>MJHO01000190.1:86715-342262 GCA_002076135.1 Xerophyta viscosa | reverse complement strand
GAGATGCCTAAACGACAAAGAGGCTAAGAAAATGATCGAAGAAGTACATGAAAGAAGTTGTGGGTCACACTCTAGCGGTCACAACATGGCAAGAAAGATCTTGAGAATGGGGTATTACTGGCTTAGAATGGAAACTGATTGCATTGAGTACGTTAGAAAGTGCCACAAATGTCAGGTTTATGCAGACAGAATTCGTCTACCCGCTAGCCATCTTAACACGTTTGCTCCTGTCTGGCCTTTCTCTATGTGGGGCATTGATATGATCGGCCCGATCTTCCCGAAGGCTTCCAATGGTCATCGATTTATCTTGGTCGCTGTTGATTATTTTACAAAGTGGGTGGAAGCTGCTTCATACGCCAACGTGACTATGAATGTAGTAACAAAATTCCTTAAGAACAACATTATTTGTCGATACGGGCTCCCCGAGCGAATCATCACCGATAATGGGACGAATTTGAACAACAAGATGGTAGACAGATTATGCAGTGAATTCAAGATCAAGCATCATAACTCAGTGCCATATCGTCCGCAAATGAATGGTGCAGTTGAGGCGGCCAACAAGAACATTAAGAAGATTATTCAGAAAATGACAGTCACATATAGGGACTGGATGAAATGCTCCCATAGCTTGTTTTGCATATAGAATCACCGCTAGAGTCTCAACTGGGCAACCCCATACTCACTCGTCTACGGGACTGAAGCAAGTGATACTATAGAAGTTGAGATTCCTTCCCTACGTGTACTGGGTGAAACGCAAGCAGGATGAAGAGGAATGGATTCGCTCCCATGACATGATCAGTTAACCTGATTGACGAGAAGAGAATGGCTGCACTTTGTCACGGAAAAATTTATCAAAAAAGGATCTCACGAGCTTTTAATAAGAATGTCAGAGAACGTGGGATCGAGGAAGGCGATATGGTGGTCAAGCAAAATAACCCGATGATTCCAGACACGAGAGGAAAATGGACCCCCAATTACGAGGGTCCCTATGTTGTCAAGCAGATTTTCTCAGGAGGGGCTCTAGTATTAGCTGAAATGGACAATCCCAATTGTCGAATTATCGTTAATTCAGATGCTGTGAAGAAGTATTACGCATAGATCGTAACTTCGCCTGCATTAAAATGCCATTACCGTTCATGTCTCTCAGATAGATTTGATCTTGTACCTTCAGGGTAGAAAGCGAACAAAAACAAATGAAAAGGATCAAGTTACGCCCGCTAGAATCCAATGATTCCTAGCAAAACTTGTTAGGGCATTATCTAATCACTAATGGTTGAACACAAATTTCAGCAAGATATTGAAATATTAGTATGTTGAGCCAATTGTCATTATTTTGACACGCATGTTGAGACTCCACTATTAAGCCACATCAAAAACTCTCTTTGAACCCCACTATTCCTATAGACAAGCCAATAATACCTATAGCTCCACAAAATTAAAAGCCGATCTTCATTTATTCGAACCATGGCGATTTTTTCGTTCGAAAAGCAATGTCGTTAATTTTACATGTAATTTTGTCATCTTGGCATAACAAGTATTTTTCATAAAATCAAGAGAAACAA
The DNA here is from genome assembly GCA_002076135.1 of Xerophyta viscosa. Classification (NCBI taxonomy): domain Eukaryota; kingdom Viridiplantae; phylum Streptophyta; class Magnoliopsida; order Pandanales; family Velloziaceae; genus Xerophyta; species Xerophyta viscosa. The sequence goes on along the minus strand of MJHO01000190.1, from coordinate 340,700 downwards.
AGACACCAAAGAACAACATTTGGCTCGATCTTATTCAAGAGGTAATTTTGATGATGACCGCGGCAATAATAAGTAAACATGACTTCAACAAGATCAAGTAGAAATTTTTCGCCGTTCAAATAATGAAAAAATAATTCCTAGAAGGAAAATTTCAAAACTGGGAAACTTTTTCCCGCAGAAAATTTTCAAACAAACTGGGGCAAATAATTCGAAGAACTGTGGCAAATTCTTCAGAAATTTCCTTAAACTGTGATGGATTTTCGACGAAATTTCGCATAAAATAGACAGACTTACCGACGAAATCTACAAAAGTTGCAGCAGAACTTTCTCAATAAAAAGATGAAACTGGTATCTCAAGAACCATGCGTGAAGCCTGAAAAAGGACCAAGTGGCTAGTTTTCCAATGATGATCCTACCATGAAGCAAGCATAAAAACAAGTTGCGAGACTTACATATCACACACGAACATTTATTTCAAATTTTGCGCTTCGGACAACATCTCAAATCACAGTACGAGTATCCATCACAAGATTTCTACGAAAAGCTCCAATTCTCAAATTTTCTATCCACTTTTATTTTTTCACCCAGGGTAGGGGAAAGTCTAAACCCACTTTCATTTTCCTTTCACCCAGGATAGGGGAAAGTCTATCCAGTTTTATTTTTTTTCACCCGGGTTAGGGGAAAGTCTTTACCCAGCTTTCATTTTTTTCCACCAGGGTAGGGTATATATATTAGTCTACCCAGCTTTTATCTTTCATCCAGGTAGGTGAAAGTACCCAGCTTCATTTTTTCTTCACCAGGATAGGGGAAAGTCTATCCCAGTTTTATCTTTTTCACTCCAGGGTAGGGGAAAGTCCTAACCAGCTTTTATCTTTTCACACCAGGGTAAAGGGGAAAGTCTATCCAGTTTTTATTTTTTCCCAGGGTAAGGGGAAAGTTACCCATGCTTTTATCTTTTCACCCAGGGTAGGGGAAAGTCTACTCCCAAGCTTATTATTTTTCCATTAAATATCTAGTTGGCGACTCCAACCCTTTCCCTCTCCGGAGGAAGGTCGTCAACAAAAGTCTACCCAGCTTTTATCTCTTCACCGAGGATAGGAAAAAGTCTATCCAGTTTTATTTTTTCACCCAAGGTAGGAGAAAGTCTACCCAGCTTTCATTTTTTCACCCAGAGTAGGAAAAAGTCTACCCATTTTTTATTTTCTTCACCCAGGGTAGGGAGAAGTCTACCCAGCTTTTTTCTTTCATCCAGGGTAGGAAAAAGTCTACCCAGCTTTTATACATTTTCACCCAAGGTAGGGGAAAGTCTACCCAGCTTTTATCTTTTCACCCAGGGTAGGGGAAAAGTCTATCCTAGTTTTATTTTTCCACCCAGGGTAGGGGAAAGTCTACCCAGCTTTCATTTTTTTCACCCAGGATAGGGGAAAGTCTATCCAGTTTTATTTTTTTCACCCAGGGTAGGGGAAAGTCTACCCAGCTTTTATTTTTTCACCCAGGGTAGGGGAAAGTCTACCCAGCTTTCATTTCTTCAATCCAGGATAGGGGACCAAAGTCTATCCAGTTTTTATTTTTTTTCACCCAGGGTAGGGGAAAGTCTACCCAGCTTTTATTTTTTCACCCAGGGTAGGAGAAAGTCTACCCAGCTTTTATTTTTTCACCCAGGATAGGGAAAAGTCTATCCAATTTTATCTTTTTCATCCAGGGTAGGGAAAAGTCTACCCAGCTTTCATATATTTTCACCCAGGGTAGGGGAAGATCTAATCCAGTTTTTATTTTTCACTCCAGGGTAGGGAAAAAGCTCCTACCACACAGCTTTTTTTTTTTCCCCCAAGGAGGGGGAAAAGTCTTCCAGCTTTTATCTTTTCAACCCAAAAAAAAAAAAAAAAAAAAAAAAAAAAAAAAAAAAAAAACATGGTTTCCTTATAAGCGTCGCTCTCCCTCCCGGCGGACAAAATGTGGTATCTTTTATCTTTGTCCAACTCTTCTATGAAGTGTTGGACAAAGAGGGGCAAACTGTCGACACCCATTTTGTCGGGACGTAAGCTTTGCATTTGGTCCACATATATCGGTTACGCTCACAAAGTACAATTAAATTCAACCGTGCTCGGTCAGCCCAATCAAGTCCAATTACACACCACATGCTCATATTACAGTCTAGTCGTGCTGGAACTCAACTATTTATTAAATCGACTAAGCAAAATTCAGGTGAATTGATGAAGGGTCTCGCTTCGTCCAAAAGCCAATTTCAGTACCCGTAATTAAACTTTTCGGCTATCAAAGAACTTTTACCTGATGGATAAAAACGAAGTCAAATTATGCACCCTCATCGACCGGTTAATAAGTAAAAATGGTATGTAATTATTATGGATTAAAAAGTCAAATTTCTAAAAACGGCAATGCCATCATTTCTTTTTTTTATCTTTTGGATAATTATTTTTTTTTTATTTTTGCCTCTTGGGTAATGGGTGTGATGAAGTGATTTATAAAAGAGAGGGCTCGCAGCAACATGGAGAGGGGGGGGAACAACGAAAAAAAAGGAAAAAGAGAAAAAAAGAAGAAAAAAAAACAACAAGGGAAACCACAGAGAAAAAAAAAAAAGAAAGAAGAGGAAGAAAGAGAGAGAGGGAGAGGGAGAGTGCACGGCCAAGGACCTGGACGGGTATCATCACCGCCGGCGTCCTCGAGTAGAGGTGATCGCGTGACCGCCCTCGACGCCCGTCGAAACTCGCCGGCGCCAAACCGGAGTTGCACCCTAGCACCATTATTCACGAACACCTTTCGAAACCCAAGGTAACCCCTCCCAAACAACGTAGTTATCATCTTTACCCGTCGTAGATTTAACTCCGCCGCCGTCGCTTCGCCGGCGGCGAGCCACGGCGGGCGGAAAACTCGAAATAAAAAAACGCATTGGCAAACTTGTACGCCCTTTATCTCCGTGTACGAACGTCGAAATAAAATTTCGATACCACCATTGAACTCAGAACGGTTTAAAAGCCTAGGAACGACCCTAAGAACGACGAACGACGTTAGTTGCCGAAACGCGGCCGGATCTCGCGAGCTCGAGAACTCATGAACGAAGCTCAAGAGTTAATTTTTGACATCCGTAAGATGAGTCGGGAATGTCGAAAATGTTAAAGTGCATAATTTTCGAGAGGTGGGAGACACCCCCTCGGCGCCGGCGAAGCGCCCGGCGGCGCCGCCAGCCGAGCTTCGCTGTCCGCGAGCTCGCTGGGGCACGAAGGTACCGGTCTGGGCCGGTTAGCGACCGGGCAGCCGGTCGCGCGCAGGGTCAATCCCTGCGCGCGGACCCGAGCGTGCGCTGGGTCCAGCCCAGGCGCGATGCGCCTGGGCGCAGCGCAGAAACGCTTCCGGGCCGGACCAAATCTGGTCGCGGCCAGCCCGTTTTAGGGCCCAAATCAGTTTAATTAAGTGTTTTATTGATTTTTAATCAATTTTTAGGGTGGTGTATACTTGTAAACCCGACATAAATGGAGGTGTATACTTCCTAATTGTTTATTTTTTTTAGTATAAAAATATTTTATAAGTCAATAATTTAATAAATAGTTACCCATATTTAATGAAAATGAATTATAGGGTATACTTATAATTCAACTAAAATATTGAATAGAGGTGTATACTTCTGTTTCTAAATTCATGACGAAGAAATTAAAAATCTTGGGCGATGAAGAGAAACGGAAACCCGCTGAGCCCAACACTAATAAAAGAATATTTTTTCCTTTTTTCTCTCTCTTTGGCATCGCAACTCTCCAATTATGGTGTATACTAAATTGTTCCATTTTCCTTAGCTTATACGAACGAGGAATTCGCATACGTATAGTAGCTGCAGAAGGGAGTGGTGTATAACTAACTCTGCACATACTACTAATACGTATTGGAGGAAGACAAATCCCAATTTAAATAATGGAAAGTAAATGAATATAGAATCGGTGTATACTGGTTTTAGTGTCCATAATTCTATTATTTATGTATTTAATCAATACTAAAAATGAAAAATAATTGTACACTTATTCTCTTTTACGTATCTGGTAAACAAAAGAACGATATATTTATACATGTCAAAATTCATGCAAATATAAACCCAAAATTATCGTAATCACTTATAGAGTACCCTCTCCCGAGGGGCGCTGTGGGGGTGTTCCGTCTTCCCCACACGTAAACGACGAACGAGCCTTTGAATCTCAAATGTGCCTTATCCCGGTTTCCTAGATTTCCATTAAATATCTAGGTGGCGACTCCAAACCCCTTCCCCTTCGGAGGAAGGTCGTCAACAGTTTGCTTATAAATGTTTGATTATATTTATATTATTTAATCGAGCGTGTCCAGCAAAAACGTACGAATTACGACATTTTTTGTCCAACCTTGAAGTTTTTTATATCATAAACGTTTCCTTCTTTTGCAAAACCGGGCGAAAATGCTCCACATATTTTTTTTTTTTTTGGAATAATTGAGAGAATGTGGTCATCATGAAAGTTGCAATAAACAATACGCATGTGAATGACTTCAATACGAAAAAAGTTAAATGATGTTTTTTACATTTTACATTTTCATCGAGAATGACAAGACCAACGCTCATGAGTTCGTTGGCCTTGTTTATGTTTATCGAGTTCCACATTCTTATGTCGTGAACTCTGATCCACTAATTTACTTTCTCTCTGGAGATTTGTCTAATACAATCATAAGTTGTTCCCATATGCAGTAATAAGTGTATCAAATAACAACATATAATTATTAAGTGTAATTTCTATAAAGTAAGAACTGACATTAGTATAGTGAACTTTTTATAAATTTTAAATTTGAGAATGCTATGAATATAATTCTTACATACAAGTTATGACTTGCTATCAACTTTACAAACAACATAATATGACAATCGCAGATAACATTAAACATTTGGCTGCCTCCATGGCCTTACATATATTTAATTTACTCAAAGTCATGTTGACAAATAATTAAAATATATATATATATATATATATATATATAGAAAACTCGGTTCAAAACAGTTGAGTACTATGTGGTACCTCTTATAACTCATAATATCCCACATGGCATCTTTATTATCTCACAATTTGATATGTGGCACACTCAAACATAATAAATATGTAATTAATTATATCATTAATAAGAGTTTTGATTCAATACTCATTTAATATATTATTAATTATTTATTAAATATAAAAAATAAGTATAACTTATAATAATTTATTTCTTCTTATATTAAATATAAATTATAATAATTTCGAAGAATTTGAAAGGACATTATCAAATTCTCAATAATCTGTATATAGTTATATACAATATATATAAAGGGGTGATCAAAGTCGTAACTTTCGGTATGTCATTTGTTATTTATATATAGTTTTGATTCAATGCATATTTAATATATTATTAATAATTTATTAAATATAAAAAATAAGTATAATCAATAGAATTTATTTTTAGATATATTAAATATAAATAAGTTTCGAAAAATTTGATAGGTCATTATCAAATTCTCAATAATCTACATATACTTAAATACAATATTAATATATAATATTTATATATATATATATATATATAATATATATATAAAGAGGTGATCAAAGTCGTAACTTTCGATATGTCATTAGGTATTTATCTTTTCTCTAATAACAAGTGATGAATATAATATAATACTTTAATAAAATAAATATTAATTTATATAAATTAATATATTTAAAAAAACTTAGCCTTTCGAATATTATCATATATATATAACAAAATATATTAAAAATATTAAATATTATATTTAAATAAATAATAAAAAATATAAAAATATTTATAAACATATAAAAATGGGCGGTGAAACAGTTGCACCATGTAGCATCTTTATGACTTTCAATGTGTCATTGATATTTCTCTTTTTCAAAAAAGCACATGATATCTTTATTATCTGTTAAGTGTTTAAAAATCACGTAATTAATTTGAAGAATATAAAAAGGCTAAATGAAGGTAAAAATAATAATAATAACTTTAATAATATGTGATAAGTAAAATATAAAATTAATTATTACATTTAATAATGAAATATAAAAATATAAAAAAAAATTAATATTATTATTTTATATTGATGACTAATATCCGTGCATCGCGCGGGTGCAAAATTAGTACTATGTTAAAATGGAATGTTCAAATTTAACTTATACAATCCCCTAGGAGTTATGCAATTATATTTATCTAGTGATTAGTTGGATTAGTAAGACAGTAATCTCTAATTAGTAGACTATACATATTAATGGTAGGCTGCAAGCAACTGAATCAGGAGAAAACAAAAACAGGCTTTATTTGCAGATTAAAAAATAAAGTACTTAAGCAATGATATGTTCTAACTAAGAACAAATTCTTCCTGGCAGTAGTACCTGTATTAAAGGATCAATAATTTCAGCAATATTATAATTGAAAAATGCAATCCATCGCAAGGAAAAAAAGGAAAAAGATTCTGTGAACAATATATTTCATATAATCAAGTAATAGCTCAAAATCAGTCAACAGCAATCTTTCGTATTTAGAAAAACCCTCACACAGATGTATTTGTGAAATCTTGTACAAAAAAGGAATATAATAAATTTTAAGAAGACCTATCCGATTATTCTTTTTATGTAAGGGTTGGTCCGAGATATATATTTATGAACACAAAGAAAATCTACCTGATTGAAAAAAAAAATTTAAGAAAGCGGAGCTACCTTTAGATCTCGGACGACTTAATTTGCTGACCAATCTACTTGATTTTTTTTTTTTGTTTGCCTGCATCAAAAGGTTGCAAACATATAATGAAAAATAAAATAAGCAACTACAAATCTCTATAATAAAGATATGTCTAAAATGTACCTAAATTTGAGCAGATGTGATCTAGCGTAAAAGTATTTTTTGAAAAAAAATTGAATATAAAAGTTGTAAATCTTATCAAAATCTATACGTTTAATTCAAGAAGTTTTTCCAAAAAATGATCGTAAAATTTATTTATTTTTATTTAAATACGAGTAAGATATATACTGATATGGCGTAAATGTTTAATTGTAGAATTTTACACGATTGTAGGGATACCAAACATCATTAATGACATGAATTAATGAATGATTTAATTAAACTTTTATCTTCACAATAGTAGGAACGATTAAGTAGATATTTTTTCTAATAGAAATGACAGGTTGTAGAAAAAGAAAAATATATATAGATGCCACATGGTACAAACTCAAAATTATATTTACTTTACATATATTATTTTAGAGATGGCTTAGTTTAAGAAATTCTCTACTACATTAATTGTCATAGTTCTCACCAGCCACTGTAACTATCACCATCAACGCAGTTCACCATTGTTATTCTTGTGAACATAAATTGCATTGACGATTGAACCACATATGCAATTATAAATAAAATGGTAGAACCGTAGAAGTTACCCGCTGCCAAAATTATCCAAACAACTACTCTGATTGAAGGTGATACTTTTTCTAAAATAATTGTTATGATTTTAACATTGTGTATAATAATATTTCTATTATTTTTCAGTTAAATAGACGTCTACTACTTAAAAAAATATGTAATGCGCAAGAAATTAATAATACTAAAGATGATTGGAAGATCAAATTAATTGTATCCAGAATTTAGAATGTAGTGAATGTTCAATATGATATAACTCTATATTATGTGTAGCAAAATACTGACATGCTAAATAAATTTAATTAAAATAATATTATTAATTTAAATTTTATAATTATAGTCCATTTATCTCACCTCAAAGAACTAGTCCAGAACTATAATAATTAAAATAATTATAGTCCAGAATAAAGAACTAGTTTTTAATATAACACACGGAAAGCGGTAAAGTAAAATTCCAGCGGCAACGGCGCGGGAAACTACCGCAAATACTGCTAGACCGTCCGCCTTCGCTCGCCCAACACAAATCTCTTCTCTCTCTCTCTCTCTCTCTCTCTCTCTCTCTCCTCTCTCTCTCTCTCTCTCTCTCTCGCTCTTTCTCTCCCTCCATATTTTCCCCCTGTCAAACTTAACAATCTTGGAAATGCACGTTCCGTTTACTTAAATCTAATCCTCCCACTAAGGTAACCCATGCAATTTAATTTTTTCTATCAATTCATTTTTTTTTGCTGTCATTTTTAAATTTGTATTTTAAACTTCAGGTCGTGGGTTGCCTGCTCGGAATCTCGTTTGTAAATTTGCAGGTGATCTCCGTGGAGGATAGTATTTTATTCTAGTGAGTTCTGCTTGCCGTTTGCATTTGATTATTCGTCCAACATTTCATAGTTTCCTCTCCATAGTACCATGCTGTAAGTTCTCGTGATTTTCTTATTAAATGTTGTTGAGTGATCTTTATTTCCGGTAAGTCGTGCTGCATATGTGAAATATGAGAGCTTGTCACTATTAATTATTGGACGTAACATGTAATGGCCGTCGAAACTGGTTGAGCCATGCTTAATTAGATGCCTCTTGATGGTACAATGATATTGTATTTTTGGTATATCGTGTTGCATGCTATAACAGTACAATGATATTATATTTTTGGTATATCGTGTTGCATGCTACAACAGTAAGATGATATCAATCAAGTCTTTGGAATTTTTGTGGGCGAATCATTTTTGGGTCCATTGTTGCAGCATACTTGCATATGTGAAATATAATAGTTTTGGTCGCAACAATGGGATGCATCATGTTATAGCTTGCAAAACTGGTATAATCATGCTTATATTGGATTGAGAACAATAAAAGTTATCCACAGATTTGGCTCCAATGTATACAATCAATTGCAAATGGCAATTGACATGTGCAGTAGCAAAGGCGGTTACATTAACTTCTAAATGGTAATTTCTAGAGTCCGAAGAATAAAAGAATTGCTCTATCATGGTGGGTTTCAAGAAGAAATTAAGGCTCATAGATATATATTTTTCTTATTTTATGATCTAAATAATCTTTTAGTATATATATATGTATTTCCTTATTGTATTATAAGAGGACTTTTATAGTACATATATATATATATATATATATATATATATATATATGTATTTCCTTATTGTATTATAAGAGGACTTTTATAGTACAATTTTTTTTTCTTAATGCATTTTTAGAGAATCCTTTTTTGGAAAATGTTAGAAGGCATTATTCTTATAGCATATTTGTTAATCATATGATCAAATCATTGAGAATGTAGGTAACATGTATGTCATGGTTTTAGTCAACGACTATATCAGGTAATTTTAAAACCACAAAGAGGTTTTATTGAAATTGTTTTCATGTTCAAACTTGTCAATGCACGGTAATGCTATTTTGTTCGTTTAGATGTTTGATTCACTAACTTCCATGCCTGAATTTGCCGCCATTTACATTGGTTTAGTTAATTTCTAGATTACATTTGACATAAACAAAACTAGTAGCCTGGGTTTAATGCACACTTCAACATGGAACTTATTTCTTATTTCTTTCTTTTTAGCACGGCCTCCCTAACTTGTAGTGGTATAAAGTTTGAGCAGTAATCAAGATTCAGCATTGTATGGATCCTATACAAGGGGACACATGTAATGAACACAAAAAGGAAGCTGTGGAGGATACAACCAAGAAGGATGCGATTGATGATCTGCTGGCGCTCGGGGTTGATCCAAAGCTTGTAAAACAGAGCTCTTCGACATCTTCCACATCATCAGACTCTTCATCTGATGAAGATTTCTTTCAGCTGCATGAGCTCAACAAGGCTGCACTGCCAAAGGACTCTGAGCCTTTAGCTTCAGGGACCAAAGCTATAGAAAGTGAAGGCAATGGCATAACAGGGAATAGTTTAGCTACTATAAATTCTGCTCCAAACCTTGTTGACTGTGATCTTGCATTATCAGCACCGCTGCAGGAAGAAAAAGCGCCAGCTGGAAAACAAATTTTACCTACAATGGGTGATTCAGTACTTGAAAGGCCAGTGTCTCCTGAAATCCCTCTTAGCAGTCCATCCGTTGATAGTACTCTTGTCACATATGGGTCATTGCAATCTCCTCCAGCTCAAACAATGGTCAGAAATGATGTCCCTGACCCAAATCGGATACCCTCATCAATCTTCGCAAGGACAAAGTCAACAACACCAATGGAGTGGAGTGTTGCATCTAATGAATCTCTTTTCAGTATCCATGTTGGAAATTCAAGCTTCTCCCGAGATCATGTGTTTTTGTTGGGAAGGTCTGGTGAGCTTGGGATTCTACCAAGCCCAATGGATTACCCAATGCCAATGACACCTCCTAGCGCAAGGCCATTGAGCCCAGACATCGGCCGCCAGCTTGAGCAGCCAGAGACTGCACAAGAAGCGAATGCTGAAGCCATGAAGGAGGTCCTGAGGGCTGCTGCTGAAGCACATGCAGATAAGGACCAGCCGCAAACTGAAGGCACGAGCTTATCTCGCCATTCAGATGGCAGCGCGATGAGTTTCCGCTCCTTTGCATTTCCAATGTACGCTCACTTACTCTTCCTCACACTGCTGTCATGTCATCTAATTGATCTATATATCATTATTAATATTCTTAGGCATGCATGAAGTGTATCATTTTTTGATCATTAAGATACAAAGTAAACTTACAAATAATTTTCCAAGAAAACAATATAACTTGCCAAAAATAATTGTTTTAGTTTGAATTTTTTTTTAATGCGTAAGTGTTAAATTCTAAGCAGCAGATGTTCAAGTTTGCACGCATCTGTAGGTCGTCCAGGGGGTCGTCAGGGAGTGTAACTACACGATGCTGCCAGTGCTACTGCTGTGAGATAAGGTGCCAAAAGAAACCGTTTAACGGATGTGCATATTGCCAGGGAATAAGTTGCAGAGGATGTTTCAGTGGATTTTTCTATTTCCTGTGCATAGGATGCTTTAGTAATTGTTTCCGTTGCCAATGCAGTAAATGTTGCAATGGATTTTTTTGTCGCCAAAGGAAAGGATGTCGGAAGGAATGTTCATGTTGTCCCTGCATGAGATGTTTCAGTAACTGTTTCTGTTGTCAATGCGGAAATTATTGCAGCAAATGTGCCTGTTGCCAGTGCAAAGGATGGTTCAGGGGATGGTTCAAGGGATGTTCCTGTTGCCCTTGCATGGGATGTTTTACAGATTGTGTTTGCTGCAAGTGCAGAAGATCATGTAAAGAATGTGCTTGTTGCCAATGCCAAGGATGGTTCAAGGGATGTTTCAGGGGATGTTCTTGTTGCGCTTTAATGGGATCTTGCAGGGATTGTGTGTGTTGCCATTGCAGAATAATTTGCAGAGAATTGACTTGCTGCAAGTGGAAAGGATGTTTCAGGGGATGTTCTTGTTGCCATTGGAAAACCAAACGATGCTGCAGCTTGTGTTGTTCATGCCTGCATTGTTGCTCCTGTGAGACTCCCCTGAGCTGTTGCAGTTGCTCTCATTTGCATCTTTGCTGCTGCAATAAAATGCCTTAGTAGTTGGTGTTTTATATTTACCGGTTGCTAACCTCTTCTCTGCTGTGTAACACACTACATTTATCATAATAATTCTTGATTCATGGATGGATTATTTGGCAGATAAAAAGTGCTCTATTAATTACTTGGATCCTTAATTGAAGTGATGAATTTTTTTTTTTTCACAATAGATTCATTGCATGTAATTCACTTAAGAAAATTTGCTTTTACCTACAGTTTGATTTAATTAACTAATTAATTTTTGTTTCAGATTGACAGGGGATAGAAGTGGATCAGTTAAGACGGACCATCGGTTATCGAACTCAAAGTCAAAGTCCAAATCATCTCATAAGCATCAAGCTGCATCACATGCAGAAACACCGAGAACTCCTGCTCCAGCCCAAAACAGATGGTTTCCCTGCTTCAATTGCTCATTCTGCTGCTGATACATAATAGTGAGTTAACCAAACCTCTCTTCTGAAAATATAGTTAACCAAACCCTTTCACCCTAAAGTAGATCAATTTTCCTTTGAAAAGATTTAGAGCTCCCAAAATTTCTCCCAAATTGAATAGAAGATGATATTTGGGGGGAATGGTATGTTCTTGAAAACATTAAACAACATCTTAGAATCTAAGGTGATATGAAAGTTCTCTATACCGACTTTAAACGTGCGCGGTTAAGTTTCACATTAATTTATGGTAAGATTGAGTTTTATTTTTAGAGGTGCTTAGAATTTTGGAAGATCTATTCATTTTGTATAGTGAAAGTATCGATTTGCTCAACTATAATCAAATTTCTTGTGGCAAAAATAATGCAGGTTTTGATCATCAACCTGCATTTAGTCAACTTTGATGCCGCAACTGCGGTTAGCATAATTCGGTCATGATTATTTTTGCGGTTCCGTGAGCTTTCAGTAATTGAGGTACAGTAGACATGGATGATTCCCCATAGATATGAATGAGTACATCTAAGGGGTAGTTTCAGTTGCTGTATGTCAAATGTTGCAAAGTTGCATGAGCTGGAGTCTGTATGTTTGTTCAATCATGGAGAAATGGTTCCGTTGAATAGAGGTAGTTTACAAGTTCCGAGTTACTCCGTTTGTTTCCTTTTTCCCTCCTCTTTACTGAGGTGGGAAATGTTCAGACATGTGATATGTATACGTGTTTGCAACTAGAATACATTTCTGTCAAAACTAGAATGGGTCTGCCACTTCAATCAGTTCTGCTGGGAGCGCAAAGACCGGAAAATGCTTGGATTAACCGGCCAAAACCGGAAGAACCTGCTGGCTGGAAATAACCTGTTTTAAACGTAAATTAGATATGGATTGACAGTCCAACGCCTCAATAGTTGTTATTTATGGTATTTAAGTATTTCATAGTGCTTTTTCTATTCTTAATTTTTTGTTCTTTTGGTTTTGAGGGAGGATGCTATCTTCTCATTTTTGTTGTTCAGATACTGATTTCTTGCAAAATTAACGTTGCCTTTAGTATATATTTTCAATTTCTTTGGCATGAATTCTAGTTCTTATTCTAATTTTTTTTTGGTAGTTTTCTTATTTTTTCTAGTTGCCGAGTAAGTCGCACATATCGACAAAGTTGTCTGGGGAACATTGTATAAGAAGTTTACATCTTTTCGTACATGTTCGGTTCTTATGGGTGTAAGAACTAAGAACCATTTCTCTGGACAATCATTCTCTTTTTTCCAAACAAATTAATTCCTGGACATGGCTGGTATTTTGGGATGTTGGTGAAGTTGAGAATTTGGACAGATTTTAATAGTAAAACATAAAAGTAAAGAGTATAATTCACGTGTCGTTTGTTGTACCACTGTGATAGAAGATGGGATAAAAATGGGGCAGCAGATTCAAATACCACATTGTCACCCATATACATTCCCTCTCAGTCTAGCATTACACTTTCTTTTGATCGCTCAACTCCAAGCTGACAGTTAGCCGAGAGCGGATCATCGGTGGTTTAAATCATACACGATTCGTCCGTGGCCAAATTTCACGCTGTCCGTCTACGAGCACGTATTACGAGTTTTATATAGAATTTTCGTCGACTTATTTGACATATTTTTAAATATTTTTACGAAAAAATTTTGAATTATAAAATTGTAGATTTTGATATTATCTACAACACTATAATTGAAAATTTTTCACAAAAATATAAAAATAGTATGCCAAAAAGAAAATTAAGTTTTGATTCTCTAACATAGATAATCAAGTTTTTTACGGTAAATACAATACCACACAACATAGCTTCTCTAACATAGATAAGTACAAATATTACTTTGACTAAGAAAAAAAAAAAAGACATTTTGAAGTTTTAAGGAAACTAGAAAAAGAAAGGCCCAAGATAAGTAAAAGAACATCAACATAAAATGTGTCATGTTCTTACAAATACAAAGCCTTTAGTTGCTATCTAATTCATCAAAATTACTTATTTATTAATAAATATTCAGATTGATAATGCATATCAAAACTGTTTAAAAACTTATATATTATTTGATCGAACTGAATTATTTTTTATATCTACCACTATAACAATAATAATAGTAACATTAACGATTTTATAACATCCGTTTGTTCATGGGCTACTTCCTTTGGAATTTTTCAAATATTTTTATTTTAAAAATATTAAAATAATATTTTAAAAAGTTATTTGTCAAACTAAGATCCACCGTGTCACGTTAGCGCCACAGGGGCAAGAGCGTTATTCCAAAAGACACTATTCGTGGTGACTCAGCAGAGGGACAAGCATCTTTTGAAAAAAAAAAAAGTCTTCCTCATGTCGAGGATCCTCCCATGAAGACACCATTCAACACTTAACCTGATTTTCAAAATCGGCATGAAAGGTTTCTCGTCATGAGAAAGAGCGTCATTTGCAGAATGCTCTTTTTGAAAGTACATTTTTTTAGAAGACACACTCTTGCCTCCGTGGAGTGGCGGACCTTAATTTGGCAAATATTTTTTTTTAAAATATTATTTTAATAATTTTTATTAAAATAATAATATTTTTTTTAAAAAAAAAGTCACTTCCTTTGACCTGTTGAATTTTGTAACTAGCAAATGTTTCAGGATTCTAAACCGTATACTACGCTTTGTACTTACACGAATGCTTGCTCCAATTACTTCTACAAACTTGTTTAGACTTTTCCAATCTATTTTTGGTCTATAAATTGCGAGGCCAGTTGCTGCATCCAATATGCATGTCACTGCTCTTTTACTACTGCTTAGCTAATTACAAGCTTTTATTTTCCGCGCGATGCCGTGGTCACATTGTCCCCTCACATAGTTAATGTAAAACTAAGCCATTATATATAAAATGATATTAACGCTCGTTGTAATTTTATATTCATATGATAAGTACAAATACTTTTTTTTAAAAAAAAAAAAAATTTAGTATTCCAAATTATTAACGATTCTAAAAATGGAATAAATCGATATTAGATATATACTCAAACGTATAATACATATATTTATAAAAGAGAATTTTGAACGATAAAATGAATATTGTAGTTGAGATACAAATTTTCATTTTGAACTTCTATCTATGTAACATTTTTACAAAATCAAAATTTTTTTTTAAAATACTTTATTGAATATTCAATTGAAAACATATAATCTAGAAATAATTTTTTAGAAACTTCCAAATAAAAGTCATTGAATTATAAATTAAATTTAATATTATAATTTTTTAAAAAAATATTTTATAACTGAATGTTCTGTAGCGTCCAATTTGATGAACAAAATAAATAAAATTTATTTCGGTAATGAACAATACGTATAAAATATATATTTGAAATATTTTTGGCAAAAAATGTTCACATAAAAAATCGTAAATTCTAATGACCCTCTATAACTTTTCATTTGAAATATTTTTTTAAAAAAATAACTTTTAAAATAAGTATTTTGTGGTCCAAATCTTGACATATTTAAAATAAAAATAAGAAATTTTAAGAATTTAAAACCAAAAAAAATCGTACTCTCGGAAATAAAGAACGTAAATTCATATACTATTTTAGAGATAATTTTTGAAACTTTCAACAATTAACATTAAAATTTAATGACTGAGATTTATAATTTTTATGTTAAAAATTTATTAAAAAAAGAGTTCTAAATTAGAGTTGTCAGATTCTGAATACCTACATAAACGTACTTAAACGAAATAATACGCATTTTCAGTAGCGATTAGAGTATAAATATGTATCTAGAGATAATTTTGAAAAAAATTTAAACATAAAATCGTACAAATTTGAAAAAGTACAAACTTTTGTAATTGAAAACTTTTTGAGAAAGAAAACTTTTAGAATGAGTGGTTTTGGAGGTCCGAAATCTTAAACGAAATTTAAAAAATTATTAAAAATACAACGGGGCAATGAGCCTTTTACATTTAAAACGCAAAGATTTTTAAAAATTACGTTTTAACCCGCTAATCTTCGGACCTCCGAAACACCTATTTAGAAATGTCTTCTTGAAAAACTAAGAAAAGAAAAGTTGTAGCCCTCATCGAGATCTACGACTTTCATGTTGAAAGTTTTTCGAGAAGATGCTTATAAATGAGTATTTTGGCCGGTGCAAAATCACATTTTTAAAAAACTTCGGGTTTTTTTTGTAAAATACGCGGCACTGTTGAGTGAACAGTAAAAAGTAGTGTTGAGTTTTAGTATATAGTATAATTTCGATCAAGCAACATATTCGTATACCCATAGCAAATAAATCGTTTGGAGTGCTCTTCCTGCTGCTCTTCGTTGTCTTTGCTGCAGGGAGTAGGACTAGGGATGGTAATTGAACCCGAACACGAGGCAATCCGAATCCGACCCCAAAAAAATCAACCCGAATCTGCACCCAAATTTTAAAATCCGAATCCGAGTTGAGTTCGATCGGATTCGGGTTGGCCTGAAACCGAACCAGAATCCGACCCGACATAATATATATATATATATATATATATATATGAATATTTTTATATTTTATATAGATAAAGAATATATTTTTAATGATCAAAATTATAAATAAAGGACTCTTAAATAGACTAAAAATATCTATAATATTTAATTCATTAATGATATGAGATAATTCTATAATTCTCAATACTTAGTAGATTTATTCCATTAAGAGTTAAGTTAAAAAATTGTCCAATATTACCTATAGGTTAGATATTATAGGGAGAAGAGTTACTTAGGGGAAGTTGCAAAAACTTCATGTGTATATGCCGAAGATCTTGTTAAGACCACATAATTATTCGCTCCTCCAAGCTATATTTTTATAAATAGAAGTAAAAAATAAGAACAAAAATGCAGGACAATTGGGCTGGCTTTGAATTAATAAGGGGCGGGGGAAGCATTCTTTATCTTTCTTCCAGTTTGATATAATAAAAAGGTGTTATCTGTTGTTTATGTATTAGTTTTGGATCATGGTCTTTTTCTTCTTATTTTACGTCTATTACATGTTTTATATAACCTACCTGATAGGACAGTTAACAATGTACCTATAGCTTAAATGTTTTCGTTGAGCAGTTCTTTATGTGTGTGTCTATAAAAAGAGACAAGAGAAGCTTAGAAAAGACTAGTCTTATTCCTCTATAGTCTATGATCGAGCTGGTTCTCGACCGATCAATAGAGTGTTCAAAAACAGTTATGGCTAGGAGTCTGAGTAGACGATAATTGTAAGAAACGAGACCAGATCACACAAAACACAGACACTTTTAACGTGGAAACCCTTGAAATGAAGGTAAAATTACGGGCTGTCACGTAACGCCAACGAATGAAGGAATTCACTACGAGTCAAAGGGAATACAAGTCTCACTAAACTCACTCCTCTCTTAACAGTATAGTATGTCAGTATATTCACTAGCCAACCCCTCTTTCTGAGTTGTTGGTCGCCTTCTATAGCTGCCGTGGGAGACATTTTCCTAGGCTCTCCGACCCTTGAGCTTTCCCATTTAATAATTAATAACCGTGATTAATTAACTATCGGACTTAATGAGTCTTTATTAGGAGTCATAAAGAGTGCGTCGATTCGATTTTCCGTAAAGTCTTCTGCGCGCGTGAATACGACGATCCAACTTCTTCTAATATGCTGATATTAACCTCGGGGCAAAGTCGCTACCGAAGCACATGTCGGGAGTTAACCGTTACCGACATACGCTTTAGTAAGAGGCTTCGGTGTCTATCCCAAGTAGAAACTCGTCTGCATCGTGGGTCTTTACTTCATGGCCATCTCCCTAATCAGGCTTCATGAGCGTCATGGCACGTGGCGGCTCAGAACGCGGTTAAATGCCCCCAGCGGTCTTAGCGAGATACCGGTAAGGCCGTCGGAAATTTTCGATGTTAACATCCAGAGTCCATAGACATCACTGTCGCCACAAGTTCTTAAATTATTACGGAAATACCGAGATATCGCCTCCCGATGTTTATTTTAACGGTAAGTCATCACATCATGCTTAACCTAGGCTGTCGGCTTCCAAATTCCCGCGCAAATCCCATTATAATCAAAACTCGTGCCGTCTCGTAAGTCGTGATTCACTTTATTGCGACATGTGGCCACTTTTGGTAGGGATGTTCACCGCGTGTCCTGTATTTTCTCTTTTTCGGCGCGTCTTTTTAAGTACCCGCAGGGCCGCCGTTTTCGTTCCTTCACAGTACTTGAAAACTTCTTTCGTAACTCGTCTTCTCCGGCGATCGGTGTCCCTGCGTTCCAAGTTTCCGGCGATCTTCGTTTTTTCGGTCTCTTCGTCCTCTGCGCTCGTTTCTCCCATTTAAGGTTAGTAACCCCATGACTTCTAGGCGCGTTAGATACAACACCTTTAGAATCACGGAATCTTCTGAAACTTTCTCTCAATCTCGTTCTCGTTCTGATCCATCTTCCTCAGGGGAGGAAGATCTGAATTTGTTATTCGCTGAATCCCCCGTTTCTTATTCGACGGGAAATCATACCCATGCCAATCCACCATTGTCCCCTTCCGGTATCCCAGAGGAGTTTGCTGATATCCTACCTGAGGACATGGACGAGTCTTCCTCTGTTCCTAAGTTACGGCCAGACGAAATCGTTTTCACCGTGACTAATAAAGATATCTCTAGGTGGAGAGAAAAATTCTTGTGGACCCCCGACTTTGTAGCTAGGATCTCGACATCCACTGAAAGGATATCTACATTCCACGAGAATGAGGTAGCCGTTTTTTACGAACACATTCGTGTCGGTATGCGTCTTCCTTTGAATATCTTTTTCATTAACTTCTTCGATGCATACCACGTCATGCCCTGTCAACTGGTCCTAATGCCATTCCTAGTATAATCGGCTTCTTGTATATCTACGGTCACCAGATGCTTCCCCCTACTCTCAATCTATTCCGTTGTGTTTTCGAGTTCATCGAATCTTCCCACTCTCTAGGATGGTATTTTTTGCGGTGTCGAAAAGACTTCGCTAAATTTTTTGTAGGTCGTCCTTCCTCTAACAAAGGATGGAAAGATAAATTTTTCTTTATCGTCCGAGATGACGACTATAACTTCAACCGACCTTGGGGCCATCCTAATCGCAACATGCTATCCCTTCCTGTCTATGTCGATGGTGATGACCTCGCCGTCGCGATCGAGCGATTTAAACGGTTCCCGAGGTAAGTTGATGTAGCCAACCCCGATGAAGAAACGTTCAACCAAATTGTGGGGTTTATTTTGGGTTACAAGGGTATGTCGCTCTCTCAGTCCTTTTATTATCATATATCGGCAGCAAATACTACGTCGGTAGCAAATTAAACTTCGATTTTCTTACTTGTGATTTTGTAGAGGATTTAGAGGCATCGCGCAGACGACCTTTGCCTGGTCCTTCTACTTCTAGGCAACCAAGGAAGCAAACGATGTCGATGAGGAAGAATCCACCTCGGAAGCGACCTTCCACTTCGGGACAAAGAACTACCCGAGGTCAAAGTCGGGGATCGAGGGGAAGTAGGTCTGTAAGGTGGTTCGAATCAGAACCATCTACTCAGGTTGATTCTCCTAGCTCTTCACTCCAACGCTCTCCTTCTTCCGAAGTACAGGAAGTTCCCTCCTCTTCCGTACCGGACATGGAGCAGCTTTGGGAAGGAAGGCCTCGTCAAAGGGGCCCGTCCCGTCAGGCAAGGATGTGGTCGACGCTGCTGTTTCGGCTCCGCTTCCTCCGAAACCAACTCCTCCACCAGCACCAACCTCGAAGCCTCCGGCTCAAGGGAAAAAGCGGGCCGGTGAGCCAACGGCGGAGGACCTAGCTCGGAAGAAGGGGACCAAAGTAATTACGGACAAAGGCAAGGGCAAAGCCCCTCAATCTATCTCCCACGAGATAAGGAAGACTACCGAGTCTAGGGTCGCTCAGCCTTCCATGGTCCACTTTCCCAACTGGGAGTTGAGGAGAGGCGAAAGCTGCATTGGCAACGCCGCCGCCACTACGATTTTTTGTGAGATGGGTCCGCCACCTGTGGACCGAAAGTTGATGGACGAGATGCCAGATCAGGAGCTTCTCGAGAAGCTCATGACCTCTTCTTATGAGGTAAGCAAAATTTCTAGCCTTCAATCTTCAAGGTTTTAATGTCTTCTTTCTTATGAAAATTCCGTCATGTCTCCAGCACATGCTTGCCTCAGCAGCGGCTAGGAGGCGCTATGCCTAGTACTCTCGCGGCATACAATCACAGATGGACTCCCTCCGCCGACAGCATGACGAGCTGAAGAAGAAGCACAACGACTATATCGCTGAAGCAGAGAGGCATCTCCAGGTTGAGGTAAAAACAAATGCCGATATAACCGGGAGGACCCGGGCGGATGCTTGCTGCTGAGAAAATACGGGTGGAGACCGAGAGGACCCGGGCGGATACTGAGAAGGCTAAGGCATCCGGGCTGGAAATACTTTGGCCGAGACAAAATTGACCTTGGTAGATAAGATAGCCCAAATGAACCGCGCTGAAGAGATAATTACTACCGAGGTCCAGAGGGCTGAGAAGAAAGCGGTCGAGACCTACACCCAGTCTGAAGAATATAGAGCTGCCATCAATGATTATGCTGCTGACTGGCTGCTAGGCGCCGTCGTCGAGTGTTGACGCTTATGTCGTGCTCATTTGGGGAAAGGCGATTTTAGCTTCCTTGACGAGATAGAAATCGCCCGACTCATCGACAGGCGTATGGCTGCTGGTGAAAAAGTTTACGAGCCTGAGCCAGAGAAGGACGTTGGGACAACTGCTGACCTCGGGGATAGTTTCACGCTCCCCACTGCTTCGGCCTTAACGATGCCAACTTCTCCTGAAGTGGAGATAGTGAGGTCTGGTCCTGCTCCGGCTCCTGAAGTTCCTCTCCGGCTCAAGCCGACGCTCCTACACCAGCTTCCACAGATGGCGCCCCTGCAGCGGTTTCCACAGATGGCGCTCATCCAGCCTAATTATCTTTTTTTTCAGTCATTGATGTACCTCCGATGTTTGTATCGGGTATTTTGTTGGCTACTCCGAGGTATGTCCGGAGAGTCCTTTTTATGTAACTTTTCTTTGTACGAAATGAATTTTCCTTTCTAAACGTTTGTCTTTCCTTAACAATTTGCTTCTCTTTAGAAACGCATTACATGTTACCTCACCATCCCCCACTTCGATGTGTTGTGAAAGGAATTCATCGAAGTGTGCAAGGAACATTGTTTGTACAGAAAATTGTCTGGCCTATTTTCCCCTACTTCGAGACGTCCAATCGGGGGACCGAGCTCGCAGTTGTGGGGAAAATCTTTCAGAGTACTTGCCGAAATTTCTAGCCCATATTTTTTCATTTCGTGACGTCCTGGCGGACCGAACATGTTGTTGCGAGAATGTCCCCCAGATGTCTTGAAAGAAGTTTTCTAGCCTACACCCCCTACTTCGGTACGTCCTGACGGACTGAAACCGTTGTTACGAGAGTGTCCCCCAGATGTCGAAAGAAGTTTTCTGGCCCACACCCCCCACTTCGGTATGTCCTGACGGACTGAAATCGTTGTCGCGAGAGTGTCCCCCAGATGTCGAAAACTTGTGCCTAAGACATGGTACGAGAGAATTTTCCTGAAATTTTGACTCTTTATTGATAAGGAAAATATAGCTTGTGGAGTACAACTTTATCGAAAAGAAAAGTAACTTCTACTGGTAAAACTTTCTAAGGTTAACCACGCTCCATGTCCTGGGTATTTCCTTGCCTCTCAGATCCTCAAGCTTATATGCTCTTTTACCAAGTGATTCGCATACCCGATACGGTCCTTCCCAATTTAGCTCGAGTTTGTTAGCGGGTATTTGTATCTTCCTCAGAACGAGGTCCCCAAGCTTGAAACCTCGACGTCTAACTCTACTGTTGTAATACTGGGTAGCCCGGTGTTTATAAGTTTTCGACCGAATCAAGGCGATTTCTCTTTTTTCGTCAAGCAGATCAAGTTTATATTTTAACTTTTCTTCATTTGACTCTTCATCAAAATATAGTACACGAAGAAAGGGTTCATTAATCTTTACGGGATAACAGCTTCGGTTCCGTATGTCAGGCTGAAAAAAGTCTCGGAAGTAGTTACCCGATGTGTTGTCCTATATGCCCATAAGGCGTGTGTTAGCACGTCGACCCAGTTTTCAGCGGCTCCTTCTAACCTCTTCCGCAAGCCCTCCAAAATTGTTCGATTAGCGTTTTTCACTTGTCCGTTTGCTTGCGGGTGGTACACCGAGGTAAACCTATGCCTTATCCCGATATACTCGCAGAATTCTCGCACTTCAGGACTGTCAAACTGTCTTCCATTGTCACTGATCAGCGTTCTTGGCACACCAAACCGACTGACTATTGAGTGTTCCAGGAATTTCTGTACCACTCATCTAGTGATAGTGGCAGTGGGCTCAGCTTCGATCCACTTAGTGAAGTAGTCAATCGTCACGACAAAAATTTCTTCTGGTGAACAGCGGTGGGCAGAGGTCCCACGATGTCTATCCCCCATTGCGCGGAAGGCTAGGGAGCAGTGATGTTGCTGATGGGTTCTGCTGGAACATGGTGTATTTTCGCATGAATTTGGCATTGTTTACATATGGAAGCGTAAGCTTCAGCATCAGCGAGTATGGTAGGCCAGAAGTATCCTTACCGAAATACTTTCTGGGCTAAAGTCTTGGCTGCTACATGGCTGGAACACATGCCCTCGTGAATTTCTTCCAAGATGCCTTGAGCAATGTCTGGTCCAATGCATTTCAGGTAAGGAGCCGAATGTGCTTTGCGGTACAAATGATCTCCAATAATCACAAACTTGGCTGATCTTCGAATAAGCTTTTCAGCCTCTTTTTTATCTTCCGGGACGGCTCCAGTAACAAGGTGTCGAATGACGGGTGTCATCCAACTATCCCCCTCTTGTATGTCGAGGACTTCAGTTTCCTTAGTGGCAAAATGTTGAAGTTCTTCAAGAAATATCGTTGCTGGAGCACCTCGGGCAGCTCCTGATGCTAACTTGGATAGGGCGTCAGCCTCTGAATTTTCCTCTCGAGGTATGTACTGTACTTGAAAAAATTTGAACTTTGCTTGGAGTTGCCGTACCTTTCCCAGATATGCTGCCATGGTCGAGTCTCTCGCTCCAAACTCCCCATTGATTTGATCTGCTACTGGTTTTGAGTCGGTGAACAGCTTCAACCGAGTTGATCCGAGTTGCCATGCGATTCTTGCTCCAGCGAGGAGAGCTTCATATTCTGACACGTTATTGGTAGTAGAAAAATAAAATTTTAGGGCGTACTCAAGCCGAGCCCCTCCGGGGCTCGTGAGTATTAACCCAGCTCCACTTCCTTCAGCGGTGGAAGATCCATCTGAGTAAAGGATCCAAGAATTTTCTCCCGATGTGCTTTGCGCCGCAGTATCTTCTTGTAACTCCACCGGGGTTGTCATTTTCACGATAAAATCTGTCAGCACTTGAGCTTTGATTGCCGCCTCGGTAGATACTGGATGTCGTATTCCAGTAATTCTATAGCCCACTTCATTAGCCTTTCCGAGACTTCCGGTTTGGCCAAAATTTGGCGCAGTGGTTGATTTGTGAGTACACATATAGTATGTGCCTAGAAATAGGAGTCGTCGTGATGTAATCACTAAAAATAAAGCTACTTTCTCAGCGGTAGTATATCTGGTCTCGACGTCTTTGAGAATTTTACTGATGTAGTAAACCGGTATCTGGATTTCGTTGTCTTCTCGTACCAGGACAGAAAGCGCCACGGAAAAGACGGTAAGCTATAAGTAGAGAGTCTCACCCAGTTGGGGACTCACCAATAATGGAGGTTCTGTAAGAAAAGTCTTCAAATCCTTGAACGCTTGGCCGCATTCCTCACTCCAGCTAATTTTTTCTTTGGCTCCCCTAAGTACCTTGAAGAATGGTGCACACCGGTCCCCTGAGCGCGACATGAATCTCCCTAAAGCGGTAACTCTCCCAGCTAGCCTCTGTACCTCGGTTACATTCTTCGGCTCTGGCATCTCAATAATAGCTTTAACTTTGTCGGGGTTAATTTAGATAGAGGTGTAACTATGTATCCCAGAAATTTGCTCGCTGATACTCCGAATGCGCATTTTTCTGGATTGAGCTGCATGTTGTATTTCCTCATTAATCCGAAGGCAGCTTGAAGATCCTCCGCATGGTCCTCTACAGTCTTCCCAAGTAATGGCTCAAATACAATATCCATGCTACGCTGGAAAGGTGCTCCGGCATTTTTCAAGCCGAAAGGCATAACTGTATAACAGTATGTGCCACAATCGGTGATGAAGCTAGTCTTCTCTTCGTCATCTGGAAGCATCTTCACTTGATTGTATCCGAGAAGGCGTCCATGAAACTGAGCAACTCATGCCCCGCTGTAGCGTCCACCAGGTGATCAATCCGGGGTAGCGGATAACTGTCTTTCGGACATGTCTTGTTCAGTTCAGTGTAGTCGATGCACATCCTCCATTTTCCAGATAATTATTTGACCAGGACAACGTTGGCCAACCACTCTGGGTATTTGACTTCATGAATAAACCCGACGTCTAGCAGCTTCTCGAGCTCCGCCTTAATCGCCCGACTTCTCTCAGGAGCAAAGCTCCTCTTCTTCTGCTTTCACGAGTTTAAAGGAGGGGTCAATGTTCAGTTCATGGGTTATTACCTCGGGGCTCAATCCTGGCATGTCAGAGGGTTTCCATGCATATAAGTCGGCATTGTCTTGCAAACATGCCAATATATCTTCGAATTCTTGCCCCTATAATTTTACTCCGACCCGCAAACATTTTTCTGAATTCTCCGGGTCAAGTGGAACCTTGCATGTTGTGTCGCCAGGTTCACCGATCTTGTTCTCATTCTCCCTGACATCTAGCATGTCGATCGGGAGTGTCTCCTCCTTCCTCAGGCTGTTCTTGTAACATCGCCACGCTTCCTCGACATTGCCTCGCACCTCACCGACGCCCCGGTTTGTTTTGAACTTAGCCCGCTGGTATGGGAGAGAGACTACTAGCTGGAATTTTTTAATTCCGGGGCGACAAAAAATTACGTTGTACGCAGAGGGAATGTCCAGAACCAGGAATGTCACTGATACTGTCTTCAACTTTGGCTCAACACCTATGATCACCAATATGTCTATCTTTCCATGGGGAATGATGTTGGGTCCCCCAAGTCTATACACGGTTGTATCAATAGGTGACAGAGTGTCTTCTCCTAGATCCATCCGGAGAAACGCGTCGTAAAATAGAATGTTGGAGGATGCCCCAGTATCTATAAAGACTCACTTGAATTCTCGATTTGCCATGATCATGGAAACCAATAGGGCGTCATCATGTGGCGCTTCTACTGGAACAAGTTCTTCGTCGGTGAAAGTTATGTCTTGTCTTTCTTCCCGGCCGGTAGCATCTCGGTTGATTTGCATCACCTCCTGAGGTGACGAGCGATTCCTCTTCCTGCTCAGTTGTCCCGAACCAGGACCTCCAGCAATAAAATGTATTACTTCAGCTATAACTTGCTGATGCTGGGGTTCTGCCTCCTGTGGGGCTTCCACTCGTTGTCTCTGTGCAGGCACATTTCTATGGTTCCCCCTTGGGCGAGGAATTCTTGTAATTCTCTATTTCGGACAAATCCTTCTATGATGTCGCGAAGTTGCATACATCGGTTGGTGAGATGCCCGTGTGTCCGGTGAAAGTCGCAGTATTTCGATTTGTCACGCTTATTGGTCGGTGTTGATATTGGGTGTGGTGGTGGTAATCGACGTCTCGCCTCCACTACCGCCAATATTTCCCGCGGTGATGCGTTTAACCGAGTGTAATACCGGTATCTTTGTTCATATCCACCTCGGTTTTCATCCCAACATCTATTTGTCCGCTCTCCACCTCGGTCGTTTTCTTTCTTGTCCTCTCTCTGTCTTTTGCCTCCTGTGTTGAGCTCATGTTCTCTCTCTTCAGCTTCTATAGTACGCCTGACCCTCTCGTACGCCTGGGTTAGAGTCTCCGGTGGATTGGTGTGAAAAATCGTACATCAATTGACGATGTCTCACCCCCCTCTTCAACGCCATCAACGCGAACTTAGTGTCCATGTCTTGCATATTCTGCTGTCCTTCACAGAATCTTTTGAAGTATTTTTTCAGCGTCTTTCCTTCTTTCTGAGTCACATTCAGTAAGCTTTCCGAGTCTTTAAGGAATTCCGAACTCGTGAAAAATCTCGTCTGAAATGTATCAACGAGCTCCTCCCAACTGTTGATGGATCCTGACCTCACCCCGATAAACCAGGTCTGAGCGGGTCCCTCCAATGTCTTGGGGAATGCTTGATAATACACGGCTTCGCTATACCCCGTAAATTTCATGGCGGCCATGAAACATGATACGTGGGCTTTTGGTGATGATCTACTGCTATACTTCGAGATTTTTGGTGGTTTAAAGTTTTGCGGTAATGGCGCATCTTGGATCGCTACCGAGAATGGTAAATTTGGGTCTCGGAAGAAATTGCTGGGTGGAGTCAATACCGATTTTGCTTTGCTGGGTCTTGGGGGAAGACCTGATGCAACAGCTACATTCTTTTCTTTGGAACGCGAGATTGCTTCAACTCTAACTTCCGTTTCTCCCGTCTATTCGTCCAAAGGAAGAACTTCCTCAGGACGCCCTCTTTTTGACGGTGCTGCTCGTGCCCCGCCCCTAGATTGTGACTGCTGTTCTTGTCTTCTCTCCCTCACCAACCGTGCACCGTGACTTCCCAGGCGTTCTTGGATAGGTGGTTGTCCTAATCTGCTGAACGCTGAGACTCGGTCTTGATTGGGGGAGTTATGACTAAGTTGTCTCGTGATCCTCCAGAATGGTTAGACAGTCTCTCCATCGCCATTATCCTCGCCGGCACAGTTGTCTGTTGTGGTTGAAGGAGGTTACGCAACTCCTCCTTTAATAGTTCACGAACTCTAGCCATGGTTACTGGAGCTTCTTGTGGTTGTAGATCAGCAGCAGTTCCTTGCGACTCATTTTCATCTGACGATTGATATTCTTGAAATTGTTGTGTGCCCACTCCGCTGGGCTCTTCCAATGATCTACGATCGTCTCTACCAACATTACGGTTTACAGTTTTCCTCATAGCTATTGTTTTTGTGATGATATTTGTCTCCACAGACGGCGCCAATTGATCGAGCTGGTCCTTGACCGATCAATAGAGTGTTCAAAAACAGTTATGGCTAGGAGCCTGAGTATACGATAATTGTAAGAAACGAGACCAGATCACACAAAACACAGACGCTTTTAACGTGAAAATCCTTGAAATCAAGGTAAAACCACAGGCTGTCACGTAACGCCAACGAATGAAAGAATTCACTACGAGTCAAAGGGAATACAAGTCTCACTAAACTTACTCATCTCTTAAAAGTATAGTATGTCAGTATGTTCACTAGCCAACCCCTCTTTCTAAGTTGTCGGTCGCCTTTTATAGCTGCCGTGGGAGATATTTTCCTAGGCTTTCCGACCATTGAGCTTCCCCATTTAATAGTTAATAACCGTGATTAATTAACTGCCGGACTTAATGAGTCTTTATTGGGAGTCATAAAGAGTGCGTCGGTTCGATTTTCCGTAAAGTCTTCTGCACGCGTGAATACGACGATCCAACTTCTTCTAATCTGCTGATATTGACCTCGGGGTAAAGTCGCTACCGAAGCACATGTCGGGAATTAACCGTTACCGACATATGCTTTAGTAAGAGGCTTCGGTGTCTATTCCAAGTAAAAACTCGTCTGCATGTGGGCCTTTACTTCATGGCCCGGCTAATCTCCCTAATCAAGCTTCATGAGCTTCATGGCACGTGGCGGTCCAGAACGCGGTTATATCAGTCTATACGTGGCCCTACCTAAGGTGGTGGCCACTTTCGGAATTTCATATCGACGACTGGCACCATTCATCTTAACCTCGAACCTTAAAACTATTTAAACAATTATGTTTACTCGGAGTTTATCATGCTTCTGCAACTCTTTCGCAAGCAATTGTTTTGGTCAACATGAATTTTCCTATCATATTGAGGGAAGATTAAAACCATGTATTCTCAATTGGGAGAGTGTCTTAGCGCAAAGCATCACAAAAGTTGGTTTCAAACTCTCAATGCGGCATATTGTTTAAAAGGATATTATGTGATATTCAAAGCAAACGGTCAAACTAAAGTGAACTTTCGTCTAGCATTACTCTCGTTTGTGATATTTTTAGAGGCATTGCTACAGTCTTTATTATCGTAAGATTTAGTATTCTAGAATTATGTACAGTAAAAATGATCGTGATAAACACCCTCGGAATGGTGTGATGTGTGAGATGAACCGAGGGTGAAGATAAACAGTGCACCTCCATTACTATTCGCTATTAGTTATGGCTACATATACAAATAAACATATAACCCAGCCGTGGGTAAAGCCTACAGTGAAGTGGTTTAGCACCAGTCTTTGAAAGTGGTTGAATTCGAGCCATACATCTCTTAGTCTCTTTTATACCAAAAATAACAAAAATAATACATTTATTGCTAGTAAAAAAAAAAAAATCTTATAGCTACCACTAGAATATTGACGTCAACAGTTTATTTTCCTGGGACGTGGCGAACAAGTGTGCAAACTAACAAGTCCAAAGAAATTTGAATTGTTTTCTTTTTTTATCTAGAACATTTTGGTTTGCATATATACAGCAGTTTTGTTCAATCTGTACAAAAGCAACAAACACCTGTAATTGATTCATACCGTGCAATTCTAGAAGAAAATTATTGCCTTCCCTTATCCACATAATATAAACTGCAAACGATAACATGATTTTGTGAGATAGAGAGCTAAAATCTAACTATAGATTTTCGTCCAGGGTAGAAGCCAGAACGAATTTAAACCTTCCAGCATTTTCCAAAAATAGTTATTTTTTTTTTAGATTATCGTAGTAAAATTCGTAATATACACAGACGTTTATAGAGACCTCAAATTTATGAAAATTTTTACATATGATTTTGATTGACGTTTTAAAATTTAAATATAGATTTTTTATAGACGAAAGCTTATGCTATGTGATTATTGTAGTAAAATTTTGATTATGCTATGTGATTTTTTATAGACGAAGCCAGAACCAATTTAAACGGCCCAATATTTTTCAAAAATAGCACAAATTTATTATTTTGGGAAATCGTAATAAAATTCATAATATAGATGACGTTTATAGAGATAACAAATTCGTAAAAACTTTTACATATAATTTTGATGACGTTTTAAAACATAAATGCTTATTTTTTATAGACGAAAACTTATGCCACGTGATAAATAATGTCTCAGAGGCGCCCCACCGCAGTTGGCAAAAATAGCACAAATTAATTTAGAGGTTTTAATTAATAATATATCAGATCCATTAATTCCCAAACTACCCCTCAGATTGGCTTTATTACTAGAGCTTTCTCTCTCCACATCATCTCAAATCTCAATTGTAGCTGCTTGGAGTTCGCGCGCATATTCTCCAGAACAGAGAGAACGAGAAGAATGAAGATCGAAGCGATCAGTTCCGCCATGGCGGCGGCGAAATCCCCGTTCCTCTCATCCAGTAACTTTATCTCGAGCTACGTTCCCGCCGGCGCTCCGGCGGTGGTGTCGCTGCCGCGCCGGTGCGTCATCACCATGGCGCTGAAGCGGAACCCTAAGCGCCTCAAGTACTCCTCAGATCGCCTCTACAAGGTGTCCGCCATCAATTTCGTTTTTCGTTTGATTAATTACGCACGTTCATTTGCTAATCAATGCTTTACTTTGGTTCTAGAAAGGAGAGAATTCGGAGATGTTATATGTGGAGATGGATCCGTTGGTTTTGGGAGAAGATTCTTGGAAATTGGAGCCAGTGATTAAGCTCATTAAAGATGGAGCTGTTGGCGTTATACCGACAGACACTGTGTAAGCTATCTCCCAGATTGCTTATTTTTATGTGAAGCGTAGTGTAATACTGCTTCTTTAGTGTAAATTGAGCTTCTTTTTTGTTGTTTTAAGGAATGTCTCAGAATTATTCTCTTAGAGAATATTAAGAGCAAGGGGTTTATGAGCTGTTGCAATTGGAATTTAGAAGTTGCATCAAACGCATAGCTTTCTGCACTGATAAAAATATCTACTTTTTTTTTAATTATTTTTTTTAAAATTTTTTATTTAAATGTGAAGTAATATATGCTAGTGTGCTAAGAAATATGAAGTTTCACAATGAAATAATGATGGCATAAATAGGCAACAATGAAATCGCTTGTATACGCATTAATTAGTCCCTTTGGTAATTCATACATGTTCTATAGTTGCTTATTACGGTAAGCTCTTTTAATTGTTTTGAGCCGTGTGCACTGTGAAGTTATATGAGTCTAACAGCATTGTGGTAGTTAGTCGACTATGAAACTAACAAGACGCTTAATCGTATTAAGTTGCAAAGGACCCTTGCCCAGGAATTTTTTTACGGATATCTGGTGCACCGATGAAAAGTCATCAAGAACACGTGCAATTGATTGTTGAATGCTAGCACGTCTTAATTTTTCTTTTTCCAATAAGAGCTGTTTACCTGGAAATGGAGAACAAAAGTGAATAGAGAAGTGGGAAAGTGAAAGAGTTGGAAAGTGGTGAGAAAGCTGATTTGAGTTTCTCTGATTACTTGGAGATATGATAGGATAGAAGTAGTTTGGAGGAATTAGAGAACGTAATCCAAAAAATAATTTTGTGTAATTAAATGTTTGTACCTAAAATTTTATGTTGTAATATTTACTAATAATCTGTAATTATAATATTGGTAGTTCTTTTATCTAAAATTTTATGTTGTAATATTTCTTAATAAAATCTGTTACTATAATATTGGTAGTTCTTTTTATTTTGAGAAATATGGCAACGTTTGCTAAGTAGTATTTATCCTTATGCCTGATCTTGGTGCTTGATAGGTTTCAGCAACTGGTAGTTCCTGGATTGCCAGCTTTGTCTTCTTTTGTTGTGCTCGTCTTACTTAAAATTTGGCGACTTTTCTTTAAAGAAAAAAAGAAAAATAGAAAACCTTACTTGCATGTGTTATAAGATCGCAGTACTTCCAAATTGAATTCTTCTATGATTGCCGTCTAGAACATACTGTACATGTAGTAAATATTTTTTATTTTTTTTTCTTTTCTTATTAGGTATGCCATTGTCTGCGATCTGAGAAGTAATTCATCTATAGAGCGCCTCAGAAGGTACTCTCGTTTTCCCTCGCTCTTTAACGGCTTCTTTCTTTATATTATTTCATGCTACTTTCCTTGCAGTGAACGCTTATACATTGTTTTAAGTGTGTCGGGTTCAAGATTAACTTCTGAGTAGTTTTTGACAGAATTGTATTTCCCTTCCTTGCAGGATAAAAAATATACAGTACTCAAAGGCAAGAGAACTTCCTGATTTAGCTTTTCTCTAATCATTCTTTGTTAATCACCCATGAAAGGCTTCTCTTGAGTGCTGCTATTAGCTCTATACAAGATGTTTCAAGTTCATTCCTCTACTGTGAAATGTTATAAAACAATGTGATGCTACTTCTTTTCGCTTCAATTTATTCACTGAAAAATATCGTGCTTTTGCAGCCTCTTAGTATTTTATGCCACTCCCTGCATGACATCGACACTTACACAATGGGATTTCCTCGCGGTAATGCACAGGGTCAAATCGATATATTTCGAGCTGCAAAGCATTGTTTACCTGGACCTGTAAGAATGAGTATCTTTTAGATATTAGATGTTTAGCTTTTCATGGATCCCGAAGTAGTTACTTGACCTATTCTTTGTGTAACAGTACACTTTTATCTTACCTGCAACCAAAAATTTACCCAAGCAGTGCATTAGACAAGGCACATTGGCTTCAAGAAAGCAGGTTGGCATTCGTATTCCTGATGATCCAATTTGTCAAGCTATACTGGAGAAACTGGATGCACCTTTGATATCAACAAGGTTTATATATCTTATATCTTGACTGAAATTATTTCTTGTTCATTTTCTGGTCAGCCTTTTCAGTCATATTATTGGTGTTATTTTTGCCTAAAAGTGCTGGCTTATTTACCAGTGTGAAATGGCCTGCCAAAGATCAGTGGATGCTTGATCCTGTTATAATAGCCGACACTTATGAGCCAGAGGTATGGATATTTTCCCCTATGTACATAGTTTAGTGACAATACCTGCTTCCAGTTATGCTACCCTGCTCATCTTTGGAAGTACTCACTCTGTTGTTTCTTGGAAACTAATATTGCTATGGTAATGTGTCAGCACGACCAAAAAAGAAATCACAATATGGTTATTATGTTTTTGGACAAGGTATTGGTTCTTCTCAAAAACTGGTAACCCTTTAGTTTACTCAATTTAATCTGTCCGTGAATTAGTTGTTAGCTCAATGACTTTTGACTTTTAGAAGTGTAATTGTAATTCAATGTTGAGTTTTGTTATTTTGATTTCTAAGTGCTCTACCAGTTCAGATCATCTTGAATCTTGATATCACATAATCCATCCATTTCTTTTGAAGTTTATGTTATCTTTATAAGTTCTCACTTATCTTCCAGCAAGTTTTGTTTAGTTTGGACTTGCATTCCTAATATGATCAGGGTATCGATTTTGTTGTTGATGCTGGCATTCGCGTGGCTGACCCGTCTACTGTAGTGGACATGACTAGAAGTATTCCGACTATCATTCGGCAAGGAAAGGTATGTGCAATGTCATGCTTTGAATGTTAAGCCTGCATATCTTTGTCTTGTTGGCATTGTACTTCTTATTTGTTGAGGCCTTCTCTTAAGATTTGGATAACCTGCATTTTTTTCCTTCTCTTTCTTTTCTACCTATGGGCTAATTTCAACAAGTTTTTTTTTGGTCGGGGCTGAATTGGAAGAGGTTCGGAAAGCACGGGCTGTTTTATCATTTATCCAAAAGTTTAATCCATACTAACTTTTGTAAAACATTATCATTTGATACCTAATCCTTATGAGGTGTTCAAATTATGTTAAACTTGCTGTTGAGTCATTTAAGCAGACAAGTAGCAGTGATTTGACTGGATATGATTATTTGGTAAATAATCATCAGCAAAAGTAAATAGAAGTAATAATATAAGCTGTAGTTCTGTATAAAGTTCATACTCGGTGGATTTATCTTAACTTTTAAACACATAAGCAAGATAGATGATGGAAGTAGTCAATTTTGCTCGACGACATATTAATATTTTTCAATTAAAGAACAGAATAGTAGCGTGTAGTTTGTGAATGTTTGAACAAATAGAGCACTAAATGCATGTGACTGCTTTAGTTTTGTAGGGCATATGGACTTTTATGTACCCTGAATCTCTGAAAAGCAACAAAATGTGCTGCTTTAGTTCCAGCCTGTGAGCCTGAAAAGATTGTTGCATAAGTGGATTTAGGTGTTCGATTTAATTAAATATTTTTTTTTTTTTGGTAAGTAAGAACTTGTATTGATCCAAACTATATATTACAAAGGGTTTAAAGAATACGGAAAGAAAGACCCTTATAGGCTTATACAATTGATTACAGTATTATATTGTTACAACTTCAGTAATTAAGTTACTATAGGTGTTATCCAGCACTTGGACCCACAACCTTCCCTTAGGGAGAAGATGCCTTGCCACCAAGTTGTCTTAGCCATGGCGGGTGTTTGATGAAATGGTTATATTTGTTATGGTCAGGGACCAAAGCTGGACTGGATGGTGATGGAAGGTGAAGAGAGCAACGAGGAAGAAGATTCCCGGATCCCCCAGCTAGCCTGAAGGTAGTTTTTCTTTACTTGAAACGTGTTTTGGTCAATTCTTCTTTATCGGATAACTACACTGTTGAGCTGTGGTTCAGAGTGTAGCAGTGCTGCCAGTGCATCGCAAATCTGGTGGATTTTGAGCGTGGATACCTGACAGCTATACTTGTGAATAGATTGAGGCAGCAGGGTCTTTACCCGTTGTATATGATGATTGTAAAGCATGAGAGGGCTCTCATTTCTTGCTGTAACTAGAACTGTTGTATATAAGTGGAGACATGGTAGGGCGTCTGCTCTTTAAGTTTCAGCTTTTTATGCATCTTAATTGCTGCTCCTTTCAAATCCAAAAGTTCTCCCAAGATTTATCCAAGATATGTGCCTATAAACTGCATGATTTTTTTTTGTCTTTTTTGTGTGTGTGTGTGTGTGTGCGCGCGTGTGTGTTGAAGTTGACGAACTTGCTGATGCCGTTGAGGAGCTAGCGGGTGAACTTGTAGTAGTTGGAGCTGGAGAGATTTCAATAGGCATAGGAATCTCTCGTTGCACCTGCTCTTCACCCAAATCACAACTTGTAGTTTCATCAAATATTACATCCCTCTTAATGGAAATCTTGCCAATAAGAGGATTATACAATCTATATGCTTTGGATTGTGTACAGTAGCCAATAAAAATGCATTTTTCAGATTTTTCATCAAGCTTTTGATGAACTTGAGAATTTACCAAAGCATAAGCAACACAACCAAAGACTCAAAAATGACTTACAGATGGTTTCCTTCCATGCCAAGCTTCATATGGAGTTTGATTCATGACAGCCCTTGTTGGTGAGATATTCAACAAATAGACAGATGTTGCTACAGCTTCTGCCCAAAATTGGTTAGAAAGTCCTCTTGCTTGTAACATGCTTCTTGCCATCTCCACAACGGTTCGATTTTTTCGCTCAGCGACACCATTTTGCTCAGTGAGTGTAAGGAGTTGTTAACTCCCTATGGATGCCATTTTCCTCGCAAAAACAATTAAATTATTTGGACACTAACTCTCCTCCTCTATCTGTGCGAAGAGCTTTGATGTGGCTGCCACTTTGGTTTTCAACCAAAGCCTTAAATTTCTGGAATTTCTCAAAAGTCTCAAACTTATTTTTCAGAAAATAAACCCAGCTCATGCGACTATAATCATCAGTAAATAATAGGAAATAACTGACTCCCACCCAAGGACTCAGTTTGCATAGGCCCACATAAGTAAGCATGAATTAATTCTAGACATTTTGAAGCTCTCCAAGCTTTTCCAATAGGAAATGACTTCCTAGTTTGCTTTCCATAAATGCACCCTTCACATAAATCAATAGAGCTAATTTTCGGTAACCCGAGAACCATACCTTTATCAGTTAGCAACTTCAGGCCCTTCATGTTGAGATGCCCATACCTCAAATGCCATAGCTTCGAGTCATTCTTTACACTTG
Organism: Xerophyta viscosa; assembly: GCA_002076135.1. Lineage (NCBI taxonomy): Eukaryota > Viridiplantae > Streptophyta > Magnoliopsida > Pandanales > Velloziaceae > Xerophyta > Xerophyta viscosa. Next base: position 305,636 of record MJHO01000190.1, on the reverse strand, counting down.
CAGCACGAGCAAAATTCTCCATGTTGGAAACATCCAAAGAAAACATCCTGTTAGAAGTCATGTTGATATGAACCTTTTGACCTGTTTCCTTATTTTTAATGACACATGCATTGTCATAAAAAAGAACAGAATATCCATCAGCCATTAATTGTCCAACGCTCAATAAATTGTATCCTAAATCAGGTACAAATTGAACATCATTCAATACTTTTATTATACCATGGCCAGTGTCAATACCCACCGTGCCTTTTCCTTCAACTTGCATCTCCTTCTTGTTGCAAAGCTGCACTTTAATCCTTTGTGTCTCATCGAGCTCCTGGAACAAGGATTTGGTGCCTGTCATATGATTCGAACAGCCACTGTCTACAAACCACAAATCACTTGGTACGTGGTTAGTATCGATACAAGCCATAAAAAGCTTGTTTTCTTCTTCATTTTCTGCTGCAAAATTTATTTTCTGATCTTTGTACCAACAATCAGCCTTTATATGCCCGTATCGATTGCAATGATAGCACTGAATGCCACCTTTCGTGCTGTGCTCATTGTACTGCCTTTGGCCTTCATTTCTTCCTCTGCCTCTTCCGTTACCACGACCGCGACCGCCGCGAAATAATCCTCTTCCTCGACCTCTGCTTGCTGAATGGTCATTTGCTCCATGTTTGGTGACTGTCTCCTTCACTTGAAATGCCTTCTCTTCATTCTTCTCAGTCGATTTATTGAGTCTTGTCTCATGTGCTTGAAGAGATCCCATCAGTTCATCAACAGAAAGAGCTGACAGATCCTTAGCTTCTTCTATGGCAGCTACCACATGATCAAATTTTGGAGTCAAGCTTCTCAACACTTTTGCAACGATCATTTCATTTGAAATTTGCTCCCCGTAGGAGCGCATTTGATTGACTATTGCCATTGCTCTTGAACAATAATCAACAATCGATTCACTATTCTTCATAACCAAGTTTTCAAAGTCACGCCTTAGTGATTGCAATCTCACCACAATAACCTTTGAGTCACCTTGAAACTCCTTCTGCATAATTGACCAAGCTTCCTTTGATGTGGTTGCCGCTGCAATCCGTGAGAAAATAGTCTCATGGACTGCTTGCTGGAGAATGAACAAGGCTTTGGCATCCTTCTTGGTTTCTCTCAACCTTTCCTTTTCTTCTGCGTTGGGCTCTAGTATATCAACAAACCCAAACTCCACCAAGTCCCATAGCTCCTGCGATCTGAGCAATGTCTTCATCTTGATGTTCCACCACTCATATTTCTCACCATTGAAAATTGGGATGAGTGGTTGAGAGGAAGAAAAACCAGCTGCTGCCATTTTCGTACAGCTTTCTTCAAAGCCAAAAACACCTTAATTGTCCAAAGGATCAAAGAGGGCTATGATACCAAAACTGTTGGGAAGAGAGATAACAAAAACAGACACAGGAAGAAGAGTGTAGATAAAGCTACCAAATGCAGATTTTGCTATATCGAAAAAAAACTATGATGTGCCTATATATAGGCTTACAGAAAAAAACTGAAAAAGCATAACTTTAGGATCACTCCTTGACTAAGGGAGCCCCACTATATAACTAGAGTTTTATTAGGAAACAGAAACCCACTAACTGTTGACTAAATCAAACTAGTAACCCATGATCTCAATAAACTCGGTCTAACCAAAAACTGGTCAAACTCTGAATCACATCTAAATTGCTGCTCCTTTCAAATCCAAAAGTTCTCCCAAGATTTATCCAAGATATGTGCCTATAAAATGCATGATTTTTTTTTATTTTTTTTTTGTCTTTTTGTGTGTGTGTGTGTGCGCGCGTGTGTGTACTTAAGGGTGGACTTATTGAGGTTGTACGACTTTTGGAAAAACTTTGCGAGTCTTTTTTCGTTTTGGGGGTTTTAAATAGGGGGAATACCTGCAGCATAGTTGACTCATGTGGAGCTCGGGCCAGGTCAGCTGCAGTTTATCTTCTTTGTGTTACAAATTACACTGCATGTCAGTCAACCCTTTTTTTGGGGGATCTGGGTGTAATCCTGGAGAGAAGACAGTGCTCGTAATTGTACCCAACTTAGTTCTATCTAGAAGGTTACTTTAAAATTTCATTAAAGTATTTTTGGGTGCAGGTGCGCATTATTTCAGAGCAGCATTTGTATATGCATGTAATGTGATGGTACATAGTGATGCAAACCGTGTGGGTTTGGGCCGGCCCGCACAGCTCATCGCGGCCCCCCGCGACGGCGGGTTGCGGGCCGGCCTACACGTCATGCTAGGCGGGGCGAGCCTGCTCAGCCTACCCCCTAAAATTGTTGGCTCGGCTCGGCCGATAGTCCGCCTAGCCGAGCCATCATTTAAATATTTTTTAAAAAAATAGTAAAATTTATTTAAACATTATAAAAAAAAAAATTAAAAAGAATGTTGGAGACAAAGTTGAAGAAATTAAAATTTTATTATATTGAAGACAATATTTCATATTTTTAATTACATTGGAGATGCCGAGTTATGTGCTATTTATAAGAAAAAAAAAGAAAAAAAAAAATTAAAAAATTTTTTTTGCCTCCAAAGCAACGGCTAATAGCCGTTGCTGCCAGCAAAGACTAATAGCCACCACGACAAAAAAAATACCGCGGGGCAGGCCACGGGCGACCCGCCCCGTGCGAGCGACTGTTTTTTACAGTCCGGTTTGCGCGGCCAGCTAGGCGGGTTGGCCCGCAGCCTTTACGGCCAACCCTGTGGCCTGGCGAGCCGGGCTGCAGTACGGACGGTGGGCCGCTGACTAAATTAGCATCTCTAACTGTACGAATAGTCAAAATTAGATGAAGTGGGTTTTTAAGCCTCTATCTATTTATTGAGGTATTCTATCATCCCCTTAGTCAATCCTTTCCTTGCTGAGTTGCCCAAGTAATTGTATCTAACTTTTGTCACCAACCCGAACCTATCCGAAACGACAAAACTTTGGATTTGGAAGTTGCATGGTTAACGGGTGAATAGAGAGAGAGAGAGAGAGAGAGAGAGGACGAAGTGCTATTGCTGGTTGAGAGAGAGAGAGGGAGAGAGAGAGAGAGAGAGAGAGAGAGAGGGGGGGGAGGCGAGAAGCTTGCTGGGAGATAAAATAGGAGGTAGGAGAAGGGGCGAAGGGAGCGTGGGCGGGAGAGAGAGAGAGAGAGAGAGAGAGAGAGAGGTGGGTGGGTGGATGGCTGCTAGTTGTGAGGGAGACAAATAAATAGTAACCCAAATGCAGTGGGCTATTGTGAGGTCCGTGTTTTTCATTTTTTTATTTATATTTTATTTGATGCGTGCTTGGTTGCGTGTCCGATAGAAATTTTCGATTAGAAATTTCTAGACACGTATGTGCGTGCGTCAGTGCGTGAGGTTTGTTTCGCGTAGTGTTTTAAGTGTTATTTATGCTGTATAGATAGATTTCGGTCGACCCGAACTGAATTTGATTGGAACCGAATCTGAAATTTTAGTTTTGATCGGGTCGGTTCGGATTAGTTTTTTGAAACAGCATGAAACAGTGTCTATTCATCAATCGGTTTTCTCTTATCGCCATCTCTTTTATCTCTTTTACATAGCAGAATTACATTAATTTGAGAAGATTAACATTCCTTTAATTAGATTTACCAATTTATCTATTAAAAGTTGCGGAAATTTGATATGTTTCTACTAACACAACGGATAAGTTATCGCTGAATTACAAGAAAATATCGTAGTTTATTATATCTACGAAAATAAGTTGTGGCTCTGACAAAAATATCGTGGAATTAAAAAATTGATCAAAAGAAATACATATGCTTTTAGGATTTATAGCTTATAAAAGTTTTGGCAAATAATCATATCGACAGTTCAAATATTGCAAAGGATAAATTCGTTGGCGAGATCGTGGATGATTTTTTATAAGAGTTTAGAATTTTTTTTTTGATATTCAAGTTATCATCGAAAAAAAATAGTGTTACCTAATTAAAAACCTGCAGCGATTTATGCTTACAATATAATTTTGATATTTCATCGGATTATCTTTATATAATAATAAACTCAATTATTTAAAGAATAACAATGTTTAATTATTAATATTATTTTTGTTTTGTTATGGAAGTACAAAAATGCCTATAAGATCGCAGCAGATGTCCAAAAACGCTCGCTCGGTCAGAGTAACGCTTCTGGGCCAAATTTAACTCTCCCAGAGGCAGTGACGCCTCTGGTTCTGGAGCACTTCTTCATAAGTTTCACAGATCTCATAATACTTCGATCCATCAATCGATTGCAGGATCGCAAGAAGAACCGGGAGGTCCACCAATTGTTGGTGACGATACAAAAAATGGAGGATTCGCTCGAAGTGCTACTCATCGACATCGAATCTCTCAAGCATTCCTTACCCGATTCTCACCGCGACATAATTTCCAAGGTAGATCGCACTTCCTTTCGCCATGGTCTCGATTTCTCGCACTTTCTTGATCTAATTTCAATGAATTTTGTCTTATTTCATAATTCTTTTTGCAGCTTCAAGACCGAGTAGAGAGAATGAAGGGTATGACAAAATCTTCAACCGGAGTACGGTCCAAAGTCAAGGTTAGTTTGTACTTTATTATTTTGGTTGAAAAATAGATGCACACGATAATTTATGTGCTGAAGATTTTGTGATCTTAGGATATGAGCGCAGAGGTGGTGGATAGTAACCCTTATAGTAGGCTGATGGCGCTTCAAAGAATGGGTATCGTGGAGAACTACGAAAAGATACGGGAGTTCTCAGTCGCAATTGTCGTGTGTACTCATCTTCCTCATCCTTCATCTTATTTTATTTGATAATTGTTGATATATTGCTGCACAATTAAACGGACTATCTAACTGCAATAATAAGTAAGATAATAGCCAGGTGAGAGTATTTTTTCAAGTTGGAAAAGATAAGTGTTGAAGTTTCTGAACATTTACTTGATGTTATGTACCTGATACAATAGGCATATCGGTCTAAAAATCCGGCCATCAATAGGAATATAACCTATGTGGGCTGTATTTTGTTCCTTAGTAGTAAAGGAGGAAAAATGGTAGACTATTGTACGTTGAGACTTGTAGTAAGAAATGGCGGAGACAGAAGTTAGACTTAAATGTTGTGAAATCTGCTAGAATTGTCAGTTTTCTATTCGTATTTAGTATGTTAGACTGTTGCTTAGAACTATCGATGTACTTGCACTTTCACTACATGTTTCAGATTGTATATTTCATGCTTAGTCAACGTGTTGAACTCTTCTTTCGCCTATGTTTGCTTGTTAACATCATTCTTATTGCCTTAGGGGATTGGTGGGGTAGGAAGTGTTGCTGCAGAGATGCTTACTCGGTGTGGCATTGGGCGCTTGTTGTTGTATGACTATGACACTGTGGAGCTGGCGAACATGAATAGATTGTTTTTTCGTCCTGATCAGGCATGCTTTCTTCGTTCCTATTTATGATTGGATCCTTTCTCTTTGCCTCATTTAATGCAAAAGTTCAAATGTGGACATGATATATGGTTCTAGTTGTAGTTAATTAAGTAGAATAGTTGTTGCTACTTTTTTTGATTTTTACTGTTGTGTTGTAGGTTGGGATGACCAAAACAGATGCCGCTGTGCAGACCCTTCAAGAGATCAATCCAGATGTTATTTTGGAAGTGAGACTTCCTTAACCATGTGTTTTCCAATAAGAAGTGTGTTATACTTATTCTCCGATTTGATCCTTGAAAATATCCCTGCTTGATTTGTCATGCTACATGATTTGTTAAGATACTTTTTTGTCCATTTTTAAACTAAGCTACAATTATATTTGTTTTTCGCTTCATCATATTTTATATCTTTTATTGTTTTTCGCCTAAGACCTGGTAATGAATTGTGTTTTTTCTTCTATTTTGTCAGAGCTATTCTTTGAACATTACAACTGTCAAAGGATTTGAAATCTTCATGGAGAGCCTCAAAAGACATAGCCACAGTGAAGTTGGCCGAAACAGTGGAGTTGATCTTGTTCTCAGCTGCGTTGACAATTATGAAGCTCGCATGGTTGTTAATCAGGTGACTGTCTCTTTCAAGTCTAAGTTGTTACATCTCAATTTAGTAGAGTAGTGCTGGGTATTGCTTCTTGTGTAAGTTAAGTTACTGGACACATCATCTTCTTCGTTCATTTTACAATTTCACTTTCACCAGTTTTTCATTTAAACTTAGGCAAGATAATTGTTTTCTTAATAAAATATTTTGATAACTAAATTCCAGTATTTTCCTTCATTGTTTCCTCTGACATAATCCTCCTTCATTTTCAGGCATGCAACGAGTTGAACCAAACATGGATGGAATCTGGTAGATGAAAATTCTCCTTGTCTCACTAGGTTTAGCTTGATATATGTAGCAAGTGATGCTGAACTATGAATACATTCTTTTGAAGAGTTACGGGTTTAATAAAGAAATATGTATGGCAGGTGTTTCTGAAGATGCTGTTTCAGGTCACATACAATTATTGATTCCTGGAGAAACAGCTTGCTTTGCTTGTGCACCGCCACTGGTATGATTTCACAACTTATGTATTGTGAATATCAGAATATGGTTGCTGCCGACTTCGAACACATCTGGTCCTATTACTTAGTCTTTAGATGTAAGGTTTTCAAGTTTATTACGAGCTTAAGGTGAAAAATATTGGTTTTTCCCACTGGTAGACCCTATTGTAATTCCTATACTCAATTTACCAACATGCCTATTATTTTTTCTTCATTTTTGGGACTCGATCTAGTTCCAAGTTCATATGCTGCTTTCATTTCTAGAGTGCCTTAGCTGTCAACAATTTTTTATCAAGGTTGTAGCATCTGGTGTGGACGAACGTACGCTCAAGCGTGAAGGAGTTTGTGCTGCATCCTTGCCGACCACAATGGTAATATAAGTTCCCATTTCACTGAGTTCATGTCCAGTTTGCTACTGATGGTGTTCTGCTAGCATTTGTTCACCTTGAGAATGCTACATGTTTCTAAATTCTCACAGAAGAAATTAATGATTAACTAGATCTGAGTTAAAGAACACTTTCACGGATTAAATTGGTGGCCAAGTCATGAGCTAGATCCTGCCATTTCGCTTTTATGGCCCATCATGATTAGCAAAAGTAGAAATGTAAATTAAAATTTGATTTATTGTATGGTTCTTATGGAACTCATTCAGAAATTACTTTTAGGCAAGATGAATTTCAAAAATTTTGCTCAGGCAGATGTGTGTATTAATTAGGAAATAACATAATTATGAACCTTTTTTTATATCAGGTGTTCATCTTTTTATAGATGGATTGGATGAGGTAATTGCTGGGCAGGCAGTTCAGTTCTGCAACAGAGAGTAATGCAATTTAATTTAGCTCTTGGTTTCTGTTTTAACAACCACAAAAAGATATTTTATATTTTCATTGGATATTGGATCTGTAGTGATCTAGAGTCTTATTTGGTGATTCTTGGAAAGTACCAATAAAGCGACACATTAAATGAGAGAGAATGCAGTTAATAGTATTGGAGGGTTTTTCTTTTTTGTGATATTCATCATATGAATCAATAGGATACTTTTCTTGTGACAATTAAATCAGATATGTAGAGTACTTTAAAACTTGTTTATGAAGATTGTCATTATTAATAATGGTATTAAATCTTTCAGGGAGTAGTTGCTGGTATCCTTGTTCAAAATGCGCTTAAATACTTGCTGAAATTTGGACAAGTATCAGCATATCTGGTGAGTTTCACTCATTGATGTTTATTATGATTCAGTTTTTCTTGTCTCATCAGTATGAAACGTTTAAAAAGGTGTTGAGTTCGAAAAGGTGCCCAAGATAGTCTTTTCTGCCTTCTAGAAACTATTTAGGGGATGTAATCAAGTCGAGTTCGTGTTGAGTATAGCCCTTTCCTGGACCTCAACTTGATTGGAAAAACTCAAGCTCGACATGCTTGTAGATGTCGTTATCGGCTTGATGATGGAAAAAAGGTGCAGCTCTTGACAGCAATCCAGCCAAACTCGAGAGGAAGATCGAACAACGCCTAGGATGTTTATGATGATGGAGAAAAAGAAAGGTTCGAGCTTCAAGAAAGTTTATGAAGATCGAAGGAATGATGCGTTAGACTGAAGGAGGGGCCTTTCATTGTGGCAATGGTGCTGCAGCTATTGAGGCTACACTGGCAGCCGTTGTGATGGCACTGGAATGAGCGAAGGATAGAGAAGGCGGCCAGATAGGAATCTGGGTTTATCTGCTTTTTAGCAGAAAGATTGGGCTCTCTTGAAGGAATTCTCTTATTGGAAGTAGAGAGCTAGGGCTACAGTTTGTTTCTACTGGGAAAGAGATATAACTAGTTTTAATTTACTATACATAAAAAATATAATGAAAACAAATGAACTTGATTAGGTACGAGCCTAATGAGTCGAGTAGTGATGTGACTTGAAGCTTGAACTCAATTTGAAAGTTGACTTCGACCTTGAGCAACTCGACTAGTTTCCAGTCCTAACTACATATGAGTTTAAAATGTACTTTACATGAGTATTTGACATATCTGATTTAGCAAATCACATACTTCAAGCAGTTTTTCTGATGTATTATCCTTTTAAAGAGCTCTTGGTAAAATTGTCCGGAGATATTCATAAACAATGCAATGCAGGGATACAATTCACTGAAAGATTATTTTCCAACCATGGAGATGAAGCCAAATCCACAATGTTCAAATGCAGCTTGTCTTGAAAGACAGGTTCTGATATTGTTTCTTGCTGCTGCATGTCATTCTATATATTTCTTATTTGAAACCTTATATGTTCTTTTGCAGAAGGAATACATGCAATTAAAACCAGCTAGAGATGCATTGGCCAAGACTAAGATGGAGGCTGAGATGTCATCCAGTAGTGAGACCCCCCTTCACTTAGACAATGAATGGAACATAAGGTACCTTACCTCTGTTCCTATGTTACTAACTCGTCTTAATTATCTACGCTCAAGTTGGATACTGGAAGAATATCTATATGAGAGGATATGTTTCATTATTAAGAAAGAGTAGGTTGTTAGATATTCTCTTGAATGACATGCGTCACATGCTTGGCTCTTTTGGTGATAAAAGCTATATGGGAAACCGAACGAAAATGCAATTGAGTATTTCATTGAAGTAGAGATTTATACCTTCCATAACCTTCTGATATAGGATGAAAATGCTTCAAACTAATTAAGAAATTTGCAGTATGTGGTGGTTGTTGGTTTGATGCATCAGTTCTGGTAAAATGTTATATTTTGTAATAACTAGAGTTGCTAGTGCATACTTTTTTCAAGTTTATTCTAAGGATGCACTTAATTCCTCTTGATACGCAAACTCCGCGCCAAACATCACTGTCATTGAACCTCTCTCTCTCTCTCTCTCTCTCTGTAGACTAAATTAACAGAGGTCTACTCTTTTGCTACAGTGTCGTGGATGATGATGAGATTGAAGTATCTGCGAAACAGCGAGGTGCTTATAATTGTTACATTGTGAACAGTTTTCCATATTTTCTTTTTATTTAATAAAACATGATCTTTCACCTGCATTGGAATAAAACATGATCTTTCACCTGCATTGGATTTACAGATGCTCTTCCAGAAGGTCTGATGCATGAGCTTCCAACAGCCGACAAAGATGTGGTATTGGTGGAAGGTACAAGCTCCATCATCACCGATGATCTTGAGGAACTCCAGCGGCAGCTTGATGCCCTAAACTCCAGCGGCAACCAATAATCGTGTTAGTCTTTTTGATGAAATCCATTAGATTTATCCCTACATGCTTATTTTCTTATAATAAAACTAACTGGTTTGTAGTTCAGGCAGGAGTAACTCTACCATTTTGATGTGCGATAAGTGAATTGAAAATGCTTCCATATGGGTTCAAATTCGTGGAGATGTAACTGTGAAACAAAGAAAACTCTAATCTTTCATTACTACTTAAGCCATTTTTAATTAATTTAAGGACATTTTGCCAATGACTGCTACTTAAAATGGAATTTGACCAAAGATTGCCCTCCTAATCACTTTGGTGCTTTAGTCCCTCCTTATAAATTATGAAAATATTCGCATTCGAATAACTAAATTCAGCCACTCTAAAAACACATATATGTAACTATATTTTAAAAAGAAAAATTTGGCAAATCGTGCTCTGCCACCTCCCTCCCTCCCTCTTAATTGGAATTAAGAACGGCACCTTCATGTTTAGTTGCCAAAAAGTGCCCTCTTACAAAAATATTTATATATCATTTTTACAATCATAATTTTTGTATAGAGCTCCAAATGGGATGAAATAAAGTCTGTATAAAAGGTCTTCGAGTCTTCTCTCATATGGGACTGATTTTATCTTATTTAGAGTTTTTTATGAACGTTATATCAAAAATTTAAAAACGCTGTCAAGTTACTGTAATTTTTTACAGCATTTTTATATTTTTTGCATAATCTTTCGTAAAGTGCTTCAAATGAGACGAAATCAGCCCCATATGAAATGTGAATCGAAAACCTTTACAACAAATATAGGGTGAACAATTTTGAACAACTACGACCACCTGCGAACACCTGATATTTTAATTACATATTAGTACTTTTGATATAATTTTTTGTACAGAACTTCAAATTGGATGAAATAAAGTCAAGTATGAAAGGACTTTGAGTCCTCTATCAATGGGGGGGGGGATGAGATTCGCCAAATTTGCCTTTTAAAATACAAAAAATAGATTGTGCTCTACAATTTTTGGATTTAAATTTTTTTTAAACAATTTTTTTAATGTATGTTTTGGGACTTTAAATTTCTATAACTAGTAAATACTGTAATTTAGAAATTTATTAGAGAATTTTTTAAAATTTTTTTAATATAAAATAGTAGAAAATATCAAAATTTATATTTTTTAGTTTTAGTATATATTTTTTTTAAAATACTTATATATGTTAATTTTGGTGTAATTTAGTGATTGTCAAAAAAGTTAATCTATCAAAAAAATAAGGCCGATGGTAGTTGTATTATTTCACGTCGTAAAAGAGGTACTAGCAAGCTAAATCAAATTAGGGATTTATTCTTTGGAAAAAAGTAATTTTATAGGGGTATTTTTTGACAAAATATCCTTAATTTATTTAAGTAAAATGACTGGTTTGAAAGTGTTAAAAATCTAACAGATAATTTGCTCGAGAATTTTACACCAGATAAATTGTACAGCTCTAAACCTGAATTTGAAGTGGTAATAATGCTCGGCAATGAACGGGGGCATTAACCCGGTGTCTAATTATTTTTTCTTTTTTCTTTTTTGTTATTTTTTTGGCGAAAATTGGTAGAACTCCATTAACTAAAGTGCGTTAACACGTGTGTTTGTATATGCAGTTGATGGATCAGTTAAGGCTAATATTACGTTTACCTTTGGACTCTTTTAATACAGACCTTTACATTGTAAATCAGTAACGTATGACCCCTTTTTTTTTTATATAACAGTAATGTAAGACCTTATATTTTGGATTTGTAAACCAAGTATTTTAAACAGCGATTTACAACTTAATTCGATGACTAAGACCTAAGACAATTTGGGAATGGACTAATGTTCTCCACAAGCATCAGCATGTCATGACCTGCCTTATGCAACATTAATTTCTAGAAAGCTTATAACTTTTTATCATTTTAAAACGAGGAGTTGGTTGACGATCCGCTTGTGCTCAGCCCGGCTCAGCCTAACACAAATCGAACACTTGCCCCATCTAACTTGGCACTGGGCCAGTGCTCTACGCAAAAAGAATAAACAATATGATGAATAAAATCAGTACAATCCCTTGGATCAGATCAGATTTTTTTTTTTTTTTTTGGAGGAGAAACATCAACCACTAGTTGTTCGCTGCAGCAGCCCAACCCTCCATGACTTAGATTCTCATTGCTGACGTGTAGATGAAGCAGCGAATCAGATGGCAGCACTTCTAACCCCCTCCGGGATAAGCTGATTCTCTCTCACCATGCGTTCTCATGCCAGCTTAATAATAACTCATGAACCACACAACCTAAGCTCACAACAACATGGCTTCAGTCTGTGCTTCCTCCTCCGCTATCGGAGCCGTCGCAAGGCAAGCCCTCAATCTTTTCTACAACTATCTTGCTAAAGCTCCCAAATTTGTCCCTAAACCCCTGCATGAACTTGGGACAATTTTGAGAGTTTTTGGGATTTGCTCGGAAATTCTAATAAGACTGTTTATTTTTCTTAATACAGCTCTCAAAAGAGTGGAAATGGACTTGGTGCAAAAAGAGCCTCGTTTCTTGGAGGAAAAAGGCTGAGGCAAGGCAAGTACACAGCAGCCACTGGGAGGCGAGTCGTAAAAGTATCTGCAGCGGTGACAACTGAGACAGAGAGGCCTCTGTGGTTCCCTGGCAGCACTCCTCCTCCGTGGCTTGATGGCAGGTATACTATAGCCATGTTTCTTCTCCCATGTATTTCTATTTTTCTACCCAAAAGTGACACACGCCTCTAAACTAGTCTCTAAAGATATTGCCAGATTTTGTGAGAAGACATCCACACAGCATGTTTAAGTCGTCGTGGGATCTGTCATTTTAAAAAAATGTGGTGTTCATGACTTCTCACTTTCAGAGATTTATTTAGAGTTTAACTTAGAGAGCTCTAACATTGCTTCGGAATCCCTTTTTTTTGTTTCAATATAAAGAAACTAATCTCACTTCTCTGCAAACTTCATTTGCAGCCTTCCAGGAGACTTCGGCTTTGATCCTCTTGGTCTCGGTATGTCTGCCATCTCTTTTTTGTTATGACGTAAGAATATCAAAAAAAAAAAAAAGAAAAAAAGAAAATCAAAGAATAGTAGGGCGAGGTTTAAATTCGATTGGAACTTGCAGGATCGGACCCGGAGAGCTTGAGATGGAACGTGCAGGCAGAGCTCGTTCATTGCAGATGGGCAATGCTTGGAGCGGCTGGTATATTTATCCCAGAACTCCTCACAAAGATCGGTATACTCAACACACCATCCTGGTACTCTGCGGGTGAGGTCGAGTACTTCACAGACACCACAACACTCTTCATAGTTGAGCTCATATTGATCGGATGGGCCGAGGGAAGACGTTGGGCTGATATCATCAAGCCCGGGTGTGTAAACACTGATCCAATCTTCCCTAACAACAAACTCACTGGAACTGACGTCGGATACCCTGGAGGACTTTGGTTTGATCCACTTGGCTGGGGGTCTGGCTCACCGGAGAAGGTGAAGGAGCTGAGGACCAAGGAGATTAAGAATGGAAGGTTGGCCATGTTGGCTGTCATGGGAGCTTGGTTCCAGCACATTTACACTGGCACCGGACCCATTGATAACCTCTTCGCCCACCTTGCAGATCCTGGCCATGCCACCATCTTTGCCGTAAGTAATATAATATAGCTTCTTGTTAGCTCCATTCCTTCATTCATTTTTCTCATAAAACAAACAAATAAATAAATAAATACCATCTGCATACATAAGATTCCTTCTTGTTTCCATAAGAAAATGATCATGAAAAATGTATCTTAAATAATCGATAGAAATAACATCAAAATATCAGAGTTTATGAGTTGACTGTCTCGTTAAATCAATCACTTCAAGCTGAATATTCTACTTATCTTGTTTAACGGCTGAAACTCAGTTCTCTTCTCACTTCTGCAGGCTTTCGCCCCCAAGTGAAGTATATGGCAGCATGTAACCATTGAGATAGGTGAAGGACTGATCGAGGTTTTTGTAAAGATGATTTGAATGGTCACAATGGGGTTAAAAGACATGGTTGTGTTTGCTGTACTTTGAACTTGACATTTTGTCTATGTGCTCGGTGACATATTTGATAGTGTACATCAAGAAAATTATATTGCAGCCAGCTACAGTAACTTCAGTACTCATTAGCACTGGTATGAGACCTGTTTATTGAAATTTTAAGCTAAACATCCATCAAAGAGATAATGAGTTAATATAACTGTGTATAAGTTCCTGGAAGAAATAAAACAATATTTGCTTCATAGTAGCCATTATAAATAAGTTAGGGGAACCTACACAACTGTCTTTTTTTCCTTTTAGAAATAAAAGATTAATAAGTAGTTTTGCATCCAAATCTAGTTGTCCTCTCATGTTGATTTTAGGTATCAGAATGACCTAAACCAGGGTAACAAGATCCAGTATCAAGGTCAGGTTTCTAAGCGACAAGTGCACATACGGCGTTGGCGGCAATGCACCTCCCAACGGTGCAATTCTAAGCCTCGTACTCCATAGTAACACATCCGGGCCACCAAGGTGGTCCAGATACGGCCACTGGTCTCTCTAGACATCCATATGTTAATATTAAACAATCAGTTGTAATTAGTTCGTCGTGCGGCTCGTGCCATCCCCCACGTCAACTAACCCGCGGATATCTTCGGACTAGACAAACTTACAACAAACACGTGCTAATGTTATTAGCCTTTAACTGTTCTAATAAGAGTACCGTTAGAGAAAACCGGTTCGCACAGTCACTATAGTAGAATCAATCTCAAAGCTACACCATACGTATGCCAAACTAACGTTTCTAATAAAGTATCACCAGGGCAATCGGCTCACATACTTTTTTAGGTAGACAACATCATTTGTATACTGGCATATATATCATATCATTAGTCCTCCAACAATATCGTTAGAGCAACCACCTTATATAAATCGCTAGGTAGAACACATCTCAATCATGTTATAACATAAGCATATTCAACTAAGAGTATTTCCCAAGTAATCTTGCTCTAATACTTACCTTATCAGAACATCATATCAACCACTTGATAATCATGAAATATGCTTCACTTGTTAAAAATATAGCATCATTCATATAGCGTGGGTAATAACATATACCATAGTAAACCATACTAACATGTTCAATCACCGAATCAACATGCTAGAAATCTCATAACAAGCATAACAAATATTTGCTACCCAAGCAAAATTAATCACACAAAACATTTGCAAACCGCTTACCTAAAAGTCGCAGCCCTAACAGTCCTACGTGCCAAACCTTGTCGAAACCCGAAGAAGTGGTATCCACGAGTAGAGGGCAATCCAGAGAGTCTAAAACTATGTTTGACTGCCATATTTTCGATCGACTGGTGCTGAGTTTGGGCCGATCGAAATTGTTAGAAAAAGTACAAATTTGCTTAACACGAGCTAATGCCTCGCATACCACCGTGCACATATGTTTCTAGAAATTTCTAAACACGGGTATCTACCCTACACATATACATGCATGCATTCAATGTGGTAAAAACAACATATTCCAGCATATATACACATGTGTACAAAAGTAATGCATATACATATAAAACCAATACACATATATAAATAAAAATCAACATACATATACACGAACATGTATAATAATACCCTCATAGTCTAAGTCGTGGAAACATCTCTTTGCAAAAAAAAAGGGAAAAGAAAAAGTGTAAATGCAAGGTTGCTTCGTACGTGATACCCCTCTCTTGACCCTAGCATAGTTGGGATCGCAAAAGGGACACCCTTTCTTCAATATATATGCGGCTTAGTATGTTTTAACTCTTAGCTTAATATGAATCTTTTTGCATCTTTTTAAGAACTTCACTGACTTTTGAGAGTTGTTTGTCATCCAAATGTCTAAATCCTTGTATTAAACTAAAGAGATGATTTAAGAGGTACATATTCTTAGAGTATATAAGGATTGATATAGCACAAATTTGGACTGCCACTTGTCGAGTAAGCAAAGGGTGGAATATATGGATATTGAGCTTAATTTAATTTTCAACAAACTCGGTCGACCTTAGAATCCCCAAACCTCAATAATCTCAGCTAGGGACTTTGGTCGACCTAAGAATTAGCGTGCCTCGGTCATCTCAACTAAAGGACTCGGTCGACCTTAGACTCAGCAAATCTTACCGCATATCAGCCAAGTTA
This sequence comes from Xerophyta viscosa, assembly GCA_002076135.1. NCBI lineage: Eukaryota > Viridiplantae > Streptophyta > Magnoliopsida > Pandanales > Velloziaceae > Xerophyta > Xerophyta viscosa. The sequence continues at coordinate 289,744 of MJHO01000190.1, read as the reverse complement.
ATACCTCATATCAGCAGAATATCCACAGATTTAATCAGCTGTTTAATTAGTACATTGTATGAGAGCGTGATAAAAAAGAAAAGATATTTAGATATAGCAAGCAATTAGGATTGGCAGCTTGAGGGTATGTTTGGTAATACCAAACGTATTTAAATATGTTTGGTATATTCCTTGTATCACTTTCCATAAAGTGTATGTAGTTTAGAAAAAGTCATCTTCTCTAGAGGGAGACTTTTGGGGCCGAGAGTGGAAGTGTCACGTCCCGTGGCCCGTGGCCGGGGGCCGCGACAAGGGAAAAACACGTTTTTCGAAAGACATTTTGTTTCGAAGCCCAAGCGCTTTGCGGAAGCTCGTTTAAAACCAATTTAGAAACGCTTTTGACGGATTAGCCGGTTTCGGGACTTTCGACGCACCCGAGGTCCACGGAGGAGGTAGACCCCGCGATCGGCGCCGACCTAGCTTGCAATAGATTCTAAGATATCAATCTCCTCCATTGATATCAAATTATCCATAGCAACCTAAGGTCCCGAATTTAAAAACTTTTACAAAATTCAAAACCCTTAAATCTCGTTTTCGAAATCGGCTAAACCCGTATTTTTTCATAAAAGATCCGAAGCTTTAGAACCTTCTTAAAGTAATAAGTCTAAAGAGATTCCTAAACATCAAAACATATTTTTAATTATCTTTAAACCCATTTCAAAAATGCAACATTAACAGAGAATTATCGGTCGACCGGTCCTTATTTTGGTCGACCGAAACTCCTCTTGGAATTTGGCCCTAAATTCATGCACATATCGATCGACCAAAAGTGAGATCGGTCGACCGATCTCCAGACCAAGAGCAAAAAATCCAGTGAAAATAAACAGTCGGTCCGACCATACCATATTCAGTCCGACCGAAAAATACAGTAATACTGAAACAGATTTTCAAGAATCCAACTTCTCTCCGTCTTCGAAATCCGTAATCGAGTGGTTCTCGGGATCCAGATCGCACGTGCTCGTACGTTCCCACATGGACACACGTGTACGGTAATTTTCCGCTAACCCAAGTTAACGCGAGATCGACGACGGTTTATAACCAAGATAATATAACAAAAACCGAAATTTACGAAATATTTAAAGAACCCTTAACCTGTCAAATCCCACATTTTTTGGTTAAATCTCCAAACGAAACACATGCAAGATTCATAAGCCTCAAATACATCGTAAACATCATTTACAAACCCATTTTGGGCTCAATCCACAAAGTTACACAACATTTTACAAAAATAAAAACGTTTTCAATTTGAAAAAGCTTTGGAAATAAACTTTTACATTTCAAAGTTTCTTTTTACAAACTTAACAAACCATCGCACCAACAAATGTAGTCCAATGCTTCAACAAAGTAAGTTTAATATCTATAAGTTTCCTATACAATGTGTAAGCTATGTATACAAAATGAGATATACATCTAACTACACCCCAAAACCCCAAATACCTCTCTAGCCTCCTCAACAAACTATCACGCCCTAACGCGGGCCTCCTTGCCTCTTCGATTGCGGGATCTGAAAAAGAGTCAACGCAGAGCAATGAGTCATCGACTCAGTGAGCGGCACTTGTACGTTCTCCCCCGACGTCCAGCGACAACCCCCAAACACAGCAAAAATAATCCAACCATAAGCACTTAAATCAACCAAATGGTTGGGGGAGCACATTCTAAACCAATCACATATCAACAATGCACAATTACATCAAAATACAAGCCATGCACTAACTCGTGGTTAGTCAAACCACCCCAACTATCAGATTATGCAAAATCTTATTAAAGTTAGCGTGATCTAATACCCCATCGCGATGGTTCCATTTTTTTTCCAGTTTTGGTAGACCTAGTCGCCAAGCAATTCTCCCTAGTACCAGACACCTAAAACCCTTTGCCCTGAAAAACCTAGAAGCATTGCCCCCTCGACCTCACAACAAGGGTCTTGGTACCCTGCCGCAACCGGTAATTCCGCGTGCAAACCAACATCAATAACACGGAGGCGACCCCACTGCGCTACATGGGGGCTACTTGGCCATTTTATGCTATACGCAACCAAGCCTCGCACTCACGGGCACACCGAGGCCAAACCGGTGGATCACTCCGCTCCGCCGGCCCTCTCGTAGAGGCAAACCAAATGCTCGTACCGCATACTCTAACCTCTTCAATCCCTTGTCCCAAATCCCGGCTCGTGGCCCCATCGGTTTGGAGGATTAGAGGCTCCGAATACACATATGGGTAAGCACTCCAAGATGTTTTAACAACCAAGTACTCTAGTTCGAACTCCCGATGCCCTCTCAAACTCGAGCCCTCGCCTCATGGGTTAATTCCCGTGGCAAGTCGCCACCCGAGCCCCGGCATGGAGACAACTTCCGAGTACGATTCCTTTATTAAGGCACAATGCAAACGAGTGTCCCTAGAGTCATATTACTCTATCTACTCGCAAGCAATCACGAAGTCCGCATAGTTATGAATCAAGCAACATCAATCTCCAAGTTCGCATATAGAACTAACATGATTTGCATATTCATTTCATAACTATAAGCATGCCAATAGCATAATTTGAACAACCAAGCACATAAGCATGTTCTCAATAAAATTAATCAAAATAACAGGGATATAACCCCTAAAACCTTTAGCATAATTAATCAAAACCCATATCAATGCTAACAAATCAAATTCCATATAAAGGAAAATCATGCTAATCACACACAAGCATGAATCACACACTGGTTGCTTAACCGCTTACCTCAGGTCCACGCACGTCCTAGTCCCCCCGAAAATTCACCTCACTGCCCGCCCAAAGAAAAACACGAAATCTCGGCCACCACGCGAGAAGATCGACTAAGAGATCTAGGAAGAAGAGAGAGAGAGCACCAATGAGATTAACTAGAGAAAGAGAGGGAGAGCTAGGGAATCAATACTAAGGCTCCCAGAAGCTCGGGCAACAAAGGAAAGAAGAGTTGAAATAACTTCTTCAACGCATAAAGTGTGAACTTAAATGCGCTCACCCGCCAAGTTTCGGTCGACCGATAACACTATCGGTCGACCGAAAAACTCGGCCAACTCAAAAACAAGCCTGCCACGAGCTCGGCCCCGACACGCGACGAACCCCGCTCTCACACACTCAATCCACGCTACGACTAGCTCGCACCCAAACCAGTTCAAGCACACATATATACATGCAAATGCAAATGCTAGGCAAACAATGCCAATCAAACGTACTCGGACACGGACCTCACAGGAAGAAATATGTAACCTTACTTATATTAGTAGACCTTTAAACCGTCGACGACGATAAAGCCTATGGTTTTAACTTATCTTTTGAGGATTTTCACGTAAAAATTTTGTGTGTCATGTGACTATTTGTCAGACTTTTCTAGCCAACCTCTGCATTCGAACACTTATTCGTACATTGAAATCTGACTCGATCAAAGATATTATCTTTTATATAGTATTATTATTAAAGGAATACATTGATGTATTTTTTTTCTAATTATAGTTTTATCAACCACTATATAAGAGGTTATCATGTATAATAGTGATGGAGCATTCAAGCATAATATAATATAACATAAAAATTGCTTTACTTACATGGTATCCGAGCTTTATATTGTTTGGTATTCGTGCAGTGTGCATGGTCATGGACAAATCTTTTTCGCTTCGGCAACAACAACATCACCAATGCAATCGATTTCAATATGTCCAACTTCCCATATTGTTGATCTATCAAGCAACACCACTCCAGGGGATCCAGTGGTTAACTCAACCGGCATTTTTTTTTCAACAAAGATCATTACAACCATGTTAATTAACCAGCATTTTTGGCTGAGATCGTTACGGTAATCTTAGTCACTTCTTTCAATTGGGCGCTCCGACAGTCACATCTGCCACCTTGTCAACCCCACGACTTCTATTGCACGCTTCGGTCACAATTATGCGATGAGAATATGCTATTACAAGTCAACATCTTGCAAGCCTTAAAACTCATGATTACATTTTGAGTTTGAGGGAGATATTAGAATATAGTTGGATATCATATTATATATAGTATTCTTGTTAAAAGAATGTAATGATTTAGCTAATTAGTATTTTCCTAATAATAGTTTTATCAAACTCTATATAATAGACTATTATATATAATGATAACTAGTTTTACACCCGTACGATACACGGATGTTAGTCATCAATATAAAACAATAATATTAATTTTTTTAAAATTATTAAATTTAATAATTAATTTTATTTATCACATATTATTAGAGCAAGAAAATTATTACTTGTTATATATAAAATAATAAAATTATTTGAGAATAACATGAAATGATTATAATATTCAGTTATATATAATTTGTATTAGAATATGGATAATTTTTATTAAAATAAATCTTCTTATAAAATTTGTATTATTATCACTTTTATATTAATAGTTACGCATGTGTGTAGATAACTTTTTATAAACTAATTGTTATTTAATAAAATTATTATTATTTTTTAACTTCATTTAGCTTTTTTATATTCTTCAAATTAATTACTTAATTTTTAAACTCTTAACAGATAAAGAAGATATCATGTCTTTTAAAATAAATGAAATACCAATGACACACTGAAAGTCATTAAGATGCCACATGATAATATTCAAAATATTAAGTTTTTTAAAAATATTTATACAAATTAATATTTATTTTATTATAATATTATATTATATTCATCACATGTTATTAGAGAAAAAATAAATTCCAAATGACATGCTGAAAGTTACGACTTTGATCACCTTGTTATATATCAGTTGTATATAACTATATATAGATTATTGAGAATTTGATAATGACCTTTCTAATTCTTCGAAATTATTATAATTTATATTTAATATAAGTAAAAATAAATGATTATAAATTATACTTATTTTTTATATTTAATAAATTATTAATAATATATTAAAATGTATTGAATCAAAACTCTCATTATTGATATAATTAATTAAATATTTATTATGTTTAAGTGTATCAAATGTCAAGTTGTGAGATAATAGAAATATCATGTGACATAGTAAGTTATAAGAGATGCCATATGGCGATACCGAGTTATATATATATATATATATATATTAAGTATTCAGGTATAATTTAATATACCACAAATATTGCTCCATTTATATTTTCATTATAGTTGTGAAACTTATCTATGAGAACCGTTGATTTCTATTTTTAGTATCCTGATATTTTTTCGGCGCTAATAGCTTTGCCAATAACTGTCTCCACCTAACCCTATCTAAGAGATTACTTCTAACACGAGACCCGGGAGCATGCGCACGTGCACCTTACCGCCAGCACAACATCCACAAATATGTGTGATCCTGCAGGCACTGGCAGTAAAAGCTGGGTGAAAATATTTCTGAGCCCCTGTTTTACTGGGAGTCACCGTGACCCCTCAACCATTATTTCTATGTCCTGAGTTGCTGTGTAAGAGTTAATAGTAGTTCAATCTGGCCTAGCATCTGGCACACCAACTTGTACCAGCACTAGCATCTCTATGAGTTAGTCATCCTTTCAATGATATTGATATAAATTACGTCGACATCTCACATGTTTTTCCAGAGGCAAACAAGATTGCGGATTATCTTGCCAATAAAGCTCGTCTTCAGCAAACCGATTTCTTTTTTTCATCACTTTTGATGGCTTAGACAATTTCCGTAAGGACCTCTTCATGTTAGACAAACAAAGGGGTCCATTTCTTAGATTATAGGCGCTTTGTTTTTCTTCCTTGCTTTACAAGATGATTATTTGTACTTTTAAAGTCTAGTTCAGCAGATAATCGGTATGGATATCATGTTTCTATCAAATATGGGTTCGAATTTGTTATTTTTCTGCACTAGTCTCATTCTCTAATAATACTTGGTAGGATTTTCTTTACCTTCCGCCCACTTCGGATTTGCTTTAAAAGTCAAAAGACAAAAAAAAAAAAGGGTACAACCATGATGTAATTTTAACGTGGAGCTAATAGATTTTTCCTGAAAATCATGAAAATTGATTTTTTTTTAAAAATTTTGTAAGATAACTAATTCTAGTACTCTTCATTCCATAGGAGTTAGAAGAGCTTATGTTGAGAGTGATACTTATAAAAAAGATGATAAACTTTCTCTTGTTTATCATCTTAGTTAATGCTCTGCAAATATTTTATACATTTATTACTTGTACCAATTGTAAGATTTGTATTCGTATTTATTATCAAATTATAACTGATGGTGGTGTTCTTGAGTTAGACGAGCCCTTTTTCCATGTAAGCTGAGTGTTGTATCATATCGAGTGACTTTATTGAAGAGGACAGAGGAAGACAGGTAGGCCGAAGGACACACTCACATGACTTCTAAGACAGGCCCAACCTTACGAGTTGCTCTCTTTGATTGGAACTAGTGCAGCAAATGAAGACAGAGGCCTTACCAATGTAGTACCAATGATTTTAAAACAGGATAATGCATATCAGCCCTTGCTCTTGTGCATCACCCTCAAATAAGTTCCTACTTAATCTAATATATATATATATATATATATATATATATATATATATTATATATATATATATATATAGAGAGAGAGAGAGAGAGAGAGAGAGAGCGTCTAATCTCCACTCGACAGGAGATTAGGCGCTTCTGTCGACTCCACAGCCGTCGGATCATCGCGATATGACGACTGAAAAGTAATTTTTATATTAATTTTAAAATTTTAAATTATGAACTTTGAATTTCAAAAACCAAAAAGTAAAATTTAATTTCAGATTAAAAAAATTTAAAATTAAATTTAAAATTTAAAATTTTAAGATTTCAATTTTAAAATATAAAACTCGAAACTTGAGATTAGAATAGAAATCTAGTTTATAAAATTTAATTTCGAATTCTATAATCCATTATGTATTTGTCAAAATTTTAAAATTAAATTTAAAAAAGTAATTCAAAAATGAAAAATTCAAAATTTAAACTTTAAATTTTAAATTAATTCATATTGGAAATCAAATTTAATTTGAGTTATAAAAAATAAATGGTGAAAAAAAATCGTAAATGTTGATAAGAAAAACAAATAATAAAGTGTTAATAGGAAATTTGAACCCATAATCTACTAAATACAAGCCAAAAGTACTAGCCTCATTGACTAAGCTTCCGCCCGTCCAAGTGGTTAGAACTCGCGCCATTTAAACTGGCGTTTGCTCTCGCCGGTTAGACCGACGAAAGAAGTTGCCATCATGGCAGCGCGAAATTGCGCGCTGTGTAGGTAGTACCCACTCGTCAATTTTTTACTTTTAAAAATATATGAGATTAGTTTTATTTTTGTATTTTTTTTAGAAAAAAATAAATTAAATTTTTTTTCCAAATGAGGAGTTCTTTCAGAAAGCCCTTTTAAAAAAAAGGCATAGTACTAATATTACTGGTATTGCTGATGCTGGTGGATTAGGTGAGAGGTACACTGGCATCTCTTCTTGTTTGATGATTGATGCCCTTTTCATTGATTGATAATTCCAGGGCACACCCATGTGCTGCTCTGTCGTATCCAACATAGATCCTATTTACACATATTTTCTTGCATATATCTCCGAAATTCATGCATTTGATTATTTTAAGAGATACATCCCTTTATCACGTTCACTCATTTCTTGCCTTTGTGGTGTAGCCGTGTAACGTTAATCATTAAACTTATTCTAATTGAATTACATCGTCTAGGAAAGACGGACACTCCCAAAATCGCCCCGATGCAGTGTTGGATACGGCCAGATACGTGTCCGACACGCCACATGGCGTGTCTAAACTAAAAATAAAAAAATAAGGTTGGACATGTCTGGAACACGCGGGCAGAAGTGTCCGACACGCGAATTTCTTTTTTTATTTTTGAAAAATTCAATTTAAATTTTTTTTTTAGAAAAATAAAATATTATATATAACTAATTATAAATAATATAATATATTTACATACTTAAATATTATATTTTATTTATTTAGTTGATATAATTAAAATTATGGTATTTAAATTGTGTGAAAGAAGCGAAATATTTTATTATATATAAATTTACTATTGAATATTATATTATTATTATATTTATAGATATTTAAATACTTCGTATAAATTATTTTTTACTTATTTATGTTTTCTTATTATCGTGTCACAGCCATATCCGTGTCCTAGTTTTTTAAAATTTGATGTGTCCCCATATTGTGCGGTGTCGTGTCCCCGTACCCGAGTCCGTGTCTGTGCTAAAAAAATAAAGAAAATTTGGAAAAAGAAAAGAGAAAAGTTGGCTAACTTTAGATATATATATTCCATCTGAATCAATGGTCCAAACCATATCTTAAACAATAAAATATGGGATATTAATTATGATTAAGTTTTTCAATCCAATGGTACAAGTACACTCTACGGATCTTGCTTCTATTTTGATCTCGAATAATATATATGGTATTGTGATACGGAGTTCTGAAATGACTTCTAAGTCAGGGGTGCACCTACTGAACACCATGATTTAAACTTTTGCTGGTCACTTACCATCACACAGCAATAGACACTATGGGAGAAGTAGACAAAGGTTGGAGCTTCTGTAAATCTTCTCATGGATGTTGGCATCTTTAAAGTTTCTACCACCACCACCACTCGAAAGGAGATTAGGCGCTCATGTCGACTCAGTAGCATTCGAATTATCGCGATCCGACGGCTGAAAATAAGAGCGGTTTTGCGGAGTAGAAAGTCGCTAGCAATTTTCAAAAATTGCTAGCGACTTTCGCACGAAAAATGCGCGCGCGATTTCAGCTGTCTGATCGCGATGATTCGACGGATGCGGAGTCGACATGAGCGGACTAATTTTCTGTAGAGTGGCGATTAGTCCATCTCTCTCTCTCTCTCTCTCTCTTTATATATATATATATATATATATATATATATATATATATATATAATAGGGTTGCTATTTGGCACAAAATATTACAGTGGAATTCCTAGCTCTATGATATTTTCCAAGCATCTCAAACATTTTGAGTTTCTATGTATAGTTTTCTGTAGTACTATAGTATACTTTTTAGTTTGAGATTAATTAAAAAAAAAAGAGGAAACCTAACATAAGACGGGACTATTTATGGACTGCCAAAGCCGCTGTATCATCATGTGGTACTCAGCCCCGGTTCACCATCAAACTTACACATTCAATTAACGGTAGCTCATGGATTACACTCCTGGCTAGGGGATTGTGCACGAGTCACATGATAGCTAGTGGATATTCGAACATGGGTGGCGGGCAGAAGCGTCATGCATGCTCCACCCTCCAATTCCAGAGACAAATATCCACATCCAATCTTCATTTATCATCAGAGTTACAACTAATTACTTTTAATTAACGTAATAAACACTTTATTTACACTTAATAAACCTTCTTAGACAGCAAACTTCTAATATTATATAGTACACCACCCTCACTAATCCTTTCATTTCCGTCAACCTTATCATCTCCGCCGCACCTCGTCGGATTCCGGTAACCGATGCAACTCTGAACGACCTTATCATCTCCTTCTGTCTTCTTATCGCCCTTCTTACCATCACCACTTTTCATCTCTGAAAATTTCCCAAATCTCCTTAGCTGCCACACGGGCGCCCCATGGCGTACTCTGATGCCTTTCTTTGACGTGATTGAGAATGGTGGCGGAGTGATAATATTTTTGTCCGAGGTCATACTCGGTTCATTACCGCGGGAGTTGCTTCTTGAGCACGGCGCGCTGCTGACCCGGCGAGCGGCGGCGCCGGGAACTCGTGGAACACTTCCTGTGCCACTCTTGGCTGAGCGACTCCGCGGGAAAGGCCATAAGTTGATGTTCAGCTCAGCTCCACCGCCGCCGCCGCTTGCGCTGCTGCTGTTTCTCTCCCTTCGGCGCTGTTTATCTACGGCTTTGAAAATATATTTCCAGTTGATCTTTGCGGAAGCTGGGGAGGATGGGAAATCAGGAGGCGGCGGCGGAGCAGATGTTGAAGGAGACTCTGGGGCGGCGGCACCGCCGGACGTGGAGAGGAGATGAAGAGGGAGGAGAACACCATCAGCAAAGAGCTCGTCGGCGGATAGGAGTGTGGGCTGTGGAGAAGAAGGCAGGTTGTTTACCACCCAGAAGTCAAACTCCGGCGAGGCCGCCGGAGTTATCTCCCGCGCTGCCTCCTTCTCCTCAGACGGCGATAATTCTGGCTCCGTGAAAGTCATGAGGTATCTCGATTGATCTCTGCTCTAGTTTCTCTTGCTATCTGTGGAGTTCTCTTTTATCTTCTCTAAGTCTGATGATGATAGGCGATTGTTAGGGTTGTTAATTGCTGAGAAATGTCAGGATGTACGTGTTCAGATAATAATATAAGCGAAAGCGCACATGCACGTACGTCAGTTAGAAAGAATTTGTTATGTGTCACTTCTCCAGCCGCTCCATCTCTACCGACCGGTTGAGATGGGTGCGGTTTAGCATCTCGCGATGGGTATTACGAGATAAAGAGTAAACGATATTTTCCTAATAAAGATAAAGTTGGAGGAGTGATAAAGTTGAAGGAGTGATTGGAGGAGAGACCGAAAATTTTTGTTTTTTATAAGTTGGATTCAACAATGATGGGCTTTGCAGTTAAATTTATTGAGCTTTCTCGGACCACTATCGTATATGGGCTACATAATCGGCCCATTACAAAGCCCAAAAGACCGACAGATAGTTATACACTTAATGCAGTGGGGATGATGAATATAGATCACACTCCTTAAGTTTACGTTGGCGTAGTACAAGGGATAAGGATCTTCTCTCTCTTCTTTAGGTATTCTCCTAATATATTACCAATATATCGTGTTCCATATCACTTCTTTAGGTATTTTATTAATATACCACCAATATATGATAATTATAAATGTCGACACCTCATTTTGTCCGGCCCGCCAGCTCGCAATTAACAATAGCCCTGATTTGAAGCATAAAGGGTTACGCATAAATGAGACATTATTGTTAGAACTAAAATTTGTATGCGGATGAGCTATTTTTGCCCAAAATTCAAAATGTGTGACTAAGCCTTGCAAAATATTTTGAGGTCGTTTTTGCAATTTTACAAATAATGGATTTTTTGCGCAATTTGTCAAAAAAAGGCAGACAAGCAGCCATCCGACGTCCCACGATCCCACGATTGCCGACTCCTTGCCTTTGATCGCGTAACAGTTGCTTGCCCCCATGTCCAGCACCATTATACATACCCGGCAAAGCTCATCGGTAGAGAAGGAAGAACCGGAGAGAGGGAGAGAGAGAGAGAGAGAGAGAGCGAGCGAAGAGAAGAGAACTAGCGGGAGGGAAGCCATTGCCAGTCACACACCACCCTCATTGTCAAGATCTTCGCCAGTTTATAGTGATCAAGTCGCTGTCGCGCCGCAGTGCCGCTGCACTGCCGCCACGCCGCCGGATTCACTAAAATCCTAAAAATTTCAATTAATCAAGATACACATCCAGACTTCCTCAAAACCATTGTATTGTAATCTCTACACAGTATAGGTAACGTGACATCACCAAGGGTCCGCCACTGGCGAGCTACGGTGGCGAGAACAAAAAAAATAAAATATATACCAAATGTTATACACGAAAATAAATCACCGTACAGTCACTAAAATCAAAATTTGACATCTCCAATAAACTCAGAATAGTCGAAAACCCTAGGATGACGTTATAAATTACTGCCGGCAACGCAGTGGCCGCGAGCTCACTACTCGCGACGAAGAAGACAAACCGGCTTGGCTGGTTCTGACCAGCCAAGGCGGTCGTGCATGGGGTTAAATCGCGCGCGGGACCCCGAGCCATGCTCGGGTCTGGTCCGGGCACGCAAGCGTGCCCGGACGAGCCGTTTTGGCTCTAAGGTGAACCATTTAGTCCGGTCTAGCCCATTAAAGGTCCAAATCGAGCTAAACTAAATTAATTGATTTAAATTGATTTGAATTAAGCTCAGTTACAAATCAAGATAATTAATCAAACTTAGACCTTGTTAAACTGATAATTCGATATATGGCATAAATATACAAATTCGAAGGAGATGGATATTTCTCTGAAATGAAATTTTAGTGGACAAGCGATGGATATTGCTTCTTTTTTGGCGTTACATGACATATATCTAGTCAATATTTAATTCTATTGACTAATAAGATTTAGATGGGTATTTCTTCCTAGTCGTTAAACAAAGCATGATTATACATTTAAACAATTATATTGAGGATGAGATGAATATTTATTCTCCTCCGATAGAAAATGTTACATAAGATATCTATAATACACGAAAAGATCTTATGGATACTGGTTCTCAAAACAACACCACACTCATACAATTTAGGGATGAGATGAATATATCCACCGTAAAACATAATGATAATTGGGTGATGAGGAGGAAGCGAAGACGCGGTGAGCCCAATATTAACAAAAAAAATATTTTTATTACATGAAAACATATATCTCAACATTAAGCACATCATGACTGATATATTTTATTATTTTGTGATTATCATATCATAAATAAAAGCGATTTACTTATATATGCCAGAATAACCCAAAATTAATATATCACCTATAGATCGGTACCTTTTTTTGAGGGACGATGTGGAGTACTTTTTTTGAGGGACGATGTGGAGGTGTTCCATTTTTTCCATACGTAAGTGACGAACGCGGCTAAGAATCTCAAAAATACTTTATCTGATTTTTCTAATTTTAATAAAAATTAGATGGCGATTCCAATCTTTTTTTTTCTTCTTCGGAGGAAGGTCGTGAAAGAGTAATTTTAGGGCAACTACTAGGTATCTCATCAATTATCTATCAAATTAATGTAGCAGAATTTAGATATAATTAATGGGTCCTACTTTAAAAAATGTTTGCAGGTTTAGCAGCAAGTTCAAGTGAACGCAGAATCATATTCAAGTAAAGTACGAGAACTTCAAATAAAGCAACAAGTAGAAAACTACTGTTTACATTTTCTTATTTTAGCGAGTTATTTGAAAATGTTAGGAATCTCAATTTATTTTTTATTTGTTTTATAGCCCGTGTCTTGACTAATTTATAGCGGTGGTGGATCTCTCAAGATAGATAGTCGTACAATAGTGGTGGGACTTTCAAAATTGAACGTCTATTAGGAATTTTCAGAGTGAGGGATAGTTTTTGTTCAGCCCCTAGAAGAGCAAATTTATACCGAATTAGTTCATATACTTTACCATCTTTTATTTTAGCATCTTCTTGATTTTCGTGTCATTTCGTTTTATGAAAAAAAATTTAATATAAAAAATATAGTTTTTAGTAAAATCTATAATTTTTATATTCAATATTTTAAAAACAAATTCTAAATAAATATTTTTGAGCTTCGAAATTTCAGCGGATTAATGGGTCGGATCCGAAATTCGTTAACACTTCGGAGCCTCAAACACCTACTTTAAAGTATTTTTTGAAAAAATTTAAAATGAAAGTTATAAATCTCATCAATATCTATAACTATCATGTTTAAATTTTTTTTTTTTTAAAATATTAATAAAATAGTCAAAATAATATGACACGATTTTTAAAGGATAGGTCAAAAACGAAAATGGAGAAGTAGAGGGGCTGAATGAGGAGATGTTTCAAAAACAGGGGCTGAATGCAAATTATTCCTTTGTCTAAAGAACACAATTTAGGTTGATGTCTACTAGTTTAAATGATGGAATTCGATCTTGATCCGCCTGCCATATTGGAATCTCCATTTGTATCAATAAAATACACACAATATATATATATATATATATTAAAGGTCTGGTGCACGGTTAGGCTATCAGTGATAGACCTCTCAAGATAATATCTTAGGGGCTAGGCTTTTCAAGATAGGATTTATTGTAGAGTTTCTCAAGGATAGTCAATGTAGTGCTACAGGAGTTGAGATTGGGAACCAGAAAAAAAAAAGTACTTTATATTTTATTTTGTTATACTTTATTTCTTTTTTATAATGTGTTTAACTTTAGAAATATAAGAATACTTAGTTTTTGGGTATGTGATCGCCTAATTCAGTTTCTATCATATGTGTCGATCGAAAATCGAATAGTACAGTAATTCCACCCAATATATTTGCTGGGATTTGAATCCTTAACCTATCCTTCATGGAGAATAGATCATAGTCGTTTTTCAGCATTTGATTCTATTAATTAACTGTGCCAAAGCCGATTGATATGCAAGTCGCTCAGAGCATTGTCCTCTTGATACCGACCCGTGTCTCTCTTATAATACTACTCTCAAAATAAATAAATAATATATATAAAAAAGTCCATTAACCGAGCTCTTCGTGTTCCAATAGATATATAATAAATAATTCTTTTCTTGTAGTATTATACTCTAATTATTCTCTACCAATCCGAGTGACATCCATTGAGCAAATATCCTGTCCCCTCCTTATACTCATACCTATATACGTATAAAACTATTCTGTTTAAATATATATATATATGAAAATGAAAATATTCATCTTTTCGTCTCAAGATTAAGTTTTGTACTTATGTTCATATTTAAAAGATTTTAATTAACTGACTATTTTATTAAAATATTTAGATGTCAAATCTTACAAATCACCTAGAGTGTGATCCAGTGAGGACTACCATAGAGAATTATTAATCCATAATGAGATACCGAAAGTTTACATTTTGCAAAACATTACGATCTCATTCTTCCGCAAATATAGTTTAATATGTATATATCATTTCAACTATATATAGATGTATATTCGACGAGATCTTGATAATGACTTTTCAAATTTTAGTTCGAAGATCTAATTCTTATAACCGTAACTCTATATTTGAATTATAAAATACCAATAAATGATAAATCTGTCTGTATACTATCTTTTTATATTTAATAAATTCTATTCCTATCCCTAAGTATGTGAGTTACATTAATTTGCGCTTGAATTATAAATCTCCTTAATGATGTGATTGAATTGAAGATATTATTTATGTATGTTTAAGTGTGCCACATGTCATTGTAGTGTGAGATAATATATATGCCATGTGACATGATTTGAGTTATAAGAGGTTCACATTGGCACTCACTATTTGATACCCGAATGAGATTCAGTATGGAGTAAGTATACCCTAATAACTACGTCCTACTATTATGTCTATCTAAGCTGAGTATTAATAAATGCTTATTATTATTCATGATCCTATAAGTACTCATATAGAACTAAACGTCGACCCAGGCCGAGATGTTGCACAGTATATACTTTATAGTCTAGGATTTTAGCATACTGAAGATACTATAATGTCGGAATAAGTTGTGTGCATTATATTTTTAATATATTGAGGATTGTTAATTTATCAAGATAAGCTTGAGATTATATGAGGTGTGTGTTTATTGTCATCTCTTTCTCCGTTTAGTAAATTTCTTCCGGACTCTTCCCGTGTAAATCAGGTTTTCAGTTCTCTTTGTTATTCTCATTTCCTTTTACAAATTTTATCTTGATCATAATAACAGGAAAAAAAGAAGAAGATAAAGACATATTAAAAGAGATAAATTACATAATAAGAAGAATGGAGCTATGAACCATCTTAGAAGATGTTATCTACCTCTTTCAAGTAGTATCTTAATCATTTTCACTTGCTTGTGCAGTTGTACTATAGGTGTATCTAGCCTTTTTAAATCAGGTTGAAGAACCGTTAGTCCTTAAGCCTATATTACCTCTAAATAGAAAACTTTGATACTCAAGCTAGTGAAATTTAGTATATTGAATGATTCTCAACTGATTCCTCTGGGATAATGTTAATATAAAAGATTCTACTTTTCAAAACTCATACAAATCAGTCTCTACTTTTTCAATTTGGTGGTGGAAGAGCATTAGGTATAGTGGCTTGTGGGTTGGTTTCGATTTGGTTTTGGTTATTACGATTGTTGGAATTGACCCTACCGGAACGACGTTGTGGTGGGATAGCGGGTAAAGAATTAACTCCTGAATGATCTTGCGATGAAGTGGTAGGTAAAGGATTATATCCAATAGCGGAGGCCAAACCTAAAGTTAAAAGTCAATATTGTACTTGATTTTTCCAACGCCTAAACATACTACCATCACCCTCAAATTTTCTGGTCTAATGAAATCAATCACGGCCATTACGGAAAGAGAACAAACACAATCACTATAATTTCTGCATAATTTTAAAATGCACTTACTAATAACAAACCACATACACAATACAATGACATGCATGCTAAATTTACCGAATCTAAGAACATAGTGTAGCACATAAAGAATAAAACATAAACCACATGCTTCATAAATCTATTCCATAATTTCTACTAAGTAAGACTACACACAAATATTCGATTGGATTGATGGATTTATTGAGCCTAAATAGTAGAAATACACACAATTTAATTTCTGAAATATATAAATTAAAACAGAAAATTTAGTACTAAACAAATAATTAGATACTTACAAAAATACTAGTTCACTTCAAGTGTTCCAAATACCACAAAATTAATAACTCAAAATAAAAAGTAGGGTTAGAAAATTTTACCGTTTCGAGGCGTACGTAGCACTTGTCCCAATCGAATATTTGCCGCCCTTGCAAGGGTCTCTATAGCAAATTCGACGGAGATATAACGACCCTTCAGTCTCCGATTTGCACGATTCGGAGTCGAGTGAGACACCACCGAGTTTTTTGTTTTGAAAAAGAGCTTGAAAATAGTTTCTCACTAAAGCTTAGAAAAGCTTAGAAATTGTTAAATAAATTTTTTTGAAGAATGAGAAGTTCATACAGAGAGTAGAGTGTTCATGTTCCAGAAAAGAAGAAGAAGAAGAAGAGGGGGCTCGGTTCATCCAGAGAAGAAGAAAAAGAAAAAAGAAGTAAAAAATTGGGCTCCCTGGAAAAAGGAATTCCAAAAGACATACCCAAAGCCTTTTTTTTTGCATTTTTTATAGGTAGCTTATTTTACAAGAAAATATCATTATGTATTTTTTGGGAAGAGGAAAAGATCCCAGCAAATCCTTGCTGGGATTTGACTTGAATAAATTACCCGAAATACCCTTTTAGATAATAAATAATAAATTTTAAATTGTTGATTTACACTCAACAGAAAGTGTTGATAAGAGGGCTGCTTCTTACATATCTTATGTTCGAGAGAGTTTTCCCTTGGAGCAGATTGAATCATGATTCACGGTGCATGATTATATGTCGAACCTACGCTTTTATGTCGAACCTACTAACCACTCTGGTTAGTATGTTTTTTTTTCCCCTTTTTTTTTTAAAGAAAAAGAAAAAAAAATCGACGCTAGCTTGTTCTTGTTAGAAATTAACCAAAATTAAGTATGAAGTTAATGGTTGTAACTCATGTCTTTTGGTATTTTGTAACTCATGCATTTAGGTGATAGCAGTAGTTCATAATGAAGTTAATGGAGTTAGTGGAGAGTTATGATACATGTAGTGGGTGAGTTACATGTAGAAGTTATGAATATAAAGAGTCTTGTAATGGGATATATAAACGCCTTTACTTTGGTTATTGTAAGCAAGCCAATAGAAAAAAATAAAAAAAATATTGTGTTTCTTATTTTCTCTATATAGTGAGTTGAGTGAGTCCACAAAAAATATAATCGATCTTAACAGTTCTTACATATCTAGTCGATATGGGTTCTCCCATTTTTTTTAAAAAATGGGGTTGATTTTATAAACTAGACTAAGGCTAATATAATTTACTACCTCTGCATTTAAGTTACTAATAATATTTGAAGGATTGGCATTTACTCTCCGCACAATCGATCTGTTCGGTTTACTTTAATGGGGAAAAAAAAAGAAGCTTGTTCTTTCATCTTTACTCAATCATTTATATATATTATTTTTCCATGTTACTTTGTTTACCCTGGTCTTTGACTATACAATAAGTATTAATCATGTTTAACTTAAAAATATTAGATCAGAAAATTGTAATTTCCTTCCGTTGGAATTTACTAGGCGTAATCGATTTCACAGGAAACCTTTTCTTTCTGGACTTGATTGTATCAAGCATGATTTCACAGAAATCCTTTGGTATTACCCGGAAGCAAATCATGGTCAAAGCGCCCATGATAAATAGTTTACCCTAAGGAGAGGTGTTAGTCTATTAATGAGAAATAGCAGTTTGTAGCCGAGCGCAGCTAGCTCATCCAGTTGGGAGGTCCCTTAGAAAGCGTTACCACCTGGGTTCAAGGCCGCGTAGAATTTTTCGAAGAAAAATTTTCTGCATCCCATAGCAGAAACCTTTGTTTATGAAAGACCTGTGTTCAGATCCCAGAGCGTCGATCAGAACTGAACGTAGGAGATTTTCAAAAATTTATAATTTCTACAGGAGCATGCGCTCACATTACGTTCCACATAATAATTTCTTTGTGGGAACAACTGCAGGTACATCAAATCATTTTATATGGTTTTGGGGTTCTCTAAAAGTTAGGAGATTGCGTGTCCAGATTTACCCTCTCATAATTGGTGTTAGAAAATGAAGGGTGCATATGAAATAATAATAATAATAATAATAATAAGAACTATGGATGGCCGTTGGTTGGTCCCATACACCTTTCCAAGTTTGGACTTGAAGAACACCTTAAGCTAGCTCGATTCAGGATGAACTTTGTTTTTTGAATTATTATTTTCGGCATATTTGCAAAATCAGACCCCATTAATTATCTTTTGTAAAATCCATCTTCTCTAATACAGGTGTTCAATTATGTTCGATGAAATTCCAGATGTCGGCCATAGTCATGCTCTCCATTCATCACACCTATTAGCACTTAACATCTACACGGAGACAAATAAATCATTCTCGCCCCAACTGTATATTAATCCTATAGTATTAAGCAGTACGATAACTAGGCTTTCCGATTGCAATGCTCCATAACTCTATGGAAGTGGAGGAAATGGGCCATAAAAAAACATTACAAAATAAGGGGAAGATGGAATTGATGGTGTTGGCCATCTCCCTGGCAGTGACAGGTACAAGCCATGAGATATTTGAATAGACTATACATGGCATTTTGTGTGGTTGATTTACAAGCTGATGTGACATCCTCAGAACTAAGTACTAAGGTTCAATAATGGTCTCCACATGTATGCTCTCCTTTTTTTTTTTTTTTTTTAATTTATTGTCAGGTTCTTCTTTTTTTTTTTTTTTTTCTATATCGATCTTGTCTTGAAGGATGAAAAGGAAGCAAGTGAAATTTTACTAACATATTTGTGCAGTTTTTTAACATATGCTACCAGCATTTGCGTATTTTTTTTAATGTATGTCAACAGTAGTTGTGTTTTTTTTAGCATTCTATGATCTGAGAAAATTATTTCTGAACACAAAATTCGTTTGACCTTTTAGGATAAAATTTTAAATTGAAAATATAAATAACTTAAATTGATGTTTTAGTTTCTTATAGAATCGTATTATTTAAATTATAAATAATAGTATAATCATCATACTATTTAGCATTTTTAAAATATTTTATTTATATATAAATTGCACCGTATCATGCTTCCTACAACACATTAGGAGACCACCAAATAGAGCAATACCAGACGATGTAGTAATCTTTTCTTTATGACCTAGATGTGCTTCTTAATTCTTATATAGAAAATAACACTAATTCTTGGTATCACAGTTCAATATCATATTAAAACATTTCTTAAGAAAATATGATAATGGTAGATGTGACATTTATTTCTTTTCAGTGAGAAATTTGTCCTTTTTCCAGGGATTTTCTTGGCCTTTTATTGAACATTATTATTGGGCAAATTATGCCATAACATGACTGTAGGTAGCTAAGAGGGCAGTTTTGTATACAGCCAAACAGATCCAGATTGAGTGGCCCAACTTGTTTGGCCCATTAAAGCTGGTACCTTCTGTAAATAACGGCAACTCAGAGAGTATTCCAACAGTAAAAGCTGTTACATTTGGGTGTAAGTTTGGATTTTGGTAATCCAACAAATTAAACCAGGAATATTGTACCCACATCCGGTAGTTTAGTTGCTTTTAAGTTCTACAATTGTTATTAAAGTTCTAGTATTCTATTTAAATTGACTTATAGAGTCAACAAAAACACCAGCTAACTTAGCTGGTCATCGCAACCACTCCTTAGACTGAAAAATCTCTGCAAACACACAGTACATACTGAGGCTTCGCAAGACTGCAGAACCTGCTGTTCACCCCTCTAGGTACAAACCTGACCTGCTATTTGCCCCTTTTGGCTACAAACCGGTCTGCTTTTGGTCAAGAAATAAAACTATGTTTAAGAAATGAAACTAAAAGAATACAAAGGACTTTGCACTAGCCTATATATATTGTGTCCTCTTATTCCTTATTAATTGCCAGAAAAGAGTGGAGCACTGAAGGAGCAACAGAATGAAATATATGATGGAACATAATCTCAATGCTTGATTATATTTAGAACAAAATATCCAAATATAGTTTACCAATTTTACACCAATTTGAGTATTATCATTACCGGCATAGATTAGAATATCTTTGCTAATTTTATCGTGTTGGTGAAGTAATATGGAAACCGTGTACTTTGAAGAAATGAAGAGAAGAAAGGGTTCCACTTCTCTGGAAAACTAGATGTGATTGTGGTTCGTTGTTCTAATTATATACAGTTACTATGTACTACCTTTTTGAACGTCTCACGAGATCCTAAATTATTAACTTTAAGTATTAGTGGAAAAAGAAATGATTTACAAAAGTATACTAATTACTATCATTCTTGTATAGCGCATCAAGTTACTATGAAAATAGGCTAAAATCTGCACTATGTTTTTTAGGTTGAATGTTCTATGAAAATGTCGTCCTCCAAGACATGTCTGCATACATCTCATTCTCTCCAACTCCGCTCAAATGAGACTTAACACTAGCTTATTGTTGCTTCTACGTACCTTTTTTTTTTTTTTTTTTTTTTGATCCAGAGGAGTGAGTGGCTAACCCAGCTCATATAGTACCTACCCACCCTGCCCCACGTGGGATCGAGCCCACGACCTCCCCCAAAGGGGGAGAATTTCAGGCAACCCTGCTTCTACGTACTTTGTAGTGAAGTAAATCGATTTATATTGACTTTTTTTTTAATCTACAACATGGTAAATCTTCACACTTAATAACAAGATCCAGCATGCCACAACCATGTTTTGAAGACGGTTTGCGTAAAAAAGATGATACTATGATTTTTTTCTAAATAGGCTAACTGCATTATGTTTTTTAATTCGAGGGTCTTCAAACAGTCTCCTCAGAGCCTGACTGCATACATCTATTCTTACCAAACTTCGTTCGAACGAAACTTATTACTTGGTTGTTGTCACTGCTGCCGCTTTCCCATAAAACAAAGAGGTTAATGCTGACATTTTTATCTACAACCAAGGTAAATTTTCACAGTTATAACATATCCAACTTCAACATTGATATAGTATGGATTTAGCCTGCCACACGCCAGTCTGAATCGGGCGCGAAATTAGGCTGAGGTACAAGGCCGATATACATGGCTGAGGTATGTTGTCGAGGTGCGTGGCCAAGGTGCATGGCAAAGGTACGAGACTGAGGTGCGAGACAGAAGTACGATGCCAACGTACGAGGCTCGAATAGGTATATGGCCTTGGTACGAGACTGAGTTGCAAGGCTGTAGTATATTGCCGGGGTACGAGGCTGGAATAGGTACGTGGCTGAGGTACGAGCCTGAGGTGCGGGCCGAGATATGAGATCGAAACAGGTACGAGGCCGATGTCACATAGCGAATAGTTGGTCTAGAAGCAAAAATCGGCCAAATCAATAAGGAAGGACCATAACACGATATGTGGCACGATTAGGACATATTGACTGGATCTTTAAGATCTTACCAGATATCTTACTTTACTATAAATAGAGGGAGAACTCTTGTAAAAGGGACTCGATCTCGGACACTGCTATCATTGTTCAACACCGACACTGCTACTACTGCTAGAGGTCGTTGTGCTCATCGACCTTGGACCAAGTTCAATGCCGTTCGATGTAACTCTTATTTGTTGCTCTCTAATCTGCAACCATCGCCGTTGTTGCTCGATTGTCCTGGACGAGCCTTGTCCACCACCGCCACCGCAAGCCGATCAATATCTACGCTACCGTTTACGTGTGCTCCTGTCATCAATACCACCATCTGTCACCATCATTGCTATTTGCTAGCTACTAATCATCACCACCACTGCTCAAATAGCTGGAATCACCTGAGAGGTTGAAGATCAACTATAGCATTGGCTTTGGCATCTTTCATCAAAGTTGAGCTTCAAGCGATGATGATGAGACATGGATGATGTTTTGCGGTGGTATGAAATCAGTCAGAGCATACTCTAGCGAGGCATCATGAGTGGAGTAGAAGAGTCCAGTCTAAATGGTCGATCAAGATCCAACCCATAACAAACTGGTCATGATTCAAACCTGCTCATGTTTCAACCCGAGCTTACCCCAAATTACATCTCATCATACCCAACTAGGCTAAGTAAAAAGGCAGAGCAGAGTACGTGAGTTTGAGACCAGTTGGCGAGGCAAATTAAGGGTATGAGTCCAGGACAATCTGACGGCTAGAGCAAAGCCAAACCTGTGAGTCTAAGAAAAGTCGGTACATGTGAAATCGAGGTATCGAGGACATTAGCCAACACCTTCTGTTAACTCTGGAGATGACCTCGGAAATGTGAGGTAAGTGCCAGCAGATTTTCTAAATATAGGCCAACGCCTCCTTTTAACTATAAGTATAAGCTAGGAGGTAGGAGATAAGAGCCGGCGGATTTCCTAAATAAAGGTTAAAACCTCCTATTAACTCTTGAGACAACCTCAGAGGTGGGAGGTGAGAGCCAGTGGATTTTCTAAATTAGGCTTACGACTCCTATTGACTTTGGAGACGATCTTAGAGGTGGGAGATGAAAACCAGCAGAAATACGTGCCAACACCTTTTGCTAACTCTAGAGACGACCTTAAATGTGGGTAGTCGGAGCCAGTAAATTTTCTAAGTGTGGGTGAATGCCTCCTCTTAACTCTAGGGACGACCTCGAAAGTAGGAGGTGAAACTCAATAAATTCCCTAAGTGCAGGCTGACGCCTCCTGTTAACTCTGAGGTCGACCTCAGAGGTAGGAGGTGAGAGCCAGCAGATTTTCTAATTACAGGCAAACACTCTCCTATACTCCATGATCTACCTCAGTGGGGGTGTCATCCAGACTTTAAGGGTTGATCTAGTAAGACTTGACGGCCTCGAGGGGGATAATGCAAGCATATACAATTCTCTAAATGTATGACAACACCTCCTATATAGTGTGAGGATCTCGGAGATGGAATGTGATAACTAGTGGTTTTTCTAAGTATAGGCCAACACCTCTTGTACTTGGAGATGACCTCGGGGATGAGAGATTGAGCCAACAAATTTTCTCCAGCAAAGACGGTAGAACCTGAGGTATTTGGAGGGACCAAGAAGATTGGTGGGATCCAAGATACCGAAGGCATGTAGAGGCGCGAGTGGACTGAGACAACATGCAAGGTTCTGATGGACGCGCCGACATATGTTGCCACCCCGCCGAGGGCGTCTAATATAGTATGAATTTATCCTGCCACGTGCCATTCTAGGTTGGGTGCCACACTAGGTTGAGATACAAGGCCGAGGTATGAGACTTAGGCATGTGGCCAAGGTACGAGATCATAGTGCAAGGCAAAGGTACGTTGCTCGAATAGGTACGCCACCAAGGTACGCGGCTGATGTGAGGCCGAGATACGTAGCCGAGGTATAAGGCTCGAACAGGTATGTGACCGAGGCACGAGGCTAAGGTGCGACTATGAGGTACGATACCAAGGTCACATAGCAAAGAGTTGACCCAGAAGCAAAATTCGGTCAAACTTGGGAGGAAAAATTGGTCAAGAATGACCACGAGATGACACAAGATACGATGAAGATGCATTGACCGGATCTTTAGGATCTACATCATATTTGCATTTCAGACTTCGCTATAAATAGATAGGAGAACACTTATAAAGACGAACTCGTGCTCAAACTTAGCGATTGAGAGCTCTAAACAAAAACTAATTAAGGTTATGCGAAGTCTCGGTTTCGAGCCAACTAAGTTAAGGGAGATTGTAAGGGAGCATTGTATTTTATACGCTTTTTTATTTATTGCATTATTCTCTCGATGGTCGCGTACTACCCGTGGTTTTACACTTTTAACTCGACTCCAATCGAGGGTTTCCATATAAAAAGATCGTTTGTTTTATGTGATTGCTCGCGCTCTTCCTAGCCATATCCATCTCCAAACACTTAATCTCTAGATCGAGTATGTGCTCAACCGGACGTTTTCTTAACCAATAACTTTTACACTTTGTTGATGAAACTTAGTAACCAATAAGACCTTTTTTTTAGATATTTTGCATTAAGGTTATCACTTCAATAGCCAAAGGTATGAGTCTGTCTTAAATGAAAATTTTAGCTCAAATTAAAAATCAAACACAAGAAAAGTCCTATAATTTATTCATCTATTAAGTTTTTTTGTATCTTTTTCTTTTTCATGGTGGGAATCTTGTCCAATATTTAGTTTGACGCTTAGGTACAACGCGTAGATGAGATTACATGAGATTACATTCGAAAGCGATGGCTTTGAAGGAGTGGGCCATGCCAGGTAGCATTGGACCACTATGTCACAACCACTTTACTTTTCATTAAGCACATTCAGAAGCTATAAAGTGAGTTCGATATATGGTTGTTCGACAAGCTCATATAATTAAGCGCGTCTCGTATGCAATAAGTTTTACAAAGTCACGCATGGGAATCTTCCTATCGGTAGACGAGTGATTAGAATAGCAACCTCGTTCTCCTTTCATAGTAAATTAACATCCCCTACCTTAGATCTACCTACAATATCGTCGATCTTTGCCCTAACGAGTTTATATAGAACTATTCAACAAATAATTATGCTTCAAATTGCATTTGGTACTGTATAGGTCAATTTTGATAAGCTCAACAAGGATATGTCGTTTTCTTTTGTATAAGTCTTGAATTTTTGTTTATCAAATTGCATTTAAATATGTCTTGGATAAAAACAACATTCATAAATAATTTATTTTTTTGTAAGAAACAATTTAGGAAATGTCGATAATGTATCTTATTTCAGCTATTTGGTTAAGAGTAGCACTCAAATAGTATTTAACCTCACGTGCAGTACAATACAAATAGTATAGTTAACCATCGTGGGATATGTACCATGCATTTAAGCACGTGCCCCATAATAATAGTTCGCAAACTAATCATCGTATTAATAATAGGAAAATACTACTCACCTTAATAATAATACAGTTTTAGAACACATTTCACTTTACTCCTATTTTTTATTGTCCAGAGAGCAAATCCACAATTGTCAGCCACCCAAACACCGACACGTGTCCCTGACACATCTTAGCCTTTCTTCTTCTTCAACCGGCGATTTCTAGGGTTTCCCTATAAATAATCCTCGCTAGTGAACTCAGTCGAGCTTTGCTTTTTCATTTCTCATCTTATTGTTGTTGTTGTGGTTGTTGTGATGGGGAGAGGAAGAGTGGAGCTGAAGAGAATAGAGAACAAGATCAACAGGCAGGTGACGTTCGCAAAGAGGAGGAATGGGTTGCTGAAGAAGGCCTATGAGCTCTCCGTTCTCTGCGACGCTGAGGTCGCTCTCATCATCTTCTCAAATCGTGGCAAACTCTACGAGTTCTGCTCTGGTAACAGGTATAGTCAATCATCGTAGTTACCATGGATGATGAGATCCAGTTGATCAGATCACGAACAGGTTGTTTTAGTAGATTACACCTTGATTTTTTTTTATTTATTTATTTTATTTTATTTTTTATTTTTGAGAAGTTTTCGTTAGATTTTGAGAAGCTGATCATCATCATACATTTCATGGATGAGAAGTGATCACGAGCTGGTTGTTTTTAGAGGATTCTAGCTGAAGTTTGTTTGGTTTTTGGATTTTCAGAAGCTTAAGTTAGATCAGAACAGATCAGGGGTTTTAGTAGCGCAGTTCGAGCTATACTCATCTTCGTTTTCGTGGATGAGATCCACCGTTGGCTGTTTTAGTTGATTAGCTAGAAGTTGTTAGGTTTTTGGATTTTGTGAAGTTTAGCTTAGATATGCATTAGATCGGCGAGCGACTTCTAGTTACACATCTTGGGAGATATGGATATGGAGTAGCTGATGAGGAGAAGGTTATATATACTGATAGTGTGTATGTATCTGCTAACTTTCATAGATGATCCGCTTTAGATGCTAAGGTTGAGTTAGATCACTCGTTGGTTGTTTATAGGTGGTTTTAATTAGCGAGGGACGGGGAGATTCATTTGTCAATATTCTTAGATTTGGAGAAATGTATTAGATTAGATCACTGGTTTTACAAGTGCAACTGGAGAAATCAATTGATTCAGCTGATTTTTCATTTCAGTTCTAGTTTGAAGAGAGATTCCTACTCATTTTAGCAAGATTAGGACAGAATAAAAGATCTGAGAAACGGGTGTGGAGTTTCTGCAGATCACGTATTTTTAAAACCATTTCAAAAATTTAAGAAGCGTAGATCCGCGAGTGATCTAGCGTTTTTTTAGTAAGTTTTTGCCTATCGTGTGATCATCGTGACCAAACGATCAGATCCAGTGAACTTTGCAACGATCGATGAGATCTCTCGTGGCTCAGCAGGAAAATGCTGTTGAACCAGAAATTGTAGATCTCTCTTAACACCGATCGAGTTTATTCTCTTTCGTTCTCAGCAAATAAAGCATAAAATGAGAGTGAAATTGTATTTAATACCTTGCATTTTTGCATCATATAACTTTTAGATTCTTCATTAATCACATCGGCTTAGAAAAAGAAAATTAATCTCATATCTAGGAGTAGATTCAAAGATAAAAGGTGCAATTGCTGGTCTGACCCCTTTGTTTTTTGCGTTGAACAGACTTGATTCGTCTGTTTTTTTAGGGTTCAAGGCAATTTGATGTTAATTTTTGGGTCTATTATAGAACTTTTTGTGGTGCTATACTTCTGTTAAACATTTGTTCCCCTATATATAGCTTTGATCAGCCGATCCACCTTGGTTTCTTTCCTTTGTTTCTTTTGTCGTGTTTCATTTGATCTCACCCAGGTGGTTTTGTGGGAGTTGTACAGATCTTAATCTCAATTAAGCTGCACTAGAAATGAATGGGAAAGAGGTGTATTATTCGCAACGCTCGTCAGATTGACTTGTTTTCTCTTCCTTCATTAATTTTTACCATTTTCTGAAGTTAATTCCTTGAAATCATCTGCCGAAACTCATCAAATTGGTTCCTTTATCCTACAACACGCTACCTGTTTTATCAAGATCTCGTGTGTTACATACAAAGCCGGAGATTTTGGTTAAACTGAAATAGGTTTGTCTTGTGTTGCATCTCTCATATCAAACTTCTGAGACCACAATCCTGATGATTACGATGATCTCCTGTACAAAATCCTGATTTTGTTCAGCAGATACTAGGTTTTGTTTTTGTCATGCCTTGGCTTTTGTGTTTCTTTCATTTCTTATCTTATTTGATGTGTATAATTTTTAGTTCTTCAACGAACGTTGTGAGAAGTGCGCTTTTGTTTCTCATGCACCGTCAATCACTGATATTTTTTGAAAGACTCATCCTAGGTTGTTTCACTGTGATCTGGAGATCTATCCTGAATGACAAGGGCCACTGGGAGAGTCTTTTCACCAGTTATTATAACGAAATGACTAAGATTCCTCAGCTTTGCTCATCAATCTACCGGCATTGCTCTCTTTTATTATTATTTTTTTCTCCCTCTTCGATGAACATATTCTTTGGTTCATTGGACATTTGGATGCCCTCCCCTTTCTCTTGTCCTATAATCACTCCATAGGCATCTAAAGAACCATTTGTTAGAAACATGTACTATATAGAAATCTCTGCATAGCCAGATTTTTCCAATTAATTGCTGATTCGAACCGGTTATTTGTATTCTTGCACAAGGTCAAACCCTCATAGACTCATGTGGTAGGTTGAGTGTTCTACGATCTATTATTTACCAGGTTGATCCAGGTTTAAGGATTATTTGACTAGCACTTGAAGTACACGCATGGCATCAAAGCTTTGAATATAATGGTTTTTATCTATCTTTTGGAGGGATATGATAATATTATTTTACGTTAGTTTCGTGAGTTCAACAAATTATTAATTCAGGTTATAACAACGTTTCTTCAGGAGAGAGAATAAATGAGTTAACTAAACACAAGCGTTTGATCGCATGAACCATTCTGGTTTTGCACAAAACTCAGAAAAAAGTTGACAACAATGAGAATTAACTACTCTCAATCATAATTTGCCTTCTATTACGCTTGGAGGTTTTCGTATTTAATTATGTGGCACATAATTTTAGGTATAATAAAGGTTGCAAAAACTCTGGTCGTTCTCTCATTATAAGTTTAGAAATTATCTATATATACATATATAAAAGTATCCTATCAAATTCATTGCACTACGTGGCATTCCAAATAATTTTTGATATATCATGTGGCATTTGTTCTTATTCTTAAATAGCCATATGATATTTATATTAATTGATATAAATTTATAAAATCAAGTAATGTATTTAAAAAATAAAAAAGTCTAATATTAAAAATAAATACTTAATAAAAATAATAATTTATAAAAAACCAATATATATATATTTTATGTATCCATGTAGCGTTTTTTTTTCTTGCTCTATCAATTTATATAAATTATAATATAAAAATTCTAAGAAATTAAGTTGTTCAGTATTGTTATTTATATATGACTAACATCTGTGTATTGTACGGGTGCAAACTAGTTTTATAGAAAAATTAGAGATAAACTCTTTGACTTGTAAAAGTTAATGTTGAAACTCCTCTTAACTTTATAACTCAACAATTACCCCCCCATTTGAAGTTTCCTAATTTTTCAAGCCCTGGCCCTGGCTCCTCATCAGAAAGGAAAATCGGAACCCTGACACCATATCCTGAAGGTCAAGGCCTATTCTTACAATATGAACGTAGATATCCATTTTTATCATTCACTCTTACCAAAATCCTGTCAAATATACCCTTATTACTAATAGTACGTTTTTTTTCCTTTGTCCACCGAGATCTTGCCGCCACTAGGTCGCGTTTCACCATCATAGCTGCCTTCTTACTTCTGATATGCTATCCTCCATCATCTCACACCGTGCTTTGAGATGTAAACCATAACCACTTTAGCTAATGTTTTTTGTAATAATTTATATTCTCATTTCGTAATTGCTTTTGATTTTCCCCATCTTTCGTTTGCTGATGCTTGTTATATATTTTTAGTGTTAATTTTTTAATTTAGATAGATTATTAATAAGGGGACTAACGTAATGTTTAGAAAGGCTAAAAAATTAGTAATATTAAAAATAGTGGGTTATCATAGTGTTTTTAAAGCATAGTTCGACGTTTCGGTCGGCACACCTTGTGCCGACCGAAACATCTTAAAGTCGGCTGGAGCCGGCACCGAAAATGGTGCCAGGCCGGCCAGCACAGGTTTTTCTTGAAGCATAGGGGGTTATCTATAATTGCCAGTATTTATAAGGAGTTTTAGAGAGTAATTAAGAATAAAGCCACACCACTTTATCCTCCCAAGGTGTTTATCTTCTCCTTCATTTTTTGATTTCTAAGAGTGTCGGATCCGGATGATTTGGATAATTCTGGGCCCTCTCCAATTAAGTTAAGCATATTAACCAACATTCTTGCCCTTTCGCTAAGAAAGAGAATTTTGTTAATTCGTCTTAGCAAGCAAGATGGCCAACATTCTGGGTTTTAAACAAAACTTGGAGAATATCTAGTGTTAGCCTAATAGGCAATATCGCTAGGTGTACAGGTTTTTCAAATTGAAGTTTCTACATAACATCCTTTCATGCTTAACCATAAACCTTTGTGCAAAACAAAAGAGATGTGTCATTACGTTTTAACATAAATAAATCAATTAGAGAATAGTCTTACTCATGTTGCATATTAAAATTGTAAGATAGTGCTTCTTATGTATATGTTGTGAGAAACTAGTAGGTTTACAAAGAGACTTAAAGCATAAACATTTCGTTCACCGATAAACTCTCCACCACTCATCTCCTCTCTTGTATTGAATTCCAAAAAAGTTTGTACAAATCCCAAATAGGATGAAAGGTGGATAAACTTGGTGTACCAAGTATTTCATGCTCTTGGTCCACCTCATAAGTTCCCATATGTCCTATATTAAGTGTGCCCGAAACATTTAATGTCCATGGTCAGTCTTGTCTTTCTTGCATGCACACTCTCAAGTGATAGTAAAAGCAATTAACAGATGGGTAGATTTGACTAAGTTCAGTTCATAAAAATATCTAAGCAAATTTGGATCAAGTCCTTCAAATATTTCTCAAAAAAAAAAAAAGCTTGCCCCACAAATAATCTGACAAAAAATTGGAACTTGCTTGATACACGAAAATATCAGATGAAAAATGATGGCAACATCAACGTGAAATCAATCAACTACAATAATGAAAACTTTATCCTACCTGGCTATTAGGTAGCGTGAATCATTGTGGATAAGGCTGCATGCTTGATAGCCGTAAGACTTCAAGCTTACTTTCTGATTTAAAATTATAGATACATCTCATAACATAGTTATTTGATATATTTCTATTGGTTAGTTTGGTTCTAGTATAAGTTCACTTTGAGTATATAAAGCACTTCTCAAGATTTAACTAAGTATGTGGTGTAATTCTGCTTTAGTACTTTCATCACCAACCAATGAACTTAGTAAACAGAAGGCCCATTCACTTCGTGCAAAGGGAATTTGAAATGTTTCTTTTCTCGTAAAATCTCATAGCAGGAGTTTTTCTTGTAGATGCAACAGCTATTTCTTGCTATTCAAAAGATATTTGGATGTCCATTTATGTTTATTTATAACATGTATTAAACTCTAAGATTTGGATGCTACTAGTTATGCATGGGATTTTTAATGTTAAAAAGGCAATATCTACGTAGATAATCCTCCCATTATTACTATATAGCTGTTAGAAAAAGAAGGAAGACCTGAGATACCTCCCGTCCAGTTCATATTAGCACATATAACTACCTGTTTTAAACCTTTCCAGTTTCACTGTCTTAAACTTCGTGCAATGCTTTATACGGGTGGTTATATCTTGTGACATTAAGAGGCCGCTTTCAATCTCAAAAATGAATATAAGCTTATTTCTACAGCTTATTATTGATGCATCTTGACTTTAGGGCTCCTAATGAATCACAGTTTTTATTGCAAATATAAGGATATTTCACAAATTCTCCTCTGTCTAACTCAAATAGTGCAATTATAGCATGATGAAGACACTTGAGAGATATCAAAAGTGCAGCTACAGTGGACCAGACACAAGTGCTCAGATAAGGGAGAATCAGGTTTTTCCGAACAATTCCCTGGTTGTGATTTTGATAACTGCGAAAATTTGAAATTTATGTATCTAGACGCGCATTTATCATTTTGCATTCCGTCATGAAATATACAATAAAATAAAGAATTTTTTTTCTCTGCTCGACTCCATATTTGATGCATTTGTAAGATTTTCTCTTGTATTAATCATCAATCATGAAGATGTATGCCTAAACCTATCTCGCAATAGGATGCCTTATTTTTGCTTTCTTATCACGTACAACAGTATAATTTCTGTATAAGATGCCAAGTCAGTTTCTCACCAATGATGTTATTCTATATATGACCTAGCTTACTTCAGTCATGAAATAATTCAAATTTTAGCTTGAAAGGTTGAAAATTTTGATACTTTATAGCAAAAGGCTTATGCATAATCTAAAGGCTTTGAGGCAAGAATGTCACATATTAAAACCCAGTCATCTTTCAGATGATACAAAGTAGCCATCAGGAGTACCTTAAACTTAAAGCCCGAGTCGAGGCTCTGCAGCGATCACAAAGGTGAACGTTAACTTCATGTATTTCCATCAGAGCTACGCATCTGAGTTTACATTTTCTTTTGAGAGGAATAATTTTCCATTCAAATCTAGGAATCTTTTGGGGGAGGACTTGGGCCCGCTGAGCACGAAAGAACTTGAGCAATTAGAGAAGCAGCTCGATGCATCTCTTAAGCAAATTAGATCAACAAGGGTAATTATATATATTGGCTTCATTTTTATTCTTGTTTTGACATTCTTAACTGGACACTTAAAACTCTTAACATTTCTCTCAGACTCAGTACATGTTGGACCAACTCACCGATCTCCAGACCAAGGTACATTGAATGAACTTATTACAACACCTTCTTAATCTGTGACTCATAAAATGAACAATAATTATATTTAAATAAAACTTTGTCAGGAAAGGATGCTTATGGAGGCTAACAAAACCCTCAGAAGAAGGGTAAGCAACTGCACACCTGCTTAGCCGGGAACTTAAGCTTATGTATACTAAGATCATAACATAGTCAATTACTTAGGTGAATTCCCCGGATCTTCTTACGAAGATGCAAGTTTTGCAGTTTGAGGAGATGAGTCATCAGCAGCAGCAAGTCTGGGACGCTAATGGCAGGCAAATTATGGGGCAGCAACAGCAGCAACAGGGACAAGAGTTCTTCCATCCTTTGGACTGTGAACCCACCCTTCAGATCGGGTACGTAATTGTAATCCGTCAATTTAAGCTTTTCCTACAGTTTCATTTTTTGAGAAATCATACTATTCCCCCTTCTATACTAGGCCTCTAACTCGCAAGTATTGGAAATATTTGGTGTTTCAGGTACCATCCAGATCAAATTTCACTGGCGGCCGCAGCATCCGCACCGAGTGCGAGCACTTTCATACCTGGATGGCTTGCTTGAGTACCCACAACTCTGAACATCATTCAACCAGACATTTTATCTATAAACTAAACAAAAACTTAACCAAGTAAAAGATTTGATGGAAGAAGAACCGATCTCCTGCTTGTAAGTAGTGTATGTTGTGTGCATAAGGCAATCCCTGGTATTGCTTTCATATTCTATAACTACAACATTACTATCAGTATTACTGTTAGTACTGGCTATATTATGTCTGGCCGTTGGTTTTTTAAAATACTGGTCTAAGATTTATCCATGATAATATTCTTTGCAGGCAGCTCGTTATGTTGAAGGTATCCCTATTTTATTTGTTTTGCAATTCCTTAACTAAATAATATTTTACCCTCTACTAATTTCAGTATTAAAATGTGTAGATCAGGATATCATAAATTATAACTTGACCATATAATTCGTGAATTATAATGTTACTGTAATTGCTTTGTACATGTGACAAACCTAGTTTTAAATGTTTATTGAAGGAAATGAACGCTCTACTAGCTGTCTTATTCATGGATTAGGCGTTGCTAATACTTTACGTCAATTTTCCTATTATTTTGTTGGTATTAACCTGACTCAGATTGTCCATAAAAATATCACAAATATCATTTCTAAACATTACTTCATATATCTCTTTTAATATCTGCACCATTTCTAAGATGCGAAGTCGTTATCGATGACTGATATGTGATTCTTATCTTTATCATTTTTTTTAATAGATTATGCTTAAGTAACATACATACCAAACATATATGCACGTGTTATTTGTTAGATATGATTTTATCTTTTGCACACGCGGCTGTGTTTTGACCAAGCTATTTTCTTGTGGACTCAATTCATTCTAGAACTTGTTATCTTATGGGTGTCGATAAGGTGGTAAATGCCTTACAATAAAGAAAAAGACAAAAAAAAAACAAAATTAGATACAGGCTAGCCAACGAACTGTACACGTGGCAGTTATTTGTTGGGAGATATCTTCGGCGCTGCGTGGCGTCAAGGGAACCACGTACATCTTTCTTCACCTGATCAAATTAAGTTCCCGCAATCTCGCCCTCATCTGAGCGCCCCCGCGAACAGATAAGCCAGCGTCTTATCCAAAGTACTATTCCACTTAAACCTACCATTGAGAAGGGGGCACCTGTTGAGTATTAGCTGACCTGTAGTACTTTTATTAGTTAATGAAGTTTAGCGTAGAGCAATCGGTGCTTGCTGTCTTTGATGCTTACATATGGCGAGAAAGGAAACAAAAGTTTATCCATTTGCCTTGATCCATTAAAGATCATCCGCTTGCTGCCCATTCCTCTGCCGTATCATATTAACTATCCTACTCAAACTACGAATCTCTACAATACAATAATTTTTAGTAAAAATTTATGTAAAGTTAAATCTTACATAAGTTACAATCTAAAAAACACGGAGATGTTAAAATTTTACTATATACAGTATGCAATATGGTTATACCATAAACACGAACTTACGCTTGTTGGACACGTAAGAAAGTGTTTGAAAAATAAAAATAATTTTAGACACGTCAAACAGAGTGTCCAACACGCGTGTCCATATTTATATTATTTTTTTATTTTTTAAAAATATTATTTTTTAAGAAGTAAAATGCTATTTAGTACTAACAGTAAATTACAGTAATTAATGTAATATAGCTATCCAATCAAATATTATATTTTGTATTTTTTAATGTAAGAAGACTCTTTATTATTTAAATGTATCTCGAGCACATGAAATGTTATTTATGCATAAATTTTATTATTGACGGTTATTTTATTTTTAGATGTTCAAATAATTAATATTAAATTTTTATTATTATTTATATTTGTTATTTGTCATGTTCGAACCGTATCCGTTCTATTTTTTAAAAAATTGCCGAGTCTTATATTCATGGCATGTCTTGTGTCAATACCCATATCTATGTCCGTATTTCCTAGTTTACAATAGTGTTTTCAAAATACAATGCTAAAGTTAACAAAAACTCGTGTTCAAAGCAAGATGTGTAGTCTTCAAAATAAAATAAAACTTTATGTTAGAAGTTGTAGTTGAGTCTTGCGCTTTTAAGTTAATAATAAAATTTTTTATCTCCACATATATTGATGATATGGAATTTTACAACTACAAGACATACATTGTCATGTGGTTTTGACTTTGACTCCATCTATTATAGTTTTTATATAAACGCATCCATCATGTGTATAGTAATAATAATAATATTATTATTATTAATAAATATATAAATTATAGAAAACATATTTTTAAAAAGAATATAACAAAAAAAATAAATCATCCTTAATATGATCGGATCTACTATATTGCCACCCACTCAATTACTTTTGAAAAAGAACTAAAATAAATTGAAGATGATCTTATCATTGCGGCAGCGCAAAGTATAAGTATAATATCTTTTGAAGTTGAAACAACAATTAAGAGATGGAGAGAGAGTAAAAGAGAAAATGGATGATGAGAGTGAAAGGAAGAGAGAAAGATAACGGGTGAAATATTTCTGTTCAAATCCCACCTCGTCTCTAAAAATTATATAATATATATATATATATATATATATATATATATATAAATGAAAATATCTTATTATATATAAATATATATATATATTTATATAAATGAAAATATATTATTATATATAAAAACGAATACTATAATGCCACGTAAGTGGAGCCGTTTAGAACCGCAATACACTTTCCTAATGTCTCCCGAATACAGATTTAACAGGGAGAGAAAAAAAAAAAGAAAACGTTCCCATTCGAAGAAGAAAACTCTGCTTTTACTCTTTTCCGCTCACCAGAATTAGGGTTCCGATCAGCAGAACTAGGGCTTCGATCGCAAGTCGTCGATAATGATAAATGGTAACGTGAATGGAGGCGGCGGCGAGGACCATCACTCCCGCTTTTTTTACGAGCTATGCGGTCTCTTATTAACTGTTCTCCGATCTCCCCACATCGTTTTCCCGCATCCACCACTGCCACCACCGCACCAATCTCCGGTGGTACAGCGTCGAAGAAGACAGAAACAACAACTATCGCCGACGGCTTTCGCGTCGCTGTTATTGGGCGCATCGGTGGCGCTGATGCTCTGCGGATCTTTAACGCTGGTAATAGGATGCTTGTTGATGCCGTGGGTTTTGGGCCTCGTTTTCATGTTCTACTTCGTTGGTATTGTTTCGAATTTATCGGCAATCGGTAGATCGATGCTCTGTCCCAGTGAACCTGCATCACCCAAGGAGATCTCAGGTGAATTAATTGATTCATACTGCAAATTAGATTTATTGAGATTGATATGTTTGTCCTTATTTGAAATTATTTTATCTTGATGTTTGTAAAATGAGATGATTCTTGTATGTGGATTTAATGAGATTGATTTTCGTAAACCAACCATTGAGTCTACTTTGTGTAAATCTTTAATGTTGCTGGGTTAGTCTAACAATTTGTGAGTGTAACAATTTGGGTTTGGTAAGAGCGCCTGGACGAGATGTTGCCGGTTACAACCCACCGTATGTGGCTATTTAGAGATGCACACCACCGTGGCGCCATCTGGAGCAAGTAATAAACTGCTGCTATGATATGAGCGACGAGTTAGGTCTAATAGTTGAGCATAGGTTGCTAACAATTTGGGTTTGGTAGGTTGACATACTTACAAGTACCCGACCACCAATTCTGGTTATCTCAAAGAAAGAGCTCTCAGGTAGACGTGGGTCTAGAGTTGGGTCCCATAGTTGAGCATAGGTTAGTAGCGCCTTTGGTTTGGTAGGTTTACAACGATCCAGCCACCAAAATATTTTCATGTTATTTCAAAAAACAAGTTTGTATTAGATACTTCTTTTTATAATTTATATTATTTTAATTTACTGTCCAATATGAACTTGCTTCCTTAACTTCAAGTAATTGCTATATCTAATAATTCTTACAAGAATAAATAGTTGACTTATCAAATATATGTAACATAAAACAATTGTTGTTTCAGTTAGCTAATCTCTATTTCACTTGCAAATGTACTAAATCCAATAAACAAATCTATAATAAATTTTTATTTTGTCTTTTTAGTTTTTTGAAATTTATCAGAACTAAAATAAGCCCTAAGAATTGTGTTCAAATGAATCTTATAAAGGGTGTTGTCAGCACAGCGATTAGGGGTGGAATAAGAGGCTTATTCTATTAAAAAGTTGCCAAACACTACATTTAGCTATTTCCACCTAGCTAAATCCCCAAAAAAAAAAAAAATGTTTGAGCTTATATCGAAAACCTATTTCCATGAGGGGGATGGCATAAGTTTTTTCTTAGCTAATTCCCCCAAGGGCAACGATTGACCAATAAAATAGAGAATTAGTGCTATTTCCGTCTTAAAAAATAGCTAATTCTTGTGTTTCTGAGAATAATAAAAACTCTATCCAAACGGGCTTTTAAATCCATAGGTTTGTTGTCCATGTGCAGGACCAAGAAATTACGCAACCACGTTGCTTTGATCTCGTCACTGGAGCAGAATAAAACTACAAAAAACATTTAAAAAGAAGGATGATGGTCAAGGCTGTGGCACATGATCATCATCTTCTGTAACAGAGGTTGTTCAAGTTCTACACGGCACCCTTCAAGCCTCGACCAAAACGTTAAATGAACTTTCACATACTTAAAAACATGAATGGTCTTTTGTCATGTTATTTTTGAGCTCATGCGTCTATTCGCGATTTCAGCTGATTCCTTGAGTTGACATACTAGTTTATCCGATTCTATAAGAGTAAGTCTCTAAGGGTTGTGATTTTTGTTTGATCCAGACATCTTTGTGACTTATGGTGTTGTGGCATCTTGAAGCCATTCGAGTTTAAGATTCAACTCACTCTTTTCTCAACCTTGCTTGCTGCACAGCATTGAGGAAAATCTTTTTGTTTAGATTTTCTAATGGATTTCAATTTTATGGTTTTATTTTCATGAATGATTGAGTAGAATTGAACTTAATTTGATGAGCTCCCACTGTTGCATCTTTCTTACTTTATTTGTTAGATTTTGCTTAATAGGTTATGATACTACAGGTTATGTTTCCGATGAAAGTAGAAGTTCTCATTGTACATACCATAACAAACTCCAAATGGGAAGCCATAGTTTCAATGACGGTTTTATGTGCCGGTCGGCGCAGTCTGTACCTGACGCGGCATGCTTGTTCAGGCAGTTGTCAGCACAACATGCCGAAAATTCATATTGAAATATTTAATTGCTTTTAAATTTGTTATATAAAAAATAACAAATAAATATATATCAGTACGGCATGGTCAGCATAGCATGGTACTATTGACACAGTTAGCACGTGTAAAATCTGAGTTTACTGAACTCGACTCGGGTCAGCAATAAAAACCTTGGTTTCGATGTACTCGTCAAATATAGGTCAGTATCCAAAACATGTAGGAGTTTTCTCTTATTAATAGATTTATTGTCTCTTCCATCCATGTGCGTGCATTACTCAAGAAAAAAATGGCATTCTTGCTATTCAATATATTTTTGTAGTTTTATTTGGATACAAATGTAGGCTGCTTAAAGACTTTTAACATGACCTGTTACGAAATTTCATAACCGATGCGTATGTATTGTGTTGCAGGTCATTTTTGCCAAAAATGTCCAGCATTTTAGATCGAATGTAGAACGGCTACACGTGCGCATGTCGTCTTTGCTGTACATACGGCTGCTGCTTTCTGTCAAAACATGATTCAAGCCCCAGGCGAACAGCCTCGATATGCCTGGCCGTTACACGCAGCTTCTTCCTTTTTGTTTATATAGAACAATATTCCTCTTTTTATATGGGTTACAACAGTCAGAAAAGAAAGAAAAACAAGAAAGTGTGTACTAGTTCATGCAAAAAGAAAAACCTCTTTGGTCGTAGTGTCTGTGTCAAGTGTAAGGGTGTATCTGCTTCAGTCTGCGATAGACGGGTACTGGATAATTTCTGCGTACGTGATTAGCCTACAGGTTTTCTATGAACAATTTAGCACTACATGCAGCCAGATAAACTGTGACAGTTATTGGAAAAGCTTGCAGCGCATGCAAAGGCTCCATTGTGCAGACCTCTTCATTGCCTTGATCAATGTCGTAAATAATCCATATTTCAAGCAGAAAGAAAAGCTCCTTGTTGGGCTTAAATTTTAATAATTGAACACCAACTATTCAAGGGAAGTAGTGATATGAAGATTGACTACAGCTCAGTCTTAAGGTCGAATGTATTTAAAGCCCACCATAAGATATTGAGCTGTATAAGCTTCCAAATGTTGTTTTGACCGAGTATCTGCAACATATGGGACCCAACATTGAAATTTAGCACCGCTGGATTAGAGTTAAGTTATGAAATTAAATATATCATGCCAAAAAAAAAAAAAAAAATGAAAATAGATCGTTTCTGACATTCTGAGTGGAAGGTTATAAAAGACTCCGAGATTTGTCCGCTGGGGGCAAATTGAGATACCACAAAGCCCTAAAACTATAGAAAAGAATGTAGAGCTGCAGAGTACCTAGCGAAGATATTTCATGGAGCAAGTCAGATGACTTATCCTCTCTTCCTCATACTTCCTTTGCCATCCTAGAGCTCCATCGATTGCAATAGAAGCTCTTTGAAACAATATACGCTAGAAAGTATGTACATGAGTATCATGGCATGATAATTGATACGAATATGATGTACAATAATTTTTAAAAAATTAGAACACGGAATACACTTCAGACATAACAATAAAAAATATAAATACTGAATATATTAAATATTTGAATATTTAAAAATACTATAATATTTAATAATAAAATTCATACATATTTTCACGTTATTGATATAAATTTAAGCAGAATTTAATTAAATCAACAAAATAAAAATTTTTAATATTTGAATGCATAATGACTAAAAAAAATTAATATTTGAATACATAATGACTGTTAGTATCGTACAATATTTAGTTATCTAAAAATAAAAATTTTTCTTTTAAAAAATTGACATAAATACGGACACAAGACACGCGCTACTGGAATTTCTTTTTTTTACTTTTAAAATTTTGTGGACACTCTTCTAACATCTGACACGTTTTCAGTCATGTGCGCAGCGTGTCCGTTCTGCATACTATAAGGATAAAATTTCTGCATATCCGTACCCTAAAATATACATTACATGCTTATTTTAAAATTTTAGGAATAATTACATCTTAGAGC
This sequence comes from Xerophyta viscosa, assembly GCA_002076135.1. Classification (NCBI taxonomy): domain Eukaryota; kingdom Viridiplantae; phylum Streptophyta; class Magnoliopsida; order Pandanales; family Velloziaceae; genus Xerophyta; species Xerophyta viscosa. Next base: position 249,701 of record MJHO01000190.1, on the reverse strand, counting down.
ATGTTTTTATACCACCTTTCGGATAACCTCGTACTTTTTTCTGATAACTATAAAATTAAACCAAAATACTCATGTATAAATTTTTTTTTTTTTTTTTTAAAAAAAACGTTTGAATTGAAAAAAATGTGCTCACCAATTTTTTATTTGAAATTTTTTTCGAAAACTATACTCTATGTAGATATTTTAGAATTTCAAAATTTTTATTAGTAACAAAATTTTCAAACTATAAAATATATATATTTAAAAAAATATTTGTAAATAGTAAACATACAAAACAACTTTCATATTAAAATTTTTATAACAAAATATTTACCTATGAAGTGTTTAAAATAATTTTATAAATTTTTAAAAAACTTAAATATTGGCATTTTGTATTTTTGTGCCCTCCTTAATAGGATTTTGCATATATATACCCCATAATTTAATTTGACGAATTTATGACCATTTAGCGCGTGAAATGACCAAATTAGTCTCGTACTTTATTTTGATAAACGCCCTATATTTCTTTCTTTTCTGACTGCAGTTTTTTGCCAAAAATAATCTATTAATTATCTTTCGTTTTTCTCACCTCGCAGCACTCTAAATAAAATTATAAAAAATTCAAATAAAAACTAAAAATTGTGAAAAAAAAATTACATTTTATTCGACAATAAAAAATAATTTTGTTTTTATATTTACATATTCTCCAAAAAAATACTTATATAATACTAAAAATATTCATTGCACGAAGTTCAAAAAATAGACGGATTTGTAAGAGTTTTGAAATAAAAGGTTGATTTGTAATTTTCCCTTTTATTTATCTCTTTATTGCCTGCCGGGGTTGATGAGTTAGAACATCTAGCGCTTCTTCTCTAAAACTTTTATGTTGTATTTATTAATTTTTCAAAAGGGTTTGTACATATCAACCCTACCAGCCTCTTTACATTTGAATATATCTGCTTTATGCTAAAGTGAATGTGCTACATACTGCCACATCAGCAAAAACAATGGCTGAAATAGCTTTTAGAAATAAGGATGGGCTGATTTGTAACAACTTTACAAATTAGGTGCTGAGATCAATTTTCATGCTCTTTTTTTTTTTTTTTTTTTTTTAGTCCTGTCGTTCAATTCAAAGGATGAACTATGAATATTTCTAGTCTAATTCACGATCAATAATGGTGCGTAAGTAAGAAAAAGTACTACACTATAGACATCTCTTTTTTAAACACCTAAACATCTCTAAAATGATGTGGTATTTTTTAAGCACATGTTCAAATTTATGCTATGACCATAACATAGTGACACAACATAGAGATAGATATGAAAGATTGCAACGACTTTCTCAAACAAAAATATAATGCACCTTTTTTTTTTTTTTTTGAGATTAATGTAGAAAAATCTTAACTCTAACTAGATCACTTTGGTCAAATATTATAGTAGGTAACTCTATGTATAGTATCGATCAATATTCTATTTTTTAAGATTATCGTATAAAAATTTTATACCAATTTCATTCAATTTGTACAAATATTATAGTAGATAAATTTATAGATAGTACTTATCCATATGTCATTAAGGTGTTTTTACTTCGTATAGAATTAAAGAAACTAGTGGAACTGAAAAATATTCCAGTTTACTAATTTACTACATTTATTTTGTTGTTTACTTAGATTGGAACGGAAAAAACTGAAAAAATGAATACATTTCTCTATTTGCTTCGTTTTAAGAAGTGAGTAAATTCACTTTATAATATTTATTTGTATGCTCGGAGAGGCCTTGCTGCCGACGCAGAATAGCCTATGTTGGCTCTGTTGCCGAGCAGTTGGGTAATGAAATGTTAAGCCTAGAGTTAATACTAGTTTTAAGGGGGTTAGCAATTGTAATAAAAAGGGAAGTAGTGGACAGCCCATTATGTGGCTATATATATATATATATATATATACTAGCGGAAATATCACACGCGTGTGAAAAAAAAAATTAATGTTTTTTAAATTTTAAAAATATTTAATTATTTAAAAATAAAATATTTAAAAAATAAGATATTATAAATATACAGTTAATTATTATTAATTAAATATATATATTTAAAATATATATTATTTTAATTATATATATATTTTAAAATATTTAATATATATATATATATATATATGGGCGGGGGTGCACTGTAGCAACCCCCCTCTCGCCCTTAAATATTATAGATATATATATGTTCTTTTTTTAAAAAAGTCATATTATATTTGCATTAATTGATAATAATTAGAAAGTCATTTAATTAATATGAATATAGAAGGTCTACGATAAAAAATTAATAAATATAATATTAATCAAAATAATAATTAATTTATCAATCTATAGACATAAATATTAATATAAATGTACTTATTTGTCCATTATAAAATAAAATTTTATCCATACTTTAAAAAGAAAATTATATATATTGTCACCATTTCATGTCTCAAATAATTTGAATAAATGCCATGTAGCATTTATATTTGCTCCAATAAAATTTAGCGAATCTAGTATAACATTATAATGAGAATAACTATTAATTTGTATAAAATTTAAAATTAAAATATAAGAAAAATTGTTTTTGCTTCGCCTCCACTCGTAGCTGCCATCAGCCGGCCGTCTACAGTGAACTTCTCTGGCAACTTGATAACTCCGATGTATCTCCTCGACTTCCTAAACGTGTTGGTGGTGTTATCAGAAAAATTATAACGGTTCTATGCCGTATTTGCTAGCCCATTGGTAGGTAAATCAGTGTGATTTGTGAAGTGATATTTTTCTTCTCGTTACTTCAGTGATTCTAATTCAGAGTTCACAATAACTCTTGCGATATGTTACATATGGTAAAATTGCAATGTAACTATTGACCTCGGTTGTGATTGTATGTTTGTTACTCAGTTTAATTAGATAATTAAATATTAAAATATTATTTGGTTATGTAAGAAAGAATGGTTTAGGTTAATGGCCCTAGACTATTATTGGAGTTACACATAGGTTACATATTATTGGAGTTCGTATTAACTCCTTATTTAATTGACCTTGTATGAGGAGGAGCGATTATTTTTCTTTAACCCTACGACAAGTGAGTTGAGTAATAATCGACACCTAAGGATTAGGTGTAGATGACATAAATTAGAATTAGATATATATATCATATGCATTAGGTGACGTGCATTAGAATTGATGAATTGGTCGGACTAATGATAGTTGAGTTGTATGTTATATACATATAAATATATATGCATTAAACATGAATGTATTTATATATTTATATTATATGTGAGAATGAATAAAGGATAGTGTTATGACTATGGGTATAACTAAATGCCTATAATTACTAGTAAGTGATCAACACTTAGAATTGAATAAAGGATTTTGTTAGGATATTATTATTATGCTTGTAATAGTATGTTCTGCTTGCGACCGCCGACATTGTGATGACTGTATAAACCTATTCCAATGCTTGTTAGTGACTGTTTGTCTCCTCCCCCCCTTCCTCTTATTTCTAGGGACGGCCTTCAGGTCGTAAGATGGTTTGCGATTAAGAGGCTTGGTACATGTATAAACAGTGCGAATACGAATATGAAATTGGTTTGCTGTGCTACATGCTCATACCATAGCCTCGTGGTTTTGGGTTGGCTAGTGAGAGGTATAGCAAAATTCATACATATAAATATTTTTTTGGAAAAAAAAATTGAATACAAAAAAAAAAAATTATATACTCTACAACTTTTCTTTTGAATTTTTTTTAAAAAATAATTTAAATATATATTTTAAGGCTCCAAATTTTTTATTGTTTAAAAAATTCTGAAGACCCGAAATATATATTTAGAAATATTATTTGATATATCTTTTAATACACAGTTGTGGAGTTGTAGTGTGAGGTTTGTAGTCTATTTTACATGTATATGCTCTGTGTATGTGTGTGTGTGTGTATATATATATATATCCACAAACGTACGTGTCTAAAAATACCTAAACGTACGTGTTGGGTAGATATTCATGTTTAGGTATTTTTAGACACGTACGTTTGTGGATATATATATATATATATATATATATATATATATATATATGTGTGTGTGTGTGTGTGTGTGTGTGTGTGTGTGTGTGTGTATGTGTGCGCGCGCGCGTGTGTGTGTGTGTGTTGATATATATACATATGCAAATATGTATGTAGTTGTGTTAGATGCATATTTGGCTATGCGTTGGGTAGATATTAATATTTAGGGATTTTTAGACACGTATAGTTTAGTTGTGCACGAGTAGTTAGCTCGTCTAGTATTTAAATAGATTTGTGCTATTTTTAGCAGTTTCGGTCGACCAAAACTGAGTGTTGGTCAAACGATGATGGCGACAAAGTTGTGTATAAGTACGGTTTGAGGCATTGTAGCATTTTCATTTCATTTTTACCCGAGCCCTATTCTACCTTGTTGTTGGCATAGAGTTCCTAAGCTTTTCTACTTCCGTTAGGAAGCTTGGCTAATCAAACATACTTTTGGGCTCACCAGAACGCCGTCTATGCTATGCGTGAGGACCAACTTCTTCAAGTTTTCTCGACATTCATTGCGTGGGAGATTTAGGGCTACGATTTTGAGGTAAGCGGTTTGCACTTATCGTATATGATTAGTTTGTCTATGTAAAATGGTTGTTAAGGCTTGTTATGTGATTTCTAGCATGTTGATTTATTGGGTTGAACATGATATGATATCATGTTTTAATATGTTACCCTCACGTTGGATTTATGCTAGAATAATTAATAGCAAGGCATGATACGTACGTGTATCTATATAAATGAGTATTAGAATAAAATTGCTTAGTGAATAATACTCTTAGTAGAATAAGCTTATGTCGTAACATGCTTGCATTTGATCCTACTTAGCTATGTAGGTAAGCCGTTTGCTCTAGCAATACATATGGTAGGACTAATGAGATTATAAACATGCCGATATATGTAATGTTTCTACCCGATCAGGTATATAAGCCGATTGCTCTAGCGATACTTTTGGTAGAAACATTAGTGTGACATACATATGATGTGCCCTTAAGATTGTTCTACTAGGGATGACTATGTGAGTATGGTTGCTCTAGCTATACTTTTAGTAGAACGGATAAAGATAATAAGATAGTAGGTGTTGGTTGTATATTCGTCTAACCCCAGGATGTCAGTAGATTTAGTTGACAAGTGAGGGATGGTACGACGGACTGATTACAACTTGTGTAGTTATAACACTTGTAGCATAGACTTATATACCTTGATGTGTATAGACAAACATAGAGTAAAGGTGGTAAATAGAAACGCTAACTCACATTTTGTGTTTTGAGTATATTTATATTCATTCATAGAATGTTATTCAAGTTTTGGAACTTAATCATTTGGCTTAACATGAAAAGTGAGTTGCTCTATAACTATTCTCCGTATTTTCGGTAAAAATTCGTTTTATTACAAAAGCAGTGATTTTGGGTTCAAAATCACTTTAGAAAGCTTGTGCATGTATACTTACGCATGCTTCAAGTGTATGTATGTTAATTAAAATGCATAATTGATTAAAAACATAGAATTTGGGTACTTTAGTAGTCCAAGTTTCAAATCTGTTTGTGCAGGTTTCAGAAATTTCAGTCGACCGATAATGTTAGTTAACCTATACTTTGCGTTCAGATGAACTATCGTTCGACCGATAATTTCGATCGGTCGACCAAAAAGTCTTCTGGAATAAGAATATCAAATTTGATTTAAATAGTTTTAAATATAACTTTTAAGCTTTTGAGAAGTTAAAAGGAATATATCTAAAATTTATGACACTTCTAAAAGTTTAAGAAAAATATTAGTTTTGATGATAATTTTGAAAATGACTTTAGATCAGGAAGTGGTTAAGAGACCTTAGATTATTTTAAAATTCTTAAGTATCGATGAAAAAAATTTATACATTTGAATCTTTAACAAGTTATATTGTGACATATGGTGAGAACCGCCTCATTTGCAGAGGTTTGCCACGTGTTCGGGAGTTTAGAGCCTTAACTCGGAAACATTGCATTTCCTTAGAAAATACTTATAGTATTTGCATTTGGAAATCATATACATCACTTTAAAAACATTCGCATGCGTGTGTAGTTGATCTATGGTATGTATTTTGTGGCGACCCCAGATCGGACCGTCATATGTAGAGCACACAAAAATTTATATCTTTTTATATTTAGCCATACATACTAAGCTACTTTCATTCCTATTTTAAGATACATTATTTGGTTTCAATAATGTCAAAAAAAGAATATGCTCTTCAAAACTCAGTTAAAAAAACCAGTACTTTTTTTATTAAATCAAGCAAAAAACGCTCATATGTAAATTTTGTTTTTTAGAAAAATTTGAATATGAAATTGGTTTTTGATATATGCTTTATAACTTTTGTATTGAAAGTTTTTTTTTTTTCAAAACATATCTAAATATATGTTTTAAGGTTCCAAAATCTTTTTGATTAAAAGATTTTTGGAGCCATAAATATATATTTAAAAATATTTTTTTAGAAAACTTCAATACAAAGTTATACAATATACAAAATTTTGTTTCTTTTATTCAATTTTTTAAAAAAAATATTTGTACGTATATAGTTTGGAGGAATTTTATAAGTTATTCTAAAAAATATGTTCTGTTTTGTGGAAACTTGTTCTGTTGCTTTCACGCAACAATTATTTTCTAAAATTTTTAAAAAAAGATACTAAGAAGCAAATTTCCAAGAAAAAGGGGACCACATATATCTGCCCCTCCTCTAGAATATGTGTTGCAAATAAATCCATTTTTATGAGTCGTTATTGTTTTCATTCAAAAATATCTATTTAAAATTTTTTAAAAAAATTATTAAGTATAAAAATTGTATAATATCAAAATTTATTTTATTTATATTTAAATATTTTAAATTAGTATTTTGAGATTCTAAAATTCAATGAATTAACAGATTAGTTTTTAAATATGCTAATAGTTTCAAATCACATATTTAGAAGTATTTTTTTTTTTAAATTTAATTATAAAAATTATAATTTATATCAATTTATTTTTTAATATTTATTTTTTTTTAAAAAATTGTTATATAATAGTAAAATATTTTTATCATAACTGTTGAGTTGAGGGGTGATTTGTAAAGGTTAAGATTGAGGGCGGATTTGTAGATAGTTTTGAAAATGGCTGTTATACCCTTTTTCCAAAACAAAAGTAATTAAACGGCTGACAAGACCGTAAGCAAAATTTTATTGCGTGGTCTGAATTCGATTCTCCTCGCTTCGCCGTCGCCAGAATCGGAATCCAATCGTGATGGACGGCGGCGGCGACTCCGTTTCCCGGCGGAGCATCACCGTCACCGGCGGCAGAAAGAAATCTATTACCGCCGATAACGGCGGCTTCGACGTCGCCGGCGCTCCTCGGAGGTCTTCTATCTCCCGTTCAACGTGCGTTTATTATACATCATATAAATCAACTAATTTTTCGATTGATTCACGTATTTCCTGGGCTGTTGGAGCTCTTAATTTTCTTTTTTCAAAAAAATAAAAATCTTGATGCAGTTAGTTTTGCTTTTCCTTTCTTGTTTTTTCTTTTGTTTAGTATTCTGCATACAAATAGGCCTTGTAAAGTCGAGTTTTCTGGTTCTTGTGAAGTTTAACAGATTGCATTCATACAAACGTGCAATCACAAATTATATGCATTTAAAGAGGTAACAATTTTAAGGTGCTTTATTATACCCTTAAATCATATAAGTAATTTCTTTATAATTTGATTAGCTTATTCCCAAATTGTTGGAGCTCGTAAGTTTGTTTTCCAAAGTGTTGTTTTTCCCTTTTTTTTTTGTCTTCTGCATACAAATAGACATTGCAATTCATACTGACTTGCAAATCATAAGTTATTTGCATCTACGGAGGTAAGAGCTTCAGTAAGTTAAGTTTGTAATTGATTTGCCGGCGCTTAGGATACTTTTTAGGAGCTTCTGTTTTGCAAAACCTTTCCTTTTTTTGGTGGAGTTTTGCATAATTTTGTGAAGGTGGAATTTTCTTTTTTAAAGAAAGAGAAAAGAAAAAGAGGAAAAGACATATTGTTTTTGCAAAAACAAGAAATGTAGGTCATTTTTTAGACATCGTTCAAGTGACTATGTGTAATGGTATCGATGCCATCCTTGACCTTTGACAATGGGAAAAAGAAGTCACAATCTGAATTGGAAAACAAGTGAAATAATTGACAATGGGAGCAACACAGGGGAAGTGGAATATTCTCTCTTGCTGTTTATTATTTCCTGTCAATCGAATAGACATGCGAAAATCTGAAAATTTTATTTCCTGTTTATTATTTCCTATGCGCAATGTTTGTGACAAATATGTGAAAATCTTTGTGAGAGTCTATATTTGTCTCTGAAAGGCGTGTTGTTGATAGCATGTACAAGCTCTTTTTCCCAAAATATGGATGAGTATTAGAAAATATGTAGTCACAAAATGACCAATGTTTATGTTAATGCTGGTGATGCAATTATTGGTGATGAAGAGAAGCGTAACTCTGAATTAAGAAACAAGTATTGTTGTTGACACACATCAAGACACCTAAAGGAGCTGTACATGTGCATCTTATGCTAATTCTTGGCAGGACTCTGGGAAGTGAGAGAACCGTAAAGAGGCTCAGGTTGAGTAAAGCACTAACCATACCCGAAAATACAACCGTGTATGAGGCTTGCCGGAGAATGGCTGCCCGCAGGGCAGATGCTGTATTGTTGACTGACTCAAATGCATTGCTTTGTGGAATCCTTACAGACAAGGTTATATTTTTGCATCGTGCATGTTTACTATTATGTTTTTTTTATCCTTCTTCCCTTAGATTATAGATATGATTACTCTTCTTCCTAAGTTGCAGGATATAGCAACGAGAGTGATTGCTCGTGAAATGAAGCTTGAGGAGACTCCAGTATCCAAAGTCATGACTCGCAACCCTGTTTTTGTCCTTTCAGACACTTTAGCTGTGGAAGCATTGCAGAAGATGGTTCAAGGTTGTAGGATTTTCAGGTACTACATTTTGTTTAGTTTGGCTACTAAATGAACTAGTTTACGCTTTGTCTTCAGGAAAATTCAGACATTTGCCTGTTGTTGAAAATGGTGAGGTTATTGCTCTGCTTGATATAGCGAAATGCCTATATGATGCCATTGCTCGAATGGAAAGAACAGCTGAGAAAGGAAAAGCTATTGCAGCTGCTGTTGAAGGGGTAGAAAAAAAGTGGGGAACAACTATTTCTGGTTTGTATATAACATAAAGAACCTATCTCACACACACACACACACACACACACACATATATATATATATATATATATATATTTGTTGCAGTTTTACAAGAATGAATCATGTTATATTATTATCTGAATTTCATGCAGGACCGAACTCATTCATTGAAACCCTTCGCGAGCGAATGTTCCGACCATCTTTGTCTACCATTATTCTAGAGAATACAAAGTAGGTAATTTTCTAATTTTCATATCATATGCAGTCAGTAAAGTCAAATGGTTGTAGATGATTGACTAGCATCTCATTTCTGTCAGGGTTGTAAAGGTTTCACCGGCTGATTCAGTATTGGTTGCAACAAAAAAGATGCTTGAACTTAAGATGAGTTCAGCAGTTGTTAATGTTGATAACAAACCTCGGGGTATATTGACGTAAGTTCTGAATTTCATTTTATGGTTTGTATCTAGTCTGATGGCAGTATTTGAGATTTTGTTCATGTCTAATCTATTTTCATTTCTTATCTTCCTTCATAATCAGTTCAAGAGATATTTTGATGAGGGTAATTGCTCAAAATCTTCCGCCAGAGACAACTGCTGTGGAGAAGGTATACTGGATGAAGTGATGAGCCATTGCCTGTTGTACTTAGTCTTGATGAGACCTTTACCTTAGGGTACCAATACCAATCTATATCAGTGACAATATCTTAGACATTCATTGGGTATCTTTCTGATGCTTCATTGTTAAAATCATAATTGTGTTTTTTTTTAAAAATCTTTACTTTCGTAGATGAATCAAATTTTGAGTTTCGGTTAGCACATGCTGCACTACCCAGCATGTGGAGGTGCCGGCCTTTAGTGGCACCGGCACTGTTTGACGCAGATAAAAATTGGCCATCGGCCATGAAAAAAAATAGATGTGCCTCTTACGCCACTGCTACTCTCTCAATCTCTCTCAAACTTTTCATTACTGCTGATGGGATGGAGAGGATGATCATGCGGCGGTTGACTATTTGGGCCGTGCTTGTGTGAACTTATGGTCACACGTGTGTGATCTTGTAAGGTCAGGCGCATACCTAATATTGTTTTTAAGAATAGTTTTTATTTTAAATATCTTGGTCGCACGCTGTGGCCTTTTTTTTTAAAAAATTTTATAAACTTTTGTGTTGTTTCTGTTATAAATATTAAATCAACTTTATTAGTTGGCAGCATATGTACTAGAATTCTGATTTCCGGTAACTCGGCTTAGCTCGGTAAGGAAAACCTTGGCTAGAAGCCTAGGTTTGTATTTTTTCTTTTCAACCATCAAAACTTTTAGATAGAGCTGCTGTACAAATCTTTTTTTTTTTTTTTGGAATAAACACCGATTCTTTTCTATACCAGTAAATCTGTTAGACTGACCGGTGGTACACATGTTTAAGTAATTTTGTCTATTTGCATTTCAATATTACTGAATGCTGAAATTCAGAAGTTGATAAATCTAAGTCTTGCTAATAAAAGCCATGGTAAATATCTAGTGTTTCCATGCACCTGGTGATGCAATCAAGTTCCATATAGTAGGTTGAAAAGTTTAACTTTGAGATTGTAGAACTCTCTTTTTTCTTTTTTTGGTTTTTCTTATTCATATATAGACATGAACATTTAGTGAGATAGCCACCATTTAGTTACTTAACAGTTGATTACTTAGGCTGCTCTACTTATATTAGTATCTTCAGAATGTTTTTCTGCAGAAAATCCATTTCTGAAGTCTTTGTTTCCAGGTTATGACACCTAATCCTGAATGTGCAACAATTGATACACCGATAGTTGATGCTCTTCACACAATGCATGATGGGAAGTTTTTGCATCTCCCTGTTGTGGATAGAGGTATCTTCGTTCTCTTAACAATAGACCAAGTACGTATGGGGATATGCTTGCCTTGTTGGTAAATGGTTTGTTTTCTTGCCAGATGGGAATATCGTTGCGGTGGTTGATGTGATTCATATCACACACTCTGCAGTATCAACTGTAAGTGGAGTACCAATCTGGTCCCTATAGATTGTTATGTGGATATATGTTGTATTTGACTTCTCTTAGTTTTTTATTGTTCTTTTGTTGCTTTACACTGATTATTATATTTCCTTTTGGTAAAGTAATTATTAACATAACAAGTCTGAGCTTTTCCTATTCACCATGGAAAAGGTTGGAAGCACTGGCAGTGTTGGAAGCGAAGCAACAGCTTCAATGATGCAGAAGTTCTGGGATTCTGCTATGGCCATAGGACCTTTATCTGAGGACGAGGATTCACGGAGGTCTGATTATAGCTTATTGTTGTTATTTAATGAATCGATTACAATATTAACATTAGGGTTGTCATTTTAACTATATCAGTGAAGGGTCTATGAAATTTGCATCTGAAGGAACTGAAATTGGGAGATCTGCTGCTTACCCACCATCTGGCTTATCTACCATCTTTGGCTTCAAGCTTGAAGATAGAAAGGGAAGGATGCATAGATTTAATTGTGGTATGCCACGAAAATTCTAGTTTTCTTGGAAAATTAAGTACTTACATTTAGGGAATGCCCATTCTTTTATGAAGTCTACCAAAGTGATCTTCTCTTTCCTCTTTCAGAAACACAAAGTATGACAGATCTTATAACTTGCATTCTTCAAAGAGTTGGTGATGACATTGATAGGGATAACCTTCCACAAATATTGGTAAATTGCATCCATTTGCCTTTAATTTCAAGTCGTTTTGTAACATCCATCATCATCATGCTCCCATTTAACTTCCATTTTGATCATCCATCAGTATGAAGATGAAGATCATGACAAAGTCGTACTTGCATCAGATAGTGACCTTGCAGCAGCGGTGGAACATGCTAGAATGGTCGGTTGGAAGGTAATATAAACTAATTAAGCCGATCTTCGCTATCTTTGTTGTAGTTTCAGAAGAGCCATGCTCCAGCTCATGAACTTTCACACAAAAGTCAATCAAGTTCCTTTTTAACACTACATTGATCATTTTTTGAGTAGCAAGCGGTTCAATATGCTCATAAAGTTTAGATGAAGCAGTGGGAGAAAATTTTGCGAGCTCTGCTTTGGACATTTAAAAAACATTGATGGGAGTTGCGATCGTACCGAGTCCGTTGGCGTCATCGGGCGATTACAGAGCCGTTATAGGCAACTTAAATAGCGACTCAGCTTTCCTTATTATCAGGATTCAATTGCTAAATTAGAGGAAAAATGATTTAGGGTTTAGGGCGGCGGATTCATACATGTGTATATATAGAATCTAGCCCTAACATTTAAGGGATCTTGTACTCGGCTATTTCACCACTAGTATAATAACAAAAAGCGTTATTCCCTCCCGTGGACGTAGGCATCTTCGCGGAACCACATAAATCTGTGTATTTTGTGATTGCTTTCCGTCAATCTTTACGGCGTCGTAGTCTAATTCCCGAAATCACCAAACCCCATTCGATTATTTGGCACCGTCTGTGGGGACCTAGACATTGAAACGATGGCCGGACGGAAGCACGCAACACAAAACGGCTCGGCAAGGAGCGGTATTCCGGCAAGTGATGGTGGGACGGAACCCCGTGTCCTGACCAGAGCCACCCGTGGTCGCAACCACAACAACGGCGACGACCCTTAAGAACAACAGGCCAGTTCAAATGGGCCAATTGCAGTGCGGCAGGGGCCGACACCTATCACACGAGAGGATCTTAACTATTTTCATAGCGAGATTTGAGCGATGCTAACGGCTGCCCCAACTAATCTGCCCGCGCTATGGTCGGAGCAACAGACAGACAACAGCAACTGTGGCAACATCTGGGACAGGCTGGGAGCCCGCCAGGGCTCACCTCTCCTAGGACGGAGCGTCATGAGGGGAAGCCAAAACGCAGGAGCACAACGAGCACAACGAGCGAGAGTATCACCTCCCCCACAGAGTCGAGCAACCGGAGAACAAGAAGCCCCGGTTGCAGCGGTAAGGAACCCTGAAGCAGGACAAATCAGCAAGCCCTCCTCTAAGGGAGGAAGGGCGGTGACCGTTTGCCCTCTACCAACTTACACCAGGACGAGGGTTCACCTCCTAACGAAGAGTCTTGGAAACTCTGATCCTGTTTGATTTTGAACTGCCAAAGCTCAAGGACTTAAGATGGTACTGGGGGTCTAAAGTCCCACTTAGAGAAATACCGGGCAGCGATGCGATTAAAGTGAGCGTCGGATGGGCTATGTTGTCTGGCGTTCGACAATCATTAGTGGGGTCTGTGAAATCTTGGTGGAAGAACCTTTCACAATCCTCTGTCGACAACTTCTCACAGTTGGAGAAGGCCTTCATCGCCAATTTCTATTGTAACACTATGATCTATTAGGATAGTAGGATTTTTAATGTCAGTATGTTATGAACAGACTCGGATCGACTCACGTCGGTGGCCCGGACACGGCGAGGATAAACACCGGCAGCCCGGGGTGGCTCTACAACTAATTTTACCAACTAATTTAATAATAAAAACTAATTCATTTCTTCCATGTTTTTTCCAATAAAGGTTACAAGATATCTTTAGAGAGGCTATTCCTTTATATTCCTTTCATACACATTCTACTAATACAAATCTCCTAATATAAATACTTTCTATTACAAATATTCCTACTAAAGATATTCCTATTACAAATATGCCTACTAAAAGTATTCATAATATAACTTTGACTAATCTAAACTTGATCCGTGATCCGTGTCCTCTTGCAGCTTGAACCATGCTGACCTACACATAACATTCACCCCTCTCGAAAACAACCTTGTCCTCAAGGTTGTCATGCTCAGTTAGTCTAGAATATTGATGTCGACCATACCACCAAAATAAATATGTTGAATAAATAGCTAGTGGTCGTGGCCGATAAAAATAAGGGATAGATGCCTGTATAATAAATATATAGCCACTGAAGCGTCATACCGGCAACTTTAGGAAGTTTTTGATTGAAAGCTTCTCGTACATCACTCCGATAATCTGTATGATCTCCAAAATATCCACTTGGTGCAACTCGACAAATAATGCTAATCGATACGTAGATAGTAGCGTAGTACACTGAGTATCAACTTGTTGCAATTCCTCCTGTATATTATTCGTGAGACCGTCAACAAATATGTCGATAACTTGTTCGGACTCGAAGCGATACCAAATTTTCTCCTAGAAAATGCAACCAAATATTGTGCCACTGACGAAATCTTTCGAAGATTGCGAAGTTCATTAAGGCGCTAATTGTGTGAGGTCATCCATTTGTTGTTTAAATCTTTTGCAAATTTCGTCAAATTTATCCATTAATTTCTAAGCGTTATCTGCTGATATAATAGGTGTTGGCATAGGTGGTTGCGGTTACGGCACGTGAGGAACTTCATAGTATTGTGGTGGATAGTAACTTTCCTGGAGTGGCACCTGAGCGTAATGTGGTGAGTTAGGAGACCAAGCTGGCTGCTGGTAATGTTGCGGTGATGTATAGGGGGACCAAAATGATAGTTGTGGTGGTTGTTGATGGTATTGCGGTGGTGACTGTATGAACCATGGTACATACGGAGTAGGTGGTGGAGGCGGAGAATAATTGTGGAACAATGGGGGAACATAGGGCTGTGGTTCTGGTGTGTTCCAGTAGTGGGACATAGCAAATTTTTTTTTTTTTTTGGTGGTGGTGGTGGTGATTGCAGATACGTATCACAGCACAGCGATAACGAGGATTCGGGACCGACAAAATTAATTTATGAACTGACTCGGATTGGCTCATGTCGACGGCCCGGACGCGGCGAGGATAAACACCGGCGGTTCGGTGGTGGCTCTACAACTAATTTTACCAACTAAATTAATAATAAAAACTAATTAATTTCTTCCATGCTTTTCCAATAAAGGTTACAAGATATATTTATAGTGGTTATTCCTCTATATTCCTTTCATACACATTCTACTAATACAAATCTTCTAATATAAATAATTTCTATTACAAATATTCCTACTAAGATATTCCTATTACAAATATGCCTACTAAAAGTATTCCTAATATAACTTTGACTAATCTAAACTTGATCCTTGATCCGTGTCCTCTTGCGGCTCGAACCATGCTGACCTACACATAACACAGTAATCCAAGAAGAAAGCGAGAGCCTAGCGTACTTCAAGAGGTTCAACGAGGAGCGAGGGAAAGTCCGGAACGCAGATCCAGAAGTTATTATGGCTGCCCTTCATGTTGGAATCTAACACTTAAAGCTACGGGAGCAGATCTTCGAGAATCCTCCCTCAGACTTGCAGGGCATGTATGCAAGGATCAACCCGAGGATCAAGTTAGACCGCGCCTTATCTGCCACTGACAAAGACAAGAAGGAGATCAAGAAGAACATTGAATCGAAGGGGGCGAATACAAGGAAGGAAGACAGGAGCGGCAATACCTCGCGATTCACTTTCAAAACTCCACAGGCGAACACTCCTATGGAAGTGTTAGCCCTTAGCCACGGAGTTAAAGCGAAGATGGTAACAAAATCCCTGGAGGAGAATCAAGCGTTCTGTGAAATACACAACTCCAGCACTCATTCCACCTTGGAATGCAGGCAGCTGCAGCGTCACCTGAAAACAACTAAAGGCGCAGCTAGGGAGAGCACTCGCTAGAGACGCAGGTTATGGAGTCCACGCCGCTCCCGGAAAATATCGTGGAGCCCCTCGAGGCGAAGGTCCCCCAGCCCTAGACGGCAGCGTTCCAGGAGCCCGAGGAGATCATTTAAGCGAGTAGAGGAAGTTAGCAGACAACATTATTCTGACCGAGAAGGACTAAGACAATCGGAGGAGAGGCGAATAATAGAAGAGGAGCGTTCCCCCCCAACCGTTAATGGCAATTCGGAGAGTCTACTATATTCTGGGTGGTCCCTCCTATGCAGATATAAGCACGCGAGAGAAGAAAGTGTTCGGCAGGAAAGTTTGCCAGATATGAGCGAAAAAGAAGAGAGTGGAAGACCTCACAGAGGCCAAAATATCCTTCGGCCCGGAAGATCTAGTAGGTATTTCTCTACCCCATAAAGATACTTTGCTTATCTTTGCGATAATGGCGGACGCGCAAGTCGAACGTGTCTTGGTTGACGGAGACATCGCTGTAGATGTACTGTTCTGGGATGCATTGTAGCCATGGGACTGACGATCGACTTTTTGGAGGCTTGCAACACGCCGCTGATCGGTTTCTCAGGAGAATCTTTAACTCCTATGCTCTTGTTTGGAATGGGGGTAAGGGTAATACTTACCCAAGCAAGTATTCACACCCTAGTAAGGGTAACCAATACCTAGTAAATGATATTTATGTTTGATTTGGGGTTAACACACCAATCCATCGGCTCACCACTCCCCCCCACCCCCCATCGATGTTGTCCTCGATCAACAGCCCAGCCGTTGATGTCGTTCCTATCGAGCACCACCCTTGCTGTCGACTTCATCCCTAACATAGCTGCCGATAGAAACCTCCAACTCTAACTTCACGAGCGGTGACAGAAAGAGCGGGCGACGCGAGAGTGATGAGAGAGCCAGCCGAGGTAGTGCAGGGGCTCGACAAGGCGGTGGCCGACCGATAGAGCGAGGGAGGTGGTGTAGGCCGCGGCAAGGGAGGAGGGATGTGTGGGCGGCGCTTACGGAGTGAGGGAGGTGGTGTAGGCGGCGGCAATGGAGGTGGGGGGCGGCGCCGACGGAGTGAAGGAGGTGGTGTAGGGGGCGGCAAGGGGGGGTGGGCGTCTGGGGGGGGGGGCGACGGCGGCACTGCGGGTGGTGGGGAGGGGGTTGGCGGCGCCGACGGAGCAAGGGGTGGCAAGGGAGGAAGGGGGAGGGGAGAGGTTACATGGGTAACTTGCTACCACTTATTAAGATAGGTAGCAATTTACCTCAATTTGGGGGTAAAACGTTACCCTCCCGACTATTACACCCATACCAAACAAGGGGAGAAGGGTGGTAACATACCCTAAAGGGGTGTTGCTGTTGTGGGTCATGATTGGGGAATTCCCCAAACAGCGGACCATCCCTGTGTCATTCGTGGTGGTGGAGGCAAGCTTCCCTTACAACGTCATCCTGGGTCGGCCGGCAATCAATGATTTGAAAGCAGTGGTCTCCACCTATCATTAGAAAATGAAGTTTCCTATGTATAATGGTATTGGAGAAGCCAGGGGAAATCAGCAAGCGACGAGGAAGTGCTTTGTCTTCGGTATGAAGAACAAGTCGATCCAGATAGCGGCCAATGTCGAGAATGACCCCACGTTGCAAGAAGAGGAACGAGTGGAGCTGCTAGAATGCCTGCAAGAGAACGCAAAGGTGTTCGCCTGCGAACCCTCCGACATGGTTGGAGTGGACCCAAAGATCGCGGCACATCAACTATATCTCTCACCCAGTGTTCGACCTATCAGGCAGCCACTGAGGAGCTACTCGAAGGAAAAGAAGATAACAGCAATGGTGGAAGTGCAGAAGTTACTCAACGCTGGATTTATCGAGGAAGCTCAATTCACCAACTGGTTAGCTAATGCGGTCATGGTAAAAAAATCAAATGGCAAGTGGCGTATGTGTGTAGACTTTACTGATCTTAATAAACATTGTTCAAAGGATAATATCCTTTGCCGCGCATTGATTACTTGGTGGATTCTACTGTGGATACGAACAATCATCATTTTTAGATTCTTATAGCGGATATAATCAAATCAAAATGAATGAAAAAGATGCACTAAACACCGCCTTTGTCACTAAGGAGGGCACCTATTATTACAAGGTCATGCCCTTCTACCTGAAGAATGTTCAAGCTACCTTCCAGAGGACCATGGATATCATCTTCAGAAGTGAATTAGGAGAAACTATGGAGGCATATGTGGACGATTTGCTAGTCAAAAGTCGGAAGAAAGAGAATCCTCTTCAGGACTTGCAGCGAGCGTTCGACCTGATACTAAAGGCGGGTTTAAGATTAAATCCCGAGAAGCGTTCGTTCGGAGTTTCTTCAGGTAAATTCTTGAGTTTCATTATCTCTAGTAGAGGAATAAAAGCTAACCCTAAAAAGGTATCTGATATCCTGCGCATGCCTCCCTCCCGAACATCCAAGAAGCGCAACTATTAGCGGGAAGGATAATCGCTTTGGGGCGATTCGTATCAAAGCTAAAAGATCGGTGCAAACATTCTTTTCCACCTTTAAAAGAAAGCGGTAGAGATAGAGTGGCCAGGTACCACCAATAAAATGTTTGTATAGAATACAAAATGTCAAAACAACTTTCGAGAATATAAAGAAAATTTTCACAACTCCATCTGTACTTTCTAGCCTAGAAGCAGGAAAGAACTTGTATCTATATCTAACAGTCACCCAAGCGGCGGTGAGCTCAGTCTTAGTCCGATGTTCTGCCGAAGCAAAGCTACCCATTTATTACGTCAGCAAGATCCGGCGAGATGTAGAAACGTGATCGGCCAAACGTGATCGGTCAAACAACCTTCGAGAACCGACGTCCAAACGTGATCGGCCAGCCAGGGGACATTGGAGCTGCCTCCACCGAAACACAGGTGGAGGCAAGGCACTAAATAGTGGCGCAGAAAAGGAGGGAGCAGAAGCAGAGGAGGAAGAAGTGGAAGACAGTTGAGCTAAATTCAAACCTCTTGGGAGAGAAGCCCGAAGGCTCCCTCGGAGGGCAAGAGAAGGAGAAGATGATAAGGCGACGACAGTAGGAGAGACCGGAACAGCAGAACTGACCCGAGTCATGGGAGAAGAAGGAAGAGCAGTTTTGCCAACTTAGAGTAGCGGCAAGGGCAGCAGATCAATTATAGAACCGGTGGCGGAACCGGTGGCAGGAGCAACCTCCGAAGGAACGACGGCGGAGGAAGCAATCTCAGCAAGGAGACTGGAAAGATCCCCCAGAGGGTCACTCGTAGATTCCTTCGGGTCCTCCCGATCAAGGAAAGAAGAAGAAGACAGAATGATGATGGAGCCCGCCAGTTTGGAAGAAGCGATGGGGAAGCGGCGGAATGCTTCCGGGTAGAGGAGCAAGTCTGAAGGCGCCGCGGCGGACATGGAGCAAACGCCTTCCTCTTCTTTAGCCGACGGAATTCAGCCTGGAACACAAAAATGATCAACATCAAGCGCCACCAGCACGTCAAAAAATAGAAGAACAACAACATGACTTACAGAAAGAGGAGGAGAAGGAGCTCGTTCAGGAGAAGCCGCTGCAGAAACCTCACCCGTGACTTCGACGGCGACAGGCAGGCCTGAAGAGTAAGAGTGCCAGAAATGCTCTACCCCTGCGGATCTGGCGGTGGAGAGGAGCGAGCTGCAGAAACAGGCTCCGCAAGATCACTCACCTTCTCCAGTGTAAGCAAAGTCACTAGAGGGACGAACTGAGCATTGTCAAGAATCGTCTTCTCGATAGGATCAATACATGGGAGCAGACCAAGAAGACGCAACGAACGATATCAATCGACTCACATCGATCTAACGAAGAGAGGAGGTACCTCTGAAATTATTGATCAAATCGTCCCACCAGCGGTTGTTCTCAGCAGATAGAACCATCATATCAATCGAAGGCTCGCTCCATTCCCGTGGCACATTCTCCCAACTTGTGACAGATACCAGAGTAATATAGAAAAACTTCTCCCTCCAGTTCTTGTGTTGCTGAGGATAACCGAGGACGATGGTGCGCTCCTTATAGCGAGCAATGAAGTAGAATTGCGGTACCCTGACGGTGACATAGCGGAGGTCGAAGAGGTAGTGGAACAATTCAACTGTAGGTTCTTCGATGCTGCCAAAGGCAAGCCTGGGGAGAACGGTTCGCAGTCAAAATACGTCAACACTCCTCGAGCGGGAGAACACCACATCGGATTCCAGAAGAATGCAAAAGGCCACAAAAGAAAAACACCATAGTTAAGAACGGCAAAGGAACAATTTGGAACACTTTTGTAAAGGTCTTCCAAACTAGGAGGGCTTATGAAGGAGTTGCGATCGGACCGAGTCCATTGGCGTCATCGGGCGATCCAAGAGCCGTTATAGGCAACCTAATAGCGACTTAGCTTTTCTTATTATGGGGATTCAGTTGCTAAATTAGATGAAAAATGATTTAGGGTTTAGGGTGCGGATTCGTACATATATATATATATATAATCTAGCCCTAGAATCTAAGGGATCTTGTACTCGGCTATTTCACCACTGGCATAGTAACAAATAGCGTTCTCCCTTCCCGTGAACGTAGGTATCTTCGCCGAACTACGTAAATCTCTGTACATTTTGTTATTGTTTTTCGTCCATCTTTACGGCGTCGTAGTCTAATTCCCGAAATCACCAAACCCCATTCCATCAAACATTAACTTGTTTATCTATTGCAGAGTTTAAGATTATATTTGGATTACTCTGGCTCTGGTCGTCGCAAGAGAGGTGGTGGTGGGTCAGGGAGCATGGAGTATGTGCAGAGGGATGCGTGGGCATCTGCGTATAGTACTGTAGCAGCAGGAGCTGCACTGGTTGCTGGGCTTGGTTTGATGGCTTATTTGAAAAGATCAAGTTAGCAGCGGGACTTCCACAATCTTCTAGATTTAAGTGTTTCAAGAGACGGAACAAGTGGAAATGTATAGAGAATTCATACAACTATACCTACGTTCAAAGGCTTTAGACGCATACAAGCAATTCTTTTGACTCAATTGTACGATTTCTACGAGTCTTTTTCTGTATTTGTGCAAACAGTTGGTAAATAGTAAAAATCTGAAAGAAGAATAAAAATATGTTGTACTGGTTAGGTGTCTGGTTTTGGATAATGGTGCAGTAAGCTTTATATTTTTAACGAGTAAGATCTCTCTATAGACGATTTGTCAAAGCAATGTGGTGCATAATCCACCTTCTAGAAAAGATTCTATTTTGTTATATTCAAGAATTGAAAGACATACCAGGGTAGGGGAAAAAAATTTCATGAAACTCCATTCCTTCGGCAGCAATTAATTATTACTTTATATACTAAAACAACTCCGCTTTTTCCACTGTTCACTGAACAGTAGTCACTGTTTAGTAAACGGTAGGTTATTTTTTTATAATTTTGGTAATTTTGAAAAAAACTTCTAATAAAAATTATAAATTTAGATAAAATCTATAATTTTTATGTTGATTTTTTTTTTTTTAAATATTTTTAAATGTGTTTTAGAACTCGAAAGCGTAACGAATTTTTTTTGAAATCTCAAACAACTAGAAACTTTCAACAAATAATTATTTAAATGAGATCTACAACTTTTGTGTTGAAATTTTTTCAAAAAAATACTTTTGCATAGGTATTTTGCGGCTCCAAAATATAATAGATTTTAAAACTATTTTTTAACACGTTAATATTGGAGCCCAAAATAATTATTTAGAAATACTTTTTGAAAAAAATTTAACATCAAAATATATATCCTTTCAAAATCTAAAACTTTTAAGATCATTTTTTTTTGTGGGAATAACAAATCTATTATATATATATATATATATATATATATATATATATAGTCTTAGTAAACTAACATCTCATCCGTTGATCTTCTTGATGTAACGGCTGAGATTTAATTTTATAATTAACGGAATAACGATTCACGCAAGCCAATATAATTTTCGGTGGAATATTAAAATCTTATATTTTTTGAATAATTTATAGAATCAGATAAGAAAAACAAAATTGTAAAAAATAAATAAATAAATAAATGTGGTCTTTTTATCTCTATTGGGATAATATTTTATTTCTTTTACCAGATACTTATCTGACAAATATAATATGGATGACAAATATAAATTTATATTTATCAGTAAATATTATAAATTAGATAGTCTAATTATGGATATTAGGTAAATCATCTCTTGCTAATTGTTGCATAGAACATGCCACATTTTAGTTTTATACTTTTTTTAAAAAAGAAAATTTAATACCGTTTGATAGGATGGTAGAGAACAGTAACTTATTTTTTATTTATAAGTACATAAAAATTTAACAAAAAAACTCGTAAAAGTTAATAACATTTTTTAATTTAGTTTTTTATAAATATTAGCTTAATATCATTTCTTCAAAATTTTACTCCAAAAGTTAATACCATTTTTAACTTAACATTATTTTTATCTATATATATATATATATATACATAAAAAAAAAACCACCGCAACGCGCGGGTCCAAATGCTTGTGGTATCTAGAATGTACACAGAAGCATTCGCTATGTCTGTTAGGGGGTGAAATTACGACATCTTCTGCAAATGCAATCTCCTTAGAACATGCAAAACTCCATTCCTGCACACTCTTATCAGTATCAAAAAATATATTAAAATTAATTTAAAAAAAAAATTTAATAGAAAAGTGTGCCTGGGCAAAATTCTGTAACTGATTGGCTGCCATCTTCTCCAGTTTGGCATCGAAAAATGGGCACTGTGTAAACGTAGACTGTTGTATACATTGTTCGGAGCAACTGTCTCATATTCGGATGACTACCATGGAAATAAGAAAGTGTAAAGTTTTTCATGTCCTTGACATCACATAATCAGACAAAGTTGTAACAATACTATTTTAGAAGATCTACTCATGGTTAAAAATGTAGTTGTGTACAATGCAACTGTAACAAAAAATAATATCACAATAAATCAATTAAGCTCACTTTCGAACAATGGCAGTTCACTTTTGATCAGTATAAAAATCACTTCATGCAGCAACATAATTTCTTGCCGATTTTAGGATATGTTTCGGTAAAAATAATTCAAGTACCATTAAGTCATAAGCAGTGCTGGATGACCAAAAATTTCAACCAAAAATAGCCCAAAAGGCATCCCCAAGCCGTGAACCAAAAGGATATGATCTTTTTCATGCACCCAAAGGCACCTTTGGATGTGCTTTTGGGCTATAATTTGAGCTACCATGCACTTTGGGGGTAATATGCTTAAGGTGTTTTAAATATAAAAGTGCTAACCTTGTGGACAAAATTCACAACCATCAATTGGATTTAGAAGCTGCATATGATAATCTTTATAGGAGAAGTGATCTTCGAACATCTGATTCATTTCACTCACCAACTTCCTACTGTGTTTTTTCAGCAGTTGTTGAAAAATCGTAGCAACTCCCTCGTATAGTTATTCTCCTACAAACGGATTGGAGACGTACCTATCCATTCCACACTTGGAACACTCCTCGTGTGTAGCCTGGATCATATACGCGTGATCGTTAAGATGGGCACGTGCCATTGTGAGACGCTTCTGTAAGCTAGCACTGGTACTTCCCCGCGTTTGATGGGTTCGTTTACCATACTTTCCATTCCTTATATCCTTTTAGTAGCATCAAATCTACCATACGAATAAAACAAAAAAATTTTTTTTTAGAAAAAAAGGCATTGCCTTCATTGAGATTAATGGAGATATGGCAGCTTCAGCTGACGTGCTTTGAAATGGACAGGGAGAAAAATACCAAGATAGCGACAGTACATAGAAAATCTGACCACATTATAACTCTCTTAAAGAAAGAAAATGCAAAAGAGTAGAATTAAGCAAAAGCTAGACAGTCCTCACTCGCGGAGCCCATGTAGTCGCAAAAGCACCTCTGCTACCTTCTGTCTCTTTTCCTGTAGCATAGGTCCTGCCCAAAAATTCAAGAGTGAGATAATGCTGTTATAGACACCGAGAGCAGTTAAAATTTTCTTTCTGAAAATTCTCTATTTCGTTCTAACCAAATGCACCAGAATAGGGCAACATAAATGTAACCCCAGGTATTCGGAGTTGAGACGGTGCGTTAGCCTGTCCTTAGTGAGTATCCGCTCATGTGAAGCGAGCTAGACAAGAAGCTTGCACTTCAGCGGCGTTGTGATCAACCAGAAGGATAGTGGGAGCTAATCCCTAACACCCCTATCAACCATGAGTGAATATGCAGTTTTTACTGTAGAGCCCGTGTTGGATAGGTTCCAGGTGATGTTGTCAGAGTGTTCATTAAGAATGATGTTGCGGATGTCAGAATTAATTCGTAGCACTTAGTCGGGAATCGTTGTAGGAAGAGGATGAATGTCAGAGTTACACTCCAAACTAGAAGGAGAACTCGTAATTGAGAGGTGACAGAACAATAAGGATCAGATGTTACACTGGCTTTTGGGATATTTTGTATA
This sequence comes from Xerophyta viscosa, assembly GCA_002076135.1. NCBI lineage: Eukaryota > Viridiplantae > Streptophyta > Magnoliopsida > Pandanales > Velloziaceae > Xerophyta > Xerophyta viscosa. The sequence goes on along the minus strand of MJHO01000190.1, from coordinate 225,377 downwards.
AAAAGGTCCATTGCTTGTCCAGTCGTCAAACCGGAAGGAAGTGTTGTCCCCACTGTTGAGATTTATAGATGAACCTACAATGAAAAAGTTATGGGTTGTGGCTAGCCGCCTACAGAGCCAGGATGTTGAGGACAGCCAATTGCTGCGATGAAGATGAATCACATCGACGCCATTATTGTGGAGAAAGAGTAGCTTCCACGGGGAAGTGGCAGTAGATGATGCTAGTTTCCACCACCATTTGCATATTAGCGAGCTATTGAAAGACCGAAGATCTAGAATCCCACAGCCTCCACAGGATTTAGGGCGTGTTATATGTTGCCATGCCACAAAGGAATGCCCTTATGATCAGGTGTCTTTCTGCCCCAAAGAAACTGTCATCGACTCATCGCTGGGTATCAATTCTTTGAATTACCCATTTGGGTATCAAGTGAAAAGACATCATATATAAAGGAAGGGAATCAAGCACGAAGTTGAGAAGCACCAGGCGCCCACCAAGGGAGAGGGAGCTACTTTTCCAAGCAGAGAGGTGGCGCTCTATTTTCGCTTGCAGCGGGAGCCAGTTATACCGCAGTAACTTACCATGGCGAATAGGAAGTCCAAGATAAGTGAAAGGATAGTGCCCCTCGCAGCCGAACAAGGTTGCCAGTTCTTTGATTCCCCAGAGCATCCATCAACTGAGATTAGTACGGATTTGCGATAGTTTATTTTGAAGCCCGTTGCTCCTTCAAAAATTCTAAGAATAACCTTCATAATGGCAAGCTGACGCTCTTCCTTTTCTAGGAAGATGATAGTGTCATCCGCGTATTGGAGACTGATAATGCCTTTTGTAATTGGTTCACTCCTTGCCAGGCCATGAATCCAACCTGCCTGAGGAGCCGCATGTAGCATTTTAACAAGGCTATTTGCCGCCAAGGTAAAACGATAAGGGGATAGTGGGTCGCCTTGTCGAAGTTCCTTTGTACATTGAATGTATCCTTCCTTCCTTCGAACCATTGAGGAGAATCGACAATCGGGCGGTGTGTAGGATATCAGAGATCCAAGAAAGCCAAAGATTATGAAACCCCAAACCTCATAGACAGCCTATGACAGCATTCCAGTTTAGTCAATCAAAAGCTTTTTCAAAATCTAATTTAAGAAGCAGTCCGCCGTTCTTCCTTCTATGGCAATTGTAAATAACCTCTTCAACCGCAGCAACACTGTCTAAAATTGATCGTCCTTCCATGAAGGCCGTTTGAGATTGGTCAATAAAGTTTGGAAGGTGTACTTTTAAGCGATTGACAAGAACTTTGGTGAAGATTTTAAAGATGACGATTAGCAGCGCAATTGGCTGGTAGTCAGTGACCGTCATCGGAGAGTCCATTTTGGGAATAAGAGCAATTAAGGAGTAGCTCAGTGGACAGATGCTAATAGTTCCATCGAAGAGAGCGGCGAACATGTGAAACAGATCCTATTTGAGAAAAGCCCAAGCTTTTTGGTAGAAGTAGGCTGGAAAAACGTCAGGACCTGGGCCGCTGAGTGGCTCCATGTCGGAGATAGCTTCCCAAATTTCTTCCGTGGAGAAAGGGGAGGTAGAAGGGAAAGGGTGATGGTCAGTAAAACGGAGGAGCCTTCTCCAGTCCATGTCTAAGGTCCAATCGTTATCCCCAGCGAAGATAGAATGAAAATGAGTAAGGAATGACGCTTTGATGGTGGCAGGTCAGTGACAATATTGTCACCGATGGAAATAGAAGGGATATTGTTGCGTCGTCTTCTAGAGTTAGCGACGCGGTGGAAGTAGGCGGTATTACTATCACCTTCTCGGAGCCATTTAACCCGTGATTGCTGCATCCACATGCCCTCCTCAAGATGGACTATGGACTGAAGGTCTTTTTGTGCCTTCTCTTTAGAGATAGTGTCATTAGGTGTCCAGTTACCACTTTCTTCACGAAGTTCCAAAGAAGAGAGCTCGTTATGAAGTCGGGTTTTAGAGGTGTTGATGTGATGGAAAGACGTTTTTGCTCATCGCTTAAGACGATGACGGAGCAGAGTCAATTTTTTGGAAAAACTCTGAACAGGGTTACCAGACACAGTGAAAGAGACCCACCATGAACGGATGAGATTCCAAAACCCCGGGTAGTACTCCCAAAAATTTTCGAAGTGAAAAAGAGACGGGGATGTGAACTACTTCAGTAGATGAAGTAAGAGTGGGGAGTGGTCAGAGGAAATTTGGACGTCAGTAAACTGCACATTAGTTGGGAAGAGTGCCTCCATGGAGCAGGAGAGAAAGCAACGGTCAAGGCGAGCAACAATAGGTATAGAGCGGCCATTAGTCCAGGTGAAACTATGACCGCTCAGTGGCAAATCTATAAGATTAAGATCGTTGACTAAGTAATTGAAAGCTGTCAGTTCCCGATGAATTATATTACCAGAACTACGTTCCTCGGTACCTCGAACAACATTGAAATCACCACAGATAATCCAAGCCTCATTACTTAGGTGCGAAAGAGCACGAAGGTCTGCCCAAAAAGCAGGGCGGGCAGAGGAGTGAGGAGACCCATAAAACAATGGTGACAAACCAATGGTTCGTAATATCGCCACCAGTGAACTGGGCCGTAATATGGAACGTTCTAGTCTAGTAGTTAACGAGAGTGATAGAGTCATCTCTCCAACCAAGTAAGATGCCTTCAAGGTGACTATCAGATGGTTTCTAGATCCACCATCAATGTACCCACCACCTAAGGTTTTGAGGTCCCAATAAGACAAAGTTGAAGCTTTAGTTTCTTGAAGTCCAGCCATAGTTGGCCTATGTGTTCTGACGAGATCATGGAATCTTTCTAGGGAATCCTTAGACTGACAACCTCTAATATTCCAATTAAGTATTTTCATTAGCACTAAAGGTACCCGGGCAGAATGCAGTAAAGAACAAGGTTACTGTCGACATGACAGTCCTGCTGCAGGCATCTCAATTGCCCGAATACCAGCAACAAAAGACGAGTTTCCAGAGTCATCAGGGGCCAAGTTGACCCCATAAGAACAGCCCACTTGGATAATGTAATCATCCGGTAATTCACATAATAGATTGTGGATAGGGCTAATCATTTCAGCATGCAAAGAAAAATCAGTATGTAAAAATGGGGTACCTTCAGTAGCTTGTACATCCGGAGGATAGCGGATGGCCGGCTCGAGCACAGCAAAGTATTTTGCGGATAGCAATGCATCTCGACTCAACTGTTGTACCAGCGAAAGATCAGCTCGTCGACCGTCATTTTTCTTCTATTGAACCCTCTCTTGGCGTCGTAGGCTGAGTTAGAATTTCTTTATTTGTAAGGCTAGTGTTTTCGACTGGACCAATTGAAAGAGGGGTCATTGAAGCAGAAATGGAGGCCTCAGTTTGGGCATGAGCACAGTAGCCTCTGGGCTCGGTAAGTGCTTGGGCTGGTGTGCAGATGTTGGCCCGCTATTAAATGATGGTCGAGCGAGAATCTAGGGGCTAGTAAAGGATGTAACATCTGCAGCAGGGTTTTGCTTTGCAGGATCAATAACAGCTGCTGGAGTCTTTTGCTGGAAAAGACTGCTCACAAGTTAGAGTTTCCAAGTCGTCAACCTCGAGACAATCGAAGCCCCATCACGTAATTAGAGCAGTGGTTGACATTACTACGTGAGTTACAGTGATAGGGCAGTCTGCTTCATGTGACGTTCCATCGAGAAATTTGAATTGAATAGTGTTTTCTTAGTTAAATGTCAAATTAAGGTTATTCCGGATCCGCCCCGCTATGTCCAGTTTGGGGATTTTGTAATCCCTCTGCTCGCTCGTCGTCGTTCTCCTCGCCGGCGACACCCCTGAGATTTTTTTCCGTCGGTATGGAGTGGCCGGATTCGACGTTATTTGTTAGTTCTATTCGCTTCAACTGGGCAAACCAGCGACAACCGGAGGGCTGTGAGGCAATAGTGGATTTGGTAAACCTACGCTCCGCAGCACAGTGGCGGGAGCGCAGTCCGTCCTCGTTATGATGCTTGGCACGTCAGCCACCGTGTAGATATTGCCCCGCTCTTCTCAGCGTCGCCGTTCATTCTTTAACTTCTTACGGAGTCATGCTCTTCAGAGGGCTCTTCCTCAGAGAAGTCTTCCGATGGTTCATCTTCAACCCCTTTAATAGACCGCAATAACACTTTGAAAAAAAAATACAACTTACAAGTTCAAATAGGTTTAAAGGTATGGTAGGATTTATCCTTTGAAACATGTCTTGGAGATGATTCTCTATCATGCTCTTTTTTATTATTATGAACAAATTAACCAACTCGGCAGTTGATTGTGTGGCGCTTCATGTAGCTTTTTGATCCGGGACGAACTCGAGCTAACCTCAAAACTCTCTCTACTCAGGCTCAACTGGGGTTGGAATTTGATTTCAATTTAGAGGTTGGTGGGACTTATCTTGACCGAAGAGGTCTATGAGCTCTAGGTGGCTCGACTTAGGGACTTAGCCTAGATTCGACAAGGATTAGTTTAATGTGGAACGGGTGGGTCGATTTGTTTAGGTGGAGCTAGGAGGATGGTGTGACCGAAATGGTCTTGATTAAGCTAATAAACTTGGCTCGGTGGAGAGCTAATTAAGAGAGATTTGATCAAGGCTCTAATATGGAGAATTAGCAAACTTGAAGACTTAGTATGAAGAATTAGCATGTGCTTGGCTTAGAGAGGCTTATGGCTAGCATATGTTGATTTGCGTCATGTACTTGCTTGAGCTTACTTGGATCTCCTTGGATTCTGATTTTGACCAAATTTGACTTTTGGGATGATTTTGACCGAGTGATAACTTGACTTGGTCTTCTTGGCTTCAATTGACCCTGTATTTGATGCATTATGGCTTGCATTTGGACCTTAATTGGGTTGACTTGGCTAGAGGTCGATTAAGAGTGCGCGAGTTGCAGATGCGCACATAATTGGACTTGACTTCATGATGTTGAAAATTGACGGGCACGACGAGCGCAAAATTGGCGTGAAAGCCATGACATGACCTAATATCGGCCAAACCTCCTTGAGTTAAAACATGTTGAAGATCCTTCTGGATCACTTTTGGCATACCATAACCATCGCTCCTTGTCAAATATCCAATCATTATGAAACTTGAGTATTAGTTTGAAATGATTAATAGAAAAGGTATAATTTAGTGAACTTATAAAGTAAGACTTATTTGGTGGCTTAAGCATCATTGCTTTCTTGCCACTCCCAGCACATGTTACTTCTGCTCCATACTTTTTCAAAGCTCTAGCTGCTACACTGAGATTTACCATATTATCTATCATCCACAACAAGAATATGTCTGCCATGTAAAGGAGCATGCAATGACAAAAGCGGAATAACTCCATTTGTAGAACCTTCTTTGCCCCCACCACCTAGAGCTCGTTGAAGGCTCAAAGCAAGCATGCACGCTCTAAGTGGCTTCATTACCATGACCGGTGAAAACTCCATATGGTTCATGGAGTTACTTTGTATAGAGATCATGGGATTGCCAAAATAAAAAGTCTGGGAACCTCGCAGTGGTTGTTCTTCCTCCATTCTCTTATAAAAAGAGGCCAAAATTCAGCATTCTGCGGCCGAGCGTCATATTTGACAACCAAAGATTTCGTAGTGACTCCTGAATTACTTGATTAAGATCAGGGCTGCTTCCACGTGATTGCCAAGTCAGTGGAGATGATACTTGGTCACTCTTGCACGGGCTTGTCTATAGTCAACCACTAATGTTTTCATTCCGTCGAACACAGATGATTTGCACTCAGTGTGTTGAAATTCTGATTATTTATACTCATTTGACGTACAACGAGTTCTTGCAATTACCACAGTAAAACTAAAACTGGAACCAACTTGTGGATCACTTTATATCCTATTTCTTACTTCATGAGACCAACTAAACACTTACTAATACTGTGTCCAATTCCAGTACCTCCGTGATTCGAGGCAGGCGGCAGAGATCGATTAAATTGAAGGAGCGCACTTGCATATTGCATATTGGCGTTCATAGTGTTGAGCAACACCAGATGTTAGTATTGAAGCGTCTCTCGATTACTTATGAGAGTCAGGCTGCTCCCTCCAACCAGTGACCATTCGCAAAGTCAGTGGAGATGGATACTGGTGGTTACACTTCTTTGCACGGGTCCTCGTGCACATGATTATAGATACGATAACTCATCGTAAATGCATTTTACGGATTCTCAGATCTAGAAGAAACACGAAGATTGTGTGATGCAACGTCGCACGTGCCTGTATGTTATTGAAGATTACATAATTAACTGATATTATAAACTCTCATGTATAAGTTAATTAACATATTTCTAATTTTAGTTGACGTACATATCTTTAATGAATATTCAATTATTTGTCGCACTTAATATATACCAATTTTCGTTATACACAACAATTATAATTACGCATCTAAAAAGTTATAATACGTGGAATCTCATTTTATACCTACTTATATCCTTACATTCATATGTTATATGTAACAATAAACACTTACTAATACTGTGTCCAATTCCAGTACCTCCGTGATTCGAGAAATTTGTAAGGTAGCGCATTAAAATAAGACAATAACCACTCGCGGGTGAGAACGCACGACGCGATTGACGGCATTTCATAAGGCGATGACATGCTCAAAACCCGGTATCTTCGAAGATATATAGGATTTTGATCAAGGCTCTAATTAAGAGAGATTTGATCAAGGCTCTAATATAAGTACATAAAAATATAAACTCGTAAAAGTTAATAACATTTTTAATTTAGTTTTTTTTATCAACATTCTTATGTGCTTAATATCGTTAAAGCATAAGCTTCGTTCGAACATGAATGGTTTATCTAAAAGTTCTTAATGTGCCATGTGTGTGAACTAAAAACTCTAATAGTTTTTGTAAATAATTATTCTCCTATGGGCAGATACGCTCTGACAGTAACATATTCTTGATATACTACAAAAATAGTGTCATACTAGGAAAACCATCCTGCCCCACACACGCCTTGAAAAGCATACATAGGCTTGTGAGATGACTTCGTTGTCGTGGAAGATTTCTTGCCTGGAAGAATAACACGCATAAAGCATGGAGTTAGCATGAGAAGACTTAATGAGTGGAACCAGAGAGCTGGCTGACTTGTTGTGTAAGGCAACTTCCGGTCTGTTGCATTTCGCCGTGCGCGTGCCACTATCTTTCTTGTCTAATTAACAAGATATCTATTTTGAATTTGTGTGGTGTCAAATACGAAATAATTAGATCTCTCAGGCCACGTATATTATCGCTAGCATTACCCGCGTACGGACAACACCTGCCTCCTTAGTCTCAATTGCGCTCGCGGAGGCTCATTGTAGATGATGCCTTAAGATAAGCACGAGGTGGGTGGCCAAGCAAAGGTTCCCTAACAAATCCTGCCGGTGCCCGCTCCCCGGAGTGCAATAGTGGTTGCTGCCCCACCTGGTCAAAGTCCCTATGCATTCCTGCTCTCCTCGTTACGCCACCCTGGCCTTTCCTTCGTTTTGTTTTTCAACTTTCTTTGCGCGACCCAGTTAGGTATAACTATGAAGTGCAGATCCTGCTCATGTATCTATCTCACGAGAGATATACGCAAAGATAAAAAAAAGCAAGGGGGCCAGGGGTCACCTGGTTATAGATGGAAACTGGAAAGGTGGGCGCAGTCGGCTGCGACCCCTGGCTTAGCCGAGCTAAACTGTGTGGGACTGTTCATGTACCGCTCCTCAAGAGAATTTATATATTAAAATAATTAAACGGGCCCGCGCCTTGACTGCGGCCGCCGAATGTAATGGGCTCGCAGGTGTAGCCCAGCACGTGATGACCGACATCCGGCCTATTTTTCCTTTTTAATTCCTCTTTTTTTGGTCTCGATTCACAGATTTTAGTTTAGGTACTTTCTCTGATATCTTTTTTTTAATTTCTTTTAGATTTTCCTCTCTTATATAATACTAATATTATATATTATGTTTTAATTTTTTTAATTGTGTGTTTTTTTATCGGTTTTTTTTTTATTTCCAATTTTTTTATTTTTATATTTTCTATATATATAAATATATATATAATTTATTTTATTGTGATTTTAGTTTAATTTTGTTGTTTTTGTCAAATTTTTTTATTTTATACTTATTTCTGTCCTTATTTTATTATCTAACTAAATTAAAAATGATAAAAATTTGAGCGCAATTAGAAAAAAAAAAACATGAGATTAGAGATGCGAAGTAAGAGCGGCTGCCAATTTAAGTTAAATTTAGATCCCGATTTGTGTGTAAATTAAAGAATAAATTACTCCGCGTATATTTTTGAAGATATTTGTAGAATCATAGAGCTTGTAATTTGGATATTTGTATTTTTTACATAATATATATTATTGATACGTGATTTGGACATCGGTATTTTGTATTTCATCAATTATTTACACAGTAGTATCTTCTTAAATTTATAAAACTATATATTTTTTAAAGTTACTAATTATTTTTAAATACTATATTTTTATAATTTATAAATATTTTAAAAATTAAAAAATAGTACGGATCGGCACGGTCGGCACGCTTCGGCATGTCTCCAGTTCAGGATTTATTGAAACTCCGCACGAAACAGCATTTAAAACCTTGGGTAATACGCACGTGTGCCCCATCATGTGTGACGGGTCAGGGATGATGGTAGTGCCCATTTCTCAAAAAATAAAATAAAATGCAATATTGAAGTAGTAGTTTCTACTTTTATCTATCCCATTCGGTCCCAGAAACCATGGCAAACCGCTACGAAGCAAATTGATTTTTTTTGTTCTAAACTAAAAAACAAAATGAAGTAACATATACCTGTGTGGATCTTGTCATGCCACTACACTAATTGTTGAAGTGCATGGGCCACCATCTAGCTACTTAACTACGCTGTTCCTAAAATCCTCAACTTAGAAAGCATAGAAAACAATCGGAGAAAGTTAACCTATCAAAGATGCTATTTGTAACAGAGAAGTTGCAGACATGAAAAGAAGCCATTGCTGATATTCGAATTTTCTCTCGACCTTGTGAAATGTTGTTAATATCCTAGATTTCTATCAGCATAATCTAATGAGCATATAATATACCATCCACACAATGGTATACCTTCAAAGAAACCATGCAGTTCAGAACTACATGACAGTATGACAAGCTTATATGTAGAGATATGAAATAATTAGTTAGAGACATAAGAATACCTCCTCGTCTGTATTTTCTTTGAGTGGCTTTAACTAAATCCATGATGGCAGACATACTTTTCCTAGACGTTAGTTTGGGGACTTTTGTCAGCAAGCATGATATACTAGCGTAGAAGACCAAAAAAAAGGTTATCCTGTAGCATAGAGATTATCCTGTATACCAAGCCAACTAGATAAAAAAAAGGGAGATATGTTACTTTCTGAAGAAGAGGAACAACGTCATAAAAAAATAAAAAAAGCTGAGTAGTGTTCTGATTTTCTTTGAACCCATATACTTTACTCATTGAGTCAAATATTTTCCTACCCTTCTTAACATGCAGAGTAACCACAAGCCGTTAAAATGCCTATGAAAGTAGCGTAAGCAAATTTACATCCCTAACAATATCAGTATGTGTTTAAGGATGTGACATTTATATTTTTGTATAACAAATTATTATGTTTTCTAGATTTTGCGTCTAGAGAATGGTTGTCTGACATTACAGTGACTTTGGCACAGCAGAAGATGAGATTTTGTGACTAATAATTACCAGCTTTATATTCATGGTGAGCCTCCAAATGCCAAGATAAAGGAAAGGATCAAGAGATTGACAGTAAGCTCACCCGCAACGTGGTCTTGCAATCCATCCCAACATGCTGATACCAATCTTCTGATACGTCTGTCTGCGTAATCTTATCTATCTGCTCAGCATAAGCACAATACCATGGCAAAACTTTTACGGTAACTATTTAACTCCAGCCCTCTGCAAAACTGCATATTTAGAAAGTATGACACGCAGAAGATATCAGTATTTGCATTTAAAACAGACTGGAAGCTGCATCTTGTTTTAAGGAGCTCGGAAGTCCCTTGCAAGGAAAACACCATGCAGATTGCGTATGGAGTCTGTCACTTGCAAGGAAAGGGATTCCATCATCTTACGAAGCTTTCAACTTCTTTAGTTTCTTCCAGTATCATATTAAGCTTCATGACTGTTCGATTAGACGTGAAACCATTCAATGGTTTTTAGATAGACATTGTCATAACCATGTAGGATGTTAGCGAATAATTGGATGTTAAATTTTGTTACATAGAGTATCATTGCTTTCAGAAATACTATATTAACTGCTCTAGGATTTCCTCCATGTATCTTTTGTATTTCTTTCATAACATGACTGTGATGCCATTCATCTACTCCCTAGATGTCAGGTTCTTGTCTCCGGCGTTTGTCATGTATGATGCCCATGATTTTAGAATCTCCTCAACCCTACCGTGCAACACATTGAGAAACCTTTTTCACCATATTCAGAAAAGAAATACCAAACTCTAACAAACAAGTACATGAGTTATTCAAACCGTCGAAGTTGTATCGAGTTTTTGATAAGATATTCATGTCTAATGAAGCTTACTTGACGGGTTACGATATACGCTGAACAAGACTAACATCTCATCAACTTCTGCACATGTTTCTCACGCGTCGTCGGGATTCCATCTCTTAAAGGCATTAGAACATCATTATGCATCTTCTCTAATGCTTTGAGGATTGCTCGCTCGACATAAGCAGCCTGGAAAATGTTTGTTAATAACAAACAAATATTGTTTCTATTGGAAGAGGCTATCGATTTACTTACACTTTATAAATTCAACAAACTTTGTGGCCAACTTTTCACAACTGTCTCGTACTCTTTTAGCATATGTCTGGTTTCATCAAACAATCTTTCAGCAAAGGGAGACACTGAATAGTTTGTTATTCCAGAGCATTGCATTTGTAGAAAGTAGGCTAGTAAGTTTGATTTCTAGATCATTTGGGTTTGAAACTCACAGTCTCCCGGTAGTTGATATGTCTGAATTTGGAATGTGCACAGACTTTTACTGGCTAAGAAATAAGAGAACCTTTTCCACTTTGCAATGATCAAGGAAGCGGCGTATCTTGAATCCAGACCATTATGTAGTGGTGGAACAAATCCCTTGAATGTACACCTCCATGCACTGGACTGCAGACAAGAATAGAAGTGTAAGTTTTACTCTTTTGCGTTATAAGAGCTCATACAAAAAAGATGGTTACTTAAAGAAGGCCCGGGAATGACGAATAATCAGCTAACAACTATATGTACAGTTTCACTTGCCAAACTACATAAAAAACAATTGGAAGGTTTTCTTTACATGATGACTAAGAACAGCTTCACTTTCCAACTATATGTACAGCTTCACTTTCCAATGTACTCATTGTTGAAGTATATGGGCCACCATCTAGCTACTTCACTTTGCTGTTCCTAAAATTCTCAGCTCTGAAAGCATAGAAAACAATCAGAGAAAGTTAACCTATCAAAGATGCTAGTTGTAATAGAGAAAGTTGCAGACATCAAAATAAGCCAATGCTGATATTCGAATTTCCGATCGACCTTGTGAAATCTTGTTAATGTCCTGGATTTCAATCAGCATAATCTAATGAGCATACAATTTACCACCCACACAATGGTAGACCTTCAAAGAAACCATGCAGCTCATAACCACATGACAATATAGACGAGCTTATATGTAGAGATATGAAATAATTAGTCAGAGACATAAGAATACCTTCTTGTCTGTATTTTCTTTGGGTAGGTTTAACTAAACCCATGATGGCAAACATACTTCCCCTAGATGTTAGTTTGGGGACTTTTGTCAACAAGCATGATATACTGGTGTAGAAGACCAAATAGAGGTTATCCTATAACATAGAGATTATCCTGTATACTAAGCCAACTAGATAAAAAAGAGATACGTTACTTTCTGAAGAAGAGGAACAATGTCATCAAAAAAATAGCTGAATTGTCAACATTATCTAGAATTGATCCTCGCATTCTAGAAGAATGCTTCTCTGCTTGGATGAAGGACAAAAGGGTACAACACCAAGATACTTGAAGAACAGTGTAATGTCTATGTAGAAGTAAAGATGTTGAAGATGCATAACAATCTTCAAATTGTGGTGTACCTAGTTGACTATCAAAGTGGCATTTTGTAGTCGCAATATGGTGAATATGAAGGTTCTTCTTTCTAATGAAAGCAAAGTACTTACCTCTTGTGTTGAGACACCCCTCTCAGCCCTTGCTTTTATAATTGGCAAAAGAAGATCGTATATAAGCACTAAGCCGTCTTTTGTGGTGGGGAAACATTCATATACAACAAAGATACCAAGAGTCCAATTTAAGCAAGTGGATCATTCATGTCAACTTGTAGATAAATGGAATGCACAATGCAGTCACTAAGTTTAAATGTACCTCAATTTCATATAAGCATCAGACATACCATATTAGTCAGCAAACTCATTAACAACCACCTCCATTTTCCATATATATGCAAGCTTTTAGAGTTGAAACTTTGAGCATGCAACGCTGCCTCAAGTACCAAGTCATAAAACAAGTGTTTCTAGAGAAATTGTGCCCTGCATAGTGATGAAGAAACAAGTTGGTCATGAATTAGAAAAGAGAAGGCCTGTCAACACAAATTGAGTTTTAAAAGGCACATCAAGATAGCAAATTCTCGAAGTTTGAAACTAACTTATTGACATACTTTAAGCAGTCTTTTGTCGGTGTGGCTACAGTCAGGACATAACAAAGATACCTAGAGTCCAATATATGCAAGACGATCATTCATGTCAACTTGTAGATAAATGGAATGCAAAATGCATGCCACTAGGTTTAATGTACCTCAATTTTGTATAAGCATCAGATATACCATAATAATCAACAAACTCATCTAACAACCACTTCCGATTCCATATGTATGAAAGTTTTGGAATTGAAAGTTTGAGCACGCAATGCTGCCTCAAGTACCAAGTTATAAACACAGTGTTTTTACAGGAATAGTACCCTACATAGTGATGAAGAAATAAGATGGCCATGAATCAGAAAAAAGAAGGCATGTCAACCCAAATTGATTTCGAAAGGCACATCATGATAGTAGAATCTCGACATTTGCAACTAGCTTATTGATAATTCTGAACTAAGCAAAATGAAGTTACATATACTTGTGTAGATTTCAACATGTCAGAAGCACAGGAAATTGTAATGAGAGTTGGATCTTGCAAATGCATTCATTCTTGATGTATATGGGCCACCATCTAACTACACATTGCTGTTCCTAAAATTCATCTGTACCTAAAGCTAAGAAAACAATCTTCATAAGGGATCCCCTATCAGAGATATGCTATTTGTGAAAAGGAAAGCTGCATACAAGAAAATCAGCCAGTGCTGATATTCGAATTTCTGCTTGACCTTGTGAAGTCTTCTTCATATCCTGGATCTCTATTAGAAAAACATCATATTGGCTGTTTGAGAAGGCGAAAGTAATACGAGCAGTTAGAGGCTTCTTTCTGTGCATAAGAATGTGGCAACAGAAGCATACATTGAGTATACTTTTTTATTTAAATGAAGCAATGTCCAATAACAGGACAGAAGGAGAATACAAAATTTGGCTTCCTGGTGGCTGAAATTAATGTAAAGATTACAAACTTCTTTTTAAACATAAGACTACAACAACAAATAATTGTTGAGTTGTTATAGTAAGAACCGGTATCCAATAACCATGACCGAAGAACTCACGACACATGAGAGTCCGAAGATCCATGTTTCAAGCAAACAGATAATCCTGCATCCTCATTTGAGCTTTTCAGTTGTAACAAGCATGAAAGGGATTCTGCTGAACTAATGGATTAGCACTAGAAACAGTACTTATTTCACTAGTGGAACTGAAGACGTTTGATCACACCTTTAGGACCAATAGGGTGTGAGTTGCTTTTAATGTATTAATGCTACTTTTCAGCACTGCAGAAACATGAAACATTTTGCTTTGAATCTAAATGAAACACTTCGCTTTGAATCAAAATGAAACATTTGGAATTGCTGTACAGGAACCAAAACGAAATATGGAAATGCATTAGTTCCATAGGTCATAAGGATCTGTTGAACTTCAGCTACAAGCCTTTTAATAGGTCATAAGATCTGAACATCAGATATAATAGGATCTTGTTAAAAATAGAAATGAATTAATTAAAGGGAATAATTAGTGACATTTTCTTGTCTCCTGAACTATGGCTGCCCTTTTTCTCTGCAAAACTGGTTGTACTAAGATTCTTACAATTGATTTCATGAACCACAACAAAAGCATTAATATTTAGGGATAAAATGAACAAATCAGTAAGTAACAAATACTGCCTTGAAGGACTAGACATAAGTAATGTATCTAAAAGAAAACAAAACATCAAGAAGGAGTTGAGCATGTGTAAAAGGTTGCACCAGAAAATGTACTTTCCAGCTCATCATGTGAGAAACAAAGTGAAATTACTTATAGATATCGTGAATATTCGATTACCTTCCACTTCAATTTGCCTAATGACTTTCCCTTGCTTGTGTTCATAGGGTCCATCTCTCCAACCGGCCTGCTTTCTTTCTCCTTGGATGTCTCCTTGAGGTTGAAGTACAAACTTTTATATTCTGCAAAAAAGTAAAGTACACGGTTTTTACATGGAACATGAAACTATACATATATGCATATTGCGGATCTTTCAAACAATTTGCATCCCCAAAGGCATCCCGGAGGACCAAGCATTCATCTCAACTGAATTGAGGTGCCTCCCTGCAGTTACTTGACCATGCATTCATAGTTTCATACAACTGAAAGCATGAAAGATTTCTTCAGCATCATTGCATCTTGAAACAGTCTAGTAGTGTATTATCGTTCTCTAGAATGTGATTTCGAACAAAATTTGGATAATTGTTTCAGGCAAAAATTTTGCAAAACAACACATCGTAGGTGGTGCAACTCAATAAGCATTGCCTTACCTAAAGGCCAACAACAATCTTGGCATCAAGAAGTGCGAATCAAGGAGTATGTCCATGTCATGATACCTAGCAACAACATTTATTTATTTATTGAGAAACCTAGAGATAACATTTAGAGAAAAAAGCCTCAGCAAAGATATAGACTAAACATAAGGACCGCCACTCATCTAGGTGAAAGACAAGGATGATGTAAGAAGCATAAAGATTAGAAAATATAAAAGCATTAAAGAGTCGGATAATATGCAAAGAATAACTCTTTATATTTATAAACTGAAATGATCATATTCTTTTCTTTAGTTTAAATTGATAATCGAATTTACCCACATTTACTTTAATTAATTACACAAGAATGTCAGTCAAAAATCTAATGAAGCATACAATATACCAGCCAGACAATGGTAGACCTTCAAACAAACCATGCAGTTTAGAACCACATGATAGTATAGACCAAGGTTTACCGTGCCGTGCCGTTTCGAGTTTCGGTAAACTCAAATCTCGAGACGTGCCGACCGTGCCGACCATGCCGTGCCGACTGTGCCGACCGTGCCGAATCGTACAATTATATAAAAAAATATAAGATTTATTATATAAATAGTAATAAAAATTAAATAACAAGAAGTCTCATTCATTTGTTAAAATTCAAAGCACATATGATAAATTATTACCACATTGAGTGTTGGTGTGGTTGATATCGACGAAATCTAAATCATATAAATTTACTCCGTGCCTTGTAGAGATATGAAATAATTAGTTAGAGACAAAAGAACACCCATGGCCAGAAACTTCTTGAGGATGCCAATTGCTAAGAACTATCACAATTTTGTTCTTGAATGGAATTTTCAAAAAAGTAGCTTGCAGTTAATGCTAGGTTTGCAAGCCCTAACGATAAAATGGATTCCATTCTAAATACGTGAAATGTGTGACAAACCATTAGTGACATGCAAAGAAGCATTACCTGGGAAGTACATGTTGATTATGAATTTTGATATCTGCTTGAATTTCACTGCTTATTTTGATGCAAAGTTCTTTCACTTCCAGATATGCTGTAGAGATGGGATCAGTTAGGAATCGAACGGGGTTGCTTGATTTGGACTCATTTGTGTCCATCGTATGCCACCTACACTTCTTTTCATCAGTAGTCTGCAAAGATAGGCAAGTTAGTTTTGATTCAACTCCAACAGGCACGTGCAAAAAAATACAATTCCTTCAACAGAGTTCCCTATGAAAATCTCATGTCCTTAGTCATGATAATCAAATCCTAATTTATCAAATAAGATAATGTTAAGTGACAGTAACTCTTATTCAGAATTAGAAAGTAATTTATTGTTCCTGAATATTCTAGAGATTGAGCTGCAAAACCAACACAATTTCTAATTCATGAAGATCATTCTCTCGTAGGACGTTCTATCGTTGAAGAGAAGGAATTACTCTACCTGAATATATTTCCTTAGCGCAATTTGAGCATCAAGAAAGAATATCAGGTACTAGGGTAGAAAGTTGTACTACTGCCAATAAAGCTGGTGTAGCATAATCCACTATTGGAGCAAGGCTTTCCGTGCCGAGCCGAGCCGAACCAAGTATCGGTAACTCCGAAACTCGGCATGCGCCGACCGTGCCATACCGACCAGTGTTGATCTGTACAATTTATTATATGTAAAATATTAAAAATTATTTAATAAAAAATTAATGAAAAATAATAAAATAAAATATAAAGACTCCAATTACAAATCCATAACAGATAGTACGAATTCATTACCACATAGAGTGTCGATGTGACAAATAAAAAAATTACAAATAACGGATAGTACGAATTCATTGTCATATAGAGACTCGACCAACCTTTTTTTAAATTTTTAATTTTTAAAATTAAAAAAAAAAAAAATTGATTTGACTTTTCGGTGCACATGCAGCCAAAACCATCCCATATGGCTGGCTTTCTTTATGACCGCCCTTCACCGGGGGTCTATAACCCAGTTTTTCATTTCGTTCCATCCCGAGTTTCGGTAAATTCCGAACTCGAGATGTGCCGACAATAAAATATTATTTTTACATCCTATTATATATTTTATTAATATTTTAAAAGTCATTTTTAAGTTTGTTTAATTAAAAAACGAGTGGTCACGCATAGAGCGAAGAAAAAAAAAAACTTTGCTAATCTAAGAAACTCTGCTAATCCTGTGGGACGAAGCTTATCAAGCTACTTATAATTCTAAAAGTTAATTGCTAATAGATTCTTCACTTTGATCCTTGCATTCTAGAAGTATGCTTCTCTGCATGGATGAAAGACAAAAAGGTACAACATCAATATCCTTGAAGAACAGTGTAATGTCAATTAGAAGTATGATGTTGAAGATGCATTACAATCTTCAAATTGCGGTGTACCTCGTTGATTATCAGAGTGACATTTTGCAAGGCATGGTGAAAATGAAAGTGCTTCTTTCCAGTGAAAGCATAGTACTTGCCTCTTGCCTTGAGAGACTCCTTACATAATTTGCTTTTATGATTGGAAAAAAGAATATCGTATATAAAATCTAAGCAGTCTTTTGTCGATGTGGCAACATTCATGATACAACAAAGATACATGGACTCCAATATAAGCAAGACGGTCATTCATGTCAACTTGAAGATAAACAAAATGCACAATGCAGTTACTAAGTTTAAGACGTACTATTTTGTATAAGGATCAGATACATGCAAGTTTTGGAATTGAAAGTTTGAACACACAAAGTTGCCTCAAGTACTAAGTAATAAACAAGGGTTTCTACATGAATAGTGCCCTGCGTAGTGATGAAGTAATATGATGGCCATGAATTGGAAAATAAAAGGCCTGTCAACACAAATTAATTTCGAAAGGCACATCAAGATAGCAAAAACTCAAAGTTTGCAACAAGCAAATTGATTTTTTTGTTCTAAACTAAAAAACAAAATGAAAAGTAACAAGCAAATTGTTTTTTTTTGTTCTAAACTAAAAAATAAAATGAAGTAACATGTACTTCTGTGGACTTTGTCATGCCAGAAGCATAAGATACAGTAGTACAGAGTTGGATCTTTCCAATGCACTCATTGTTGAAGTGTATGGGCCACCATCAAGCTACTTCACTTCGTTGTTCCTAAAATTCTCAGCTCATAGAAAACAATTAGAGAAAGTTAACCTATCAAAGATGCTATTTGTAATAGAGAAAGTTGCATACATGAAAATAAGCCAGTGCTGAGATTCGAATCTATGATCGACCTCGTGAAATCTTGTTAATATCCTGGATTTCTGTCAGAAGAACATCATATTGAGTCTCTAGAAAGCTGAAAGTAACAGTAACAGTTTGAGGATAAGCTATATGGCACCAGATGCCAGATATCTCCTCAACTATACCGTGCAACACATCGAGAAACCTTGTCACCATATTCAGAAAAAATACCAAACTCTAACAGACAGGTACAGGATTATTCAAACTGTCAAAGTTGTATCGAGTTTTTGATAAGATATTCATGTATAACAAAAGCTTACTTGACCGGGTATGATATATGCTGAGGAAGACTAACATATCATCAACTTCAGACATGTTTCTCATGTATCTTCGGGATTCAATCTCTTAAAGGCATCAGAACATCATTATTCTGCTTCTCTAATGCTTTGAGAATTGCTCGCTTGACATAAGCAACGTGAAAAGGTTTGATAATAACAAAAAAATATCGTTTCTGTTGGAAGAGCTTAAGATTTACTTACACTTTATAAATTCAACAAATTTTGTAACCAACTTATCACAACCATCTCGTACTCTTTTAGCATATGTCTGGTTTCATCAAACAAGCTTTCAGCAAAGGGAGACGCTGAATAGTTTGTTGTTATTCTAGAGCATTGCGTCTGTAGAAAGTAGGCTAGTAAGTTCGATTTCTGGATCACTTGGATTTAAAACTCATAGTCAGCCAGTAGGTGACATGTCTGAATTTGGAATGTGCACAGACTTTTACTGGTTAAGAAATAAGAGAACCTTTTCCAGTTTGCAAAGATTAGGGAAGCGGTATATCTTGAATCCAGACCATTATGTAATGGTGGAACAAGTCCCTTGAATGTTCACCTCCATGCACTGGGCTGCAGAAAAGAATAGAAGTGTAATTTTTACTGTTCTGCATAATAAGAGCTCATACAAAAAGATGGTTACTTAAAGAAACCACTGGAATGACGAACAATCAGCCAACAACTATATGTACAGCTTCGCTTGTAGTGTACCTAGTTAACTACCAGAGTGACTTTTTGTAGTCGCAAGCGGTGATGAATATGAATGTGCTTCTTTCCAATGAAAGCATAGTACTTACCTCTTGCCGTGAGAGCAACCACTCAGCCCTTGCTTTTATTATTCGCAAAAAAAGTTCGTACATAAGCTCTAAGGAGTGTTTCGTCGGTGTGGCTACGTTCAGGATATAGCAAAGATACCTGGAGTTCGATATAATCAAGGCGATCATTCATGTCAACTTGTAGATAAATGGAATGCACAATGCGGTCACTAAGTTTAAACGTACCTCAGTTTGTGTAAGCATTAGATATACCATAATAATCAGCAAACTGATCTAACAACCACCTCCATATTCCATATGTATGCAAGTTTTGGAATTGAAAGTTTGAGCACGCAATGCTGCCTCAAGTACCAAGTTATAAACAAAGGGTTTTTACAGGAATAGTACCCTACATAGTGATAAAGAAATAAGATTGCCATGAATCAAAAAAGAGAAGGCCTATTAATACAAATTGATTTCGAAAGGCACACCAAGATAGTAAATTCTCGACCTTTGCAGCCAGCTTATTATTGATAATTTTGAACTAAGCAAATGAAGTTACATATACTTGTGTAGATTTCATCATGTCTGAAGCACAGGAAATTGTAATGAGAGTTGGATCTTGCCAATGAATTAATTCTTGAAGTATATAGTGGACCACCCCTCTATTGACACTCTTTAGCGACTTGTGCATAGCCCAAAAATTCATCTATACAGAAAGCTAAGAAAAAAATTTTTGTAAGGGATCCTCCTATCACGATTCTATGGCCTTAATTTGTCTATAGATACGCAACAGTTTGATATACAGAGAAATTAATTCAGCCTCTCAGCTACTGAAGAGTTGGAATTTGTGTCTTTTTGATCCTGTCAGCATTTGTCCATATGCATGGATCGTTTTAGGAACAACACATCATATATTGTGATCTTTTGGGAAGCCGAATTAGTAATTAATTCGAGCAGTAGCATTCTTTTTCAGCTGTGAGTACCGAAATATGGACAGCAGAAGAGCAGTAGCAGTTTGAGTAATTTTTTTATTTTTTTAAATTGCATTAGAGGGCTATCCACTGTCCAATCTGAAAGATCCAGGATGGGATGAGATAGAAGATTACCTTCAATAAAAATTTAAGGTGGTTTCTGAGCGGTTAGTCGACCTTTATAAAAATTTTGGTTAACATCATCGTGATAGACTTTGGTTAGTGCAGGTCGCATATCTTTTTTAACATTATTAGAACGAGCTTATTCGAGCTAGCAGCTACAAGTATAATTTATGTTCTCTGGTTAGGTTAAATACAATGAGTTAAGAAGCAAGGTGATCCAAAATAACACACTTGGATGACTTCGAAGAACTCACCAAAGCATAGCTGAAGATAGGTTTCAAGCAAACTGATACTCTTAGCGCCCTTTCTCATTTGTGTTTTAGCTTAACAAATAGTAAAACTCAAGCAATCATGAAAACTACTTAGGATTATTTGCCTAGCTCAATCTTTGATGGGATTAGCACTAGAAACAGTAATTACTCATTTGGAATTGCTGTACAGGAAACCAAAACGAATAATTGGAAGAGTACGTTTAGTCGATATTGGTGCATGAAAGACTTTCTGTTGGAAGATAACTAGCTACACAACCTTTTACTAGGTCATAGTAGATGTGAATATACGTAGTCATGATTAAGCTCGCCTCATTGTTAAGAAATAATAAGTGATTGCAGATTTATATTAAGAGGAAATAACTATGTAGTGACATTTTCTTGACTCCTGAACTTATGGTTGTCCTTCTTCCTCGTGTCTAAAACTGAGGTGTGTCTCTTTAATTGTGATTTTTACCTAGGGTTGGACTATATAGACCTCGCAACCAGGAAAGCAGTTGTTAATATTCTAAGTGGATAAAAATCGCAAGCAAAATCAGTAAAGTCAAGAAATACTCGCCCTGAAGGGACTAGGACAGGTAAAGATAAGTGGTGTAGCAACTCTCGATGATATTTTACAGTGTAGACAGCACTTAGCAGTTTTGCGAGTCTTCTTCTTTGTTATCTCCTGCTGGTAAGCTAACTTTAGTTTGCTCTATTCTTTATGCTATGCCTATCCTGGATTGTGGGTTGATTATGGCCATTTATTAGCCAATTCACAGATGAGGTACATCTATAAAGGCTTGTAAAGTCTTAATATCTTTAGCTAATTACTCACTGTGGAGATCTGCCATCTTAGTAAATATGAGGGTTTATATTGCTCGTGAGCTTTCTTCGAGGAAAATCTCTTGATCTGATCCTGGATAAGTGAAGAGGAAGGGATGTAGAAAAAGTTTCGGGCGTATAAAAGTTAAGTCACCACAATAGAGGTCTATAAGATTTATAAGTGGCAGGTCTCTAGAGTTAACAATGAATGCGTGCTAAATTTGTGTCCCAGATACCTTTATGATATAACAAAGTATAGTAAAGGATGTCAATGTATTCTGTCTTGGCCACTTAGGTGGCGTCAAACCTTCTCATCTCCGCCTCTAAGAGAATGGGATCTCGGCTGCAAGAAGATTCTTTTTCAACCCATAAAGAGCGGAGGGGTACTGCCATAATGAGTTAAGAATTTGGTGATTCGGGACGAGAGAGAATGTAGACTTTTGGCATGGACCACCATGGATGGATCTACTACACTTGTGCTGCAAGTTAAATGTGACACTTCTCTGAACGAAGTTAGTCGAATTTTTTCCCTAACTGGATTGAGAATCTTAGAATAAGTTATAACTCAAGTCGGTTCATCAGGACGAGTTGTAGAAGCTTAACTGCATTGCCAGGACAACATCTCCCAACATGGGATTGTTATGTTTGGAAACCGTACCATTCACATTAGTGAATCTTTTCCTTATGGATAGCTTGGCAAAGCATATTCCTACTCTAAAATTTCTTTTCTATGTGGCGGCGCAATAAGAAGGCCTTAGTACTCTCGAACTGATGATAGATTGATTAAGAAGTCTTTCATCTCCCATACTAAATGATTTGACCTTCTGTGGTAGGCAATACGGAAAAGCTAATACAGTGCTGTTCCATTTGTGTGATTTTGCTAAAGAATTTGGAGAAGTATGAATAGATTTAGCATACTCATTCCCAATCTAACCTCAATGGAATCTCTCGTTAGTACAGTGTTGCAACATGGAAGTAGGCTTTCCATTCAATTTCTTTGGATAACATGTTTACTATGGTTTATCTGGTTAGAAAGAAATGACTGTAAGTACCAAGACACAAGTCCTGCAGTGAATAGGGTGTACATTCGGACTGAAAAGCTAGTTCGAGACATATCAGTCTTTTATCCTTTTCCCTCACAAAGAAGTGGTAGATTGTCCATTACAGCTACTCTTGGTATCAATATCAAACTCGCTTCTAAGCTACAGATCAGACCAGTTACTTAGAGGTGTCCTCTTGAAGGAATGTTAAAACTAAATGTTGATGCTAGTGTATCCAATGGAATAGCGGGGGCTGGTGGTGTAGTGCGGGATCATTCAGGAAGGTTAATTTTTTTTCCATTGTAGGTTCGATGCGGACAATGTTGCTCATGCAGAATTAAAGGCGCTTCAACTTGGAGTGCTTTATTGTTAGCAAAAAGGATTTTTTTTTACCATTCAGATTGAATCGGACTCTAAAGTTCTGATATCTTGGATACATACTGATGTGCTACAATGGAATATTTACTATGACATAATGGAAGTTAGAAGAGAGCTACACTTAATGCAGGCAACGGTTCATCATATTTTTTATGAAGCAAACCGTGTGGCGGATTATCTTGCTAATTTCGGGCGTTTGGACTCCCATAATGGCAAGTTCCACTCATTCTCCTATTTAGATTTTTTTTGTAAAGGTTTAGTTAGATTAGATCAGATGGATATTCCATCTATTCGTTATTCTTCTACTACTTATTCAACTCGATGAGACAGCGATATACCTGGATATTCTCAACCTTTTTAAGGTTGGGACTGGGTTTGTACTATCTCATTTGAGATTTATTGATTGTATCACAATTTCATTAATAAAAGTGGAAAGGGTTAGCCTTTACCTTCTCCCCGAATTTTCGGGTTTACCTAAAAGGTTTAAATAAAAAATAATTTATCTAAAGAAAACAAATCATCAAGAAGGAGTTGAGCATGTGTAAAAGGTTGCACCAGAAATGTACTTTTCAGCTCATCATGTAAGAAACAAAGTGAAATTACTAATAGATATTGTGAATATTCGCTTACCTTCCACTTCAATATGCCTAATGACTTTCCCATGCTTACGTTTACAGGGTCCATCTGTCCTACCGGCTTCCTTTCTTTCTCCTTGGATGTCTCCTTGAGGTTGAAGTACAAACTTCTGTATTCTGCAAAAAAGTAAAGTTTTACAAGGTTTTTACATGGTACATGAAACTATACATATATGCATAAGATCTTTCTAATAATTTGCATCCGCAAAGGCATCCCAGAGGACCAAGCATTCATGTCAATGGAATTGAGGTACCTACCTGCAGTTACTAGACCATGCATTCATAGTTTCATACAACTGAAAGCATGAAAGATTTCTTCAGCACCATTGCATCTTGAAACAATCTAGCAGTATATTATCGTTCTCTAGAATGTGATTCGAATAAAATCTCCATAATTGTTTCCGGCACAAATTTATCAAAACAAACACATCCGACGTGGTGCAATTCAATAATCATTGCCTTACCTAAAGACCAACAACAATCTTGGCATCAAGAAGTGTGAATCAAGGATTATGTCAATGTCCTGATACCTAGTAACAACATTTATTTATTTATTGGGAAACCTAGAGATAACATTTAGAGAAAAAAGCCTCAGCAAAGATTATAGAAAGGACCGCCACTCAGTAAGGTGAAAGACAGGGATGATGTAAGAAGCATAAAGATCAGGAAATATAAAAGCATTAAATTGATAATCGAATTGACCCACATCTACTTTAATTAATTACATAAGAATAACAGTAAAAATCTAATGAAGCATACAATATACCAGCCACACAATGGTAGACCTTCAAAGAAACCATGCAGTTCATAACCACATGACAGGATAGACAAGCTTCTATGTAGAGATATGAAATAATTAGTCGGAGACATAAGAATACCTCATGTTCTGTATTTTCTTTGAGTGGCTTTGACTAAACCCATGATGGTAGACATACTTTTCTAGACATTAGATTGGAGACTTTTGTCAGCAAGGATGATATACTTGTGTAGAAGACGAAAAAGAGGTTATCCTGTAACATAGAGATTATCCTGTAGACCATGCCAACTAGATAAAAAAGAGAGATATGATACATGAAGAAGAGGAACAACGTGATAAAAAAATTCGCTGAATTGTTAACATTTTCTGGCACTACCTTACTTGAAGGAAAACAAAAACAAACTATTACTATGGGCTCCAAGAGAATGCTATATTGCAGTGCAGAAAATTATCTCCTCAGTTGGTAAGTCCTTTCTGCAGAAAATATGAACCTCGAATACCCTGTAGGAACCCATCACTTTCACTTGGGGAAGGAGTCTCTCTTCAAGCATATCATAAATTTCAATAAACTGGGGATGGGACCTTATCACCAACATAGAACACATGCTTCTTCATGTTAAACTCAATTTGACTAATACCAGGCAAATTCTTCTTCACTTTTCTCTCATCAATCTCTGCAGACGGACAATCTCATTCAATTACTTACTTGTTGCGTAAGTATTACAAAACAATACCCAGCCACCAGCACCGAAATGATCTAGCTCAATCAATTCGTCACCAACTTCTCTCGCCATGTCGATCTCGTTATGCACCCGGCATGCCCCAATCAATTAAGCCTAGAACAGCCATGTTACACTCACTTTTTGGCATCTGACATACTACTGTTGTTTATTCCTCAATGAGTCCAGCACGACCCAGAATGCCAACTAGGCATGAGTAGTGTTCTGATTTTTGTTTGGACCCATATACTTCGCCCGTTGAGTCAAATGTTTGTTACCCTTTTTAACAAGACTAAACTGACCACAAGCCGTTAAAATGCCTACGAAAGCAATGTAAGCAAATTTATAGTCCTCACTATTTTACCATTATGTGTTTATAGTCACTATCAGGTGTGGAATACCTAGATTTCACTTCTTTTGCAGGAAAGCAAAAGCTGGAAACAGAGGCTTACAGTAGCACAAAGCTTCTTTTGAAAAATTCCTATGGGACGAGCGCTGACGGTAACGTATTCCCGTAAAAGTATCTCAGGGACCCTCCCCACCCGGCTTCGTATTCCCACTCTGTCATTTGAGGTCCCGATGGGACAAGTGCTAAGGGTAACACGCATATGCGTCCCCCACCCCCAACATGCAACGGGGAATTTCGCCTAGGAATCAGGCTCATGGTAGTTTCCTCCTGGATAGAGCCACGTCCGGGATGACGACAGTGCCCGTTTCTCAAAAATAATAAAAAAAATGCAAAATTGAAGTAGTAATTTCTACTTTCACCTGTCCCATTCCATCACATAATCAACAGAGAACTGCTATGAAGATCCTGTTGGAGAAAACACCATGTAGATTGCGTATGGAATCTATTACTTTCAAGGAAAGAGATTGCATTATCTTAAGAATCTCAGCTTCACCTTCAGCTTCTTTAGTTTCTTCCAGTATCCTATTAAGCTCCATGCTCCTGTTCGATTGGACCTGAAACCATTCAATAGTTTTTAAATAGAATATAATTGGTTAAATTCTTTTAGCGAATCATTGGATGTTAAATTCTTTTACAAGTTAAATGTTAGCGAATGATTGGATAGAGTATAATTGTCATACCCATGTAGAATTTGCAAATGATTGGATGTTAAATTCTTTTACATAGAGTATATTTGGTTTCAGAAATACTACATTTGCTATCAGCTGCTCTAGGAATGCCTCCATGTATCTTTTATACTTCTTTCGTAACATGATTGTGATGCTATTCATCTGCACCCTAGATGTCAGGTTCCTGTCTCCGGCGTTTGTCATTTATGATGCCTATGATTTTAGAATCTCCTCAACTATACCGTGCAACACATCGAGAAACCTTTTTCTCAATATTCTGAAAAAATACCAAACTCTAACAGACAAGTACATGAGTTATTCAAACTGTCAAAGTTGTATCGAGTTTTTGATAAGATATTCATGTCTAATGAAACTTACTTGACCGGGTACGATATATGCTGAGGAAGACTGTTACCTTATCAACTTCAGGACATGTTTCTCCTGAATCTTCGGAATTCAATCTCTTAAAGGCAATAGAACATCATTATGCTGCTTCTCTAATGCTTTGAGAATTGCTCGCTGACATAAGCAACATGGAAAGGGTTCGCTACTAACAAAAAAAATATCGTTTCTGTTAGAAGAGGCTACAGATATATTTGCACTTTGTAAATTCAACAAATTTTGTGGCCAACTTTTCACAACCGTCTCGTACTCTTTTAGCATATGTCTGGTTTCATCAAAGAAGCTTTCAGCAAGGAAGACGCTGAATAGTTTGTTGTTATTCCAGGGCATTGCATCTGTAGAAAGTAGGCTAGGAAGTTCGATTTCTGGATCATTTGATTTTGAAACTCACAGTAAGCCAGTAGTTGACATGTCTGATTTTGGAATGTGCACAGACTTTTACTGGTAAGAAATAAGAGAACCTTTTCTACTTTGCAAAGATTAGAGAAGCGGCATATCTTGAATCCAGACCATTACGTAATGGTGGAACAAGTCCTTTAAATTTACACATCCATGCACTGGGCTGCAGACAAGAATAGAAGTGTAATTTTTACTGTTACGCGTTATAAGAGCTCATACAAAAAGTAATAGTTCTTACTGCCAGACTACAACAAAAACAATTGGAAAGTTTTCTTTACCTGATGTGCAGGAACTTAGCTTCCTTTCAAAATCTGCAGTTGCCATCAAAAGTGCGGATGCATGTGCCGATGGTTTTGGTGGAGGCATATTGCTCAAAAGGTACTGAGCCTTTTGCTTAGCTTAGTGCTATAAAGCGAAGCCGTTATGCAAGGAAAATCTATTGAACTAAAGGAAGAAAGGAAGTAGAAAGTTAAAACCAAAAAAAAAAAAAAAAAACAGAAAGTAATAAAGCTTAATAGATAAAGAATAAAATAGATATATAGAACCATATGCCCTTAACACCTGGGAAGTACATGTTGATTGTGAATTTTGATATCTGCTTGAATTCACTGCTTATATTAATGCAAAGTTCCTTCATTTCGAGATATGCCATTGAGACACTCATGGGATCAGTCAAAAATCCAGCATGGTTGCTCGATATGAACTCATTCTGTCTCCAGCAGTCTACAAAAAAGATAAGCATGTTAGTTTTGATTCAACTCCAACAGGCATCTGCAAAAAGTACAATTCCTTCAACTGAGTTCCCTATGAAAAGCTGATGTCCTTAGTCATGATAATGAAATCCCAATTTATCAAACAAGATAATGTTAAATGACAATAATTCTATTTAGAATTAGAAAGTAATAGTTGTTACTGAATATTCTAGAGATTGAGCTGCAAAACCTACAGAATTTCTAATTCATGAAGATCATTCTCTTGTAGGACGTTCTATTGTCAAAGAGAAGGAATTACCTTACCTGAAGATATTGCCTTAACGAAATTTGAGCATCAAGAAAGAATTTCAGGTACTAGAGTAGAAAGTGTATTACTGGCAATAAAGCTGGTGAAGCATAATCCGCTATTGAGTAAAGAAACTCTGCTAATCCTGTTCCAGGGAGCTCATCAAGCGACTTATAATTCTCAAAGTGCTAATAGACTCTTCACTTTGATCCTCACATTTCAGAAGTATGCTTCTCTGCATGGATGAAAGACAAAAAGGGTAAAGATGTAGAAGAACAGTGTAACGTCAATGTAGAAGTAAAGATGTTGAAGATGCATAACAATCTTCAAATTGTGGTGTACCTCGTTGATTATCAGAGTGACATTTTCCAAGGCACGGTGAACATGATAGTGCTTCTTTCCAATGAAAGCATAGCACCTGCCTCTTGCCTTGAGAGATTCCCCTCAGCACTTGCTTCTGTAATTGGCAAAAGAATATCGTATATAAGATCTAAACAGTCTTTTCTCGACGTGGCAACATTCATGATACAAAAAAGATACCTGGACTGCAATATAAGCAAGACGATCATTCATGTCAACTTGAAGATAAACGGAATGCACAATGCACATACTAAGTTTAAGATGTACTAATCAACAAACTCATTTAACAACCACCTCCATATATATATGCACGTTTTTTAATTGAAAGTTTAAACATGCAATGTTGCCTCAAGTACTAAGTCATAAACAACGGTTTCTACATGAATAGTGACCTGCATAGTGATGAAGAAATAAGACGGCCATGAATTGGAAAAGAGACGGCTTGTCGACACAAATTAATTTTGAAAGGAACATGAAGATAGCAAAATCTCAAGCAAATTGATCTTTTTTGTTCTAAACTAAAAAATAAAATGAACATATACTTGTGTAGATCTCGGCATGCCAGACGCATAAGATATAGTAATACATAGTTGGATCTTTCTAATGCAATCATAGTTAAAGTATGTGGGCCACCATCAAGCTACTTCACTTTGCTGTTGCTAAAATTCTCAGCTCATAAAGCACAGAAAACAATCAGAGAAAGCTAACCTAATAAAGATGAAATTTGTAATAGAGAAAGTTGCATACATGAAAATAAGCTAGTGCTGAGAGTCGAATTTTTGATCGACCTCATGAAATCTCGTTAATATCCTGGATTTTTGTCAGAAGAACATCATATTGGGTCTCTGGAATGCTGAAAGTAACAGTAACAGTTAAAGACTTCTTTCAATGCATAAGAATATGGCACCAGAAACATGCATTTGCGAACATTTCATGTTTTATCAAAGTTAAGCAAAATCCAACAACCAAGACATACAACCTTCTTTTAGAATAAAAATTTGGGTCTCTTGGTGGCTGAAAGCATAGTTCGACATTTTGGTCGGTACGCCTTGTGCTGACCGAAACGTCTCTGTGCCGACAGATATCGGCACGGCACGGCATAGTCGGCACAACCGAATTTTTTTCTTTTAGTAAGGGAGAATTGCTTATCTTTCTCGAATGAAGAAGATTACGGTGCTCTTTTTTGCGTCCACGCTCTTAATTTTTTTTAAGTTTTTCAATTTTTGAAATTAAATTTTTTTTAAAAAATATTAAAATATATAAAAAAATATAAAAAATAATATTTCATTATTGGCACAGTCGAAACAACACGATCGGCACGGTTGGCACGTCTCGAGTTTGGAGTCTACCGAAACTCGAAACGGCACGGCACGGTAAACTTTGGCTGAAAGTAATTGGAAAAGTTACAACCTTCTTTTAGAACATAAGAATACAGCAGCATAAATAAAATCGTTGAGTTCTTATTGTAAGAAGCAGTATCCAATAAACATGACAGAAAGACTCACAACACATGAGAGTCCGAAGATCCAGCTTTCAAGCAAATGATGATCCTACATCCTCATTTGAGCTTTTCAATTGTAAGAAGCATGAAAGAGATTCTGCAGAACTAATGGGATTAGCTCTACAAACAATGATTACATATTTCACTAATGAAACTTCAGAGTTTTGACCTCACCTTCAGGAACAGCTGATGTTGCTTTTAATGTATTAATGCGACTTTTCAGCACTGCAGAAACACGACGAACATGTTCGGCCCCTACTTGAATATACATAGATCTTTGAGAATAGTAGCAGGAAGCTTTCCTCTTCTTGCTAGAATCTGGTATCTTTTCCACTAAATGATTAATCAAACTACTATTCCAATATAAAAGACAAATGTAATAGTTCGTACGACTTCAAAGTACTTATGATATTTGTTATGAGGCCAGTACCACGGTGCTTTGATGTTTATCTAAATAAGACATTATGAATTGCTGTATAGGAACCAAAACGCATATGGAAATGCATTAATTAATAGGTCATAAGATATGAACTTTAGCTACGACCTTCTGAACGCCAGCTATCCTAGGGCTTTCTAAGAGTAGAAATGCCCTAATTAAAGGAAAGAATAAGTGACATTTTCTTGTCTCCTGAACTTATGGTTGTCCTGCTTCACAAAATTGGTTTTATATGATTCTTACAATTGATTCTTGAACCACAACAAAAAGCATTTAATGTTTAGGGATAAAATGAATAAATCAGTAATAAAGAAATACTGCTTGAAAGGACTAGACATAAGCAATATATGTAAAGAATACAAATCATCAAGAATTTGAGCATGTGCAAAAGGTTGTACCAGAGAATGTATTTTTCAATTCATCATGTAAGAAACAAAGTGAAATTACTTTAATTATCGTGTATATTGGATTACCTTCCGCTTCAATTTGCCTAATGACTTTCTTTTGATTGCGTTCATTGGGTCCATCTCACTTATCGGCCTGTTTTCCTTCTCTTTGGGTGTGACCTTGAGGTTGAAGTAAGAACTTATGTAATCGGCAAAACAGTAAAGTACATGGCTTTTACATGGTACATAAAAGTATACGTACATGCATATTGCAGATCTTCCAAATAATTTTGCATACCCAAAGGCATCACAGAGGACCACGCATACTCCATAAAGTGTCTGGACCACGCATTCCGACAGTAGAACTGAAAGCATGCATCATAAGCTACAAAAGTTTGCCAAGCAGCCTGAGCACTATAAAGACAACCACATGGTAAGAAACAAGTAACAGAAGGTAATGTTACAAATAGAGAAATCATTTTTGAAGTATATTGGCCACCATCTTCACTTTAATGTTCCTAAAATTCATCAGTGCAGAAAGTTAAGAAAGCAATCTTCGTAAGGGATCCCCTATCAGAGATATACTTTTTGTGATAGAGAAAGTTGCATACATGAAAATCAACAAGTGTTCCAATTTGAATTTCTGCTTGACCATGTGAAATCTTGTTCATATCCTAAATTGCTATCAGAAAAACATCATATTAGCTCTCTAGGAAGCTGAAAGCAATATAGCAGCTAGAGGCTTCTTTTGGTGCATAAGAATATGGCAGTAGAAGCGTACATTCGTTGATTTTTTTTTGTTAATTTAAATGAAGCAACGACCAATAACCAGGATAGAAGGTGAATATAAAATCAGGTTTCCTGGCGGCTAAGTTAATGTAAAAATTAGAATCTTCTTTTCGAACACAAGAGTACAGCAGCACAAATAACTGTATCCAATAACCATAACCAAAGTACTCACAAAACATGAGAGTCTGAAGATCATGGTTTCAAACAAACATATGATCCTACATCCTCATTTCAGCTTTTCTGTTGTAACAAGCACGAAAATAGATTTTGCAAAAATAATAATGAAACTACTTATTTTACTAATGAAACTTCGGAGGTTTGATGACGTGAGGTTGCTTTTAATTTATTAATCTGACTTTTCAGCACTGCAAAAACATGACTTGAATATACATAGATCATTGAGAATAGATAGCACGAAGCATTAACCAGGATCTTTTTCACTAAAAGATTAATCAAGTTCAATAATATCACCAAAAAAAAGACATATGCAATAGCTCAGTAGGAACTTCAAAGTACTTGTGACTTTTCAGCACTGCAAAAACATGACTTGAATATTCATAGATCATTGAGAATAGATAGCACGAAGCGCTAACCAGGATCTTTTTCACTAAAAGATTAACCAAGTTCAATAATATCCCAACAAAAAAGATATAAATAGCTCAGTAGGAACTTCAAAGTACTTGTGATGTTTGTTAAGAAGGCCAGCCCTAGTACCACTTTGCTTTGAATCTAAATGAAACATTTGGAATTGCTATACTGGAACCAAAACGCATATGGAAATGTATTAGTTAATAGGTCATACAATCTGAATTTCAGCTACAACCTTTTAATACGTCATAAGGTCTAAACTTCAGCTATATAGGGCTTGTTTGAAGAGAAATGAACTAGTTAAAGGGCAGAATAAGTGACATTTTCTTGTCTCCTGAACTTATGGTTGTCACGCTTCTCTACAAAACTGGTTGTATAAGATTCTTACGATTTATTCTTGAACCACAACAAAAGTATTAATATTTTGGGATAAAATGAATAAATCGGTAAGAAACATATGCTGCTTGAAGGACTACAAGTAAGTAATTTATGTAAAAGAAAACAAATCATCAAGAAGGAGTTGAGCATGTGTAAAAGATTGAACCAGAAAATGTATTTTGCACCTAATCATGTAAGAAACAAAGTGATATTACTTATAGTTATCGCAAATATTGGATTACCTACCACTTCCATTTGCCTAATGACTTTCATTTGCAAGCGTTCATGGGGTCCATCCCTCCTGTCGGCCTGCTTTCCTTCTCCTTGCATGTGAAGTTGAGTTTGAAGTTAGAACTTTTTGTAATATGCAAAAAAGTAAAGTACATGGTCTTTAGACGGTACATAAAACTATACGTATATGCATATTGTAGATCTTTCAAACAATTTTGTGTACCATATAGTTTATGGACCATGCATTCATCTCGAAGGAATTCAGGTGCCTCCATATAGTTTATGGACCATGCATTCAGACACAACAGAAAGCATGTATCGTATGCTACAAAAGTTTGCCAAGCAATCTGAGCACTATGAAGATACCCACATGGCAAGAAACAATTAACAGAAGGTAATATTACAAATAAAGAAATCACTGAAGTCATGCTTCTTATAGAAAGAAGAGTTAGAGCTATGGAGCTCTCAAAAAATTAGTAAGTGTACCTAGTCATGTAGGAAGATATTGACCTGCAAGGTTCTTATCTCGAACAGGCATCTGGTCGTTGGCCAATCTCGAACAGAAGCCCTACTTCTGTTGCACTTCCTACCATCGGAGGTGCACTAGGTGTCCCAAGGTCTTCATCCAAGGGGTCATATGCTCATTGAAAAGATAATCCTACAATCAACTTAGATTAATTGTCTGAGATCAACTTGTGAATTAGGACTGCTATGGTCGCGAAAGAAAAGTAATGAATCCAACAAATATGTTTGCTCTACTAATTAATAAATCAAGAAAAAGTAAAGAGAACATATCTTGTACATGTCTAGTGCGAAATCCTTTGCAGTTGCACTTGAGACAGAGTTTCAGAGGTGCCTCCATATAGTTTCTGGACCACGCATTCAGACACAACAGAAAGCATGCATCATACGCTACAAAAGTTTGCCAAGCACTGTGAAGATACCAACATGACAAGAAACAATTACAGAAGGTAGTATTACAAATAGAGAATCACTGAAGTCATACTTCTTATAGAAAGAAGAGTTAGAGCTATGAAGCTCTCAAAAAATTAGTAAGTGTACCTGGTCATGTTGGAAGATATTGATCTGCAAGGTTCTTATCACGAACAGGCATCTGGTTGTTGGCCAATCTTGAACAGAAGCCCTACTTCTGTTACACTTCCTACCATTGGAGGTGCACTAGGTGTCCCAAGGTTATCCCAAGGGATCGTATGCTCATTAAAAAGATAATCCTGCAATCAACATAGATTAATTGTCTGCGAAAGAAATGTATTTGTCCAACAAATATGTTTGTTCTACTAATTAATAAATCAAGAAAATGATCATAGAGAACATATCTCATACATGTGTAGTGCGAAATCCTTTATGTTCCTTTGCAGTTGCACTTGAGACAGAGTTTCATTGATTACAAACTCAGTTGTACAAGCAACGATGTCAACCACATTAACTCTGAGGTTTTCTTTTGACAAAATGGTAAGAGGAGCATTACCTATGATGCTGATTGTCTCGTCCAGTCTACATTTCCTCCTTGATCTATCAAAATGGTAAGAGGAGTCACTGGATGATGTTCCATCATCCCCAAATGTGTCATAATAACCAGTGTAGATGTCGTCGGGGGCTAAGGCGAAACTTTCATCATCATCATCAGAAGCTGGATAGATGGTGTGGTGAGGACCTAGCAATCTAGAGTGAAATTTCACAGGTGGCAAAAGTTTTTGGAGATAAAATACTCCTGCTACTGTATAACAACGATGAGAATCTAACTATTGCTTCTCGATTAAAGGATGCTGCGTCTCTTGAACAACCATAAAGATTCATTGTAAGTGAACAACCATCAAGAATCTGTGGAAGATACTACAGCGTTTGGTTTAAAAAAAGAAAAAAAAAAAAAAGAATTACTCAAAATGTACAATTAGCAGCAATTTCTTTCAGATATAGAATCAATGAAGTTGATGGTATCACCGGCTTGACCCATTCGATAGCGCTGCCGTCCAATGCTTCTGTGAACATCATCTTGTTCTTCAGCTCTACACGAGTTTTAGAGAGCTCTAACAGAGAAATAAATAAAATCTGAGAGATTCTTTGGAGCTTTAGGGGAGAGAGAGAGAGAAAGAGAGAGAGAGAGAGAGAGAGAGAGAGAGAGAGAGAGAGGGTTTTGGAGGAGCAACGCTCTAACAGACAGTAGGGAAAGAGGGGCACCGGCTCTCATTTATAAATGTTGTTGTCGGGAAAAGACCTCGGCATATTCCAAAATAACGAATATGCCCCCAGATATTTATTGATATTTTTCAATTGAACTGAAAAGTTGCCGAGCAAAATAAAATCTAACATAATTTGTTTATCAATTTATTGAAAAATACAAAATAATATAAAAACAGTGTAACGTAGGACTGAAAAACTATTATTTCGGCGTCGTTACTTCTATGGCAGCCATTCGATACATTTATTGATATTTTTTCAAAAAATCTTGAATTAAAAAGTCGTCGAGCAAAATAAAAAATAACATAATTTGTTTATTATTTTGCTTAAAATACAAAATAATATAAAAACAGAGTATGAGAGCATTGTATTATTTCGGCGACGTTGTTACTTCTATGGCAAACTATTCGGCACGTTTATTAATATTTTTTCAAAAAATCTTGAACTACAGTCGTCGAGTAAAATAATGCGTAATATAATTTGTTTGTCATTTTGTTTAAAAATATTGAATAATATAAAAATAGGATAACAGAGGATAAAAAACTGTTATTTTGTATCGTTCTGACTACTACGGGAGTCTATTTAGCACGTTTATTTGATATTTTTAAAAAAAGCTTGAACTGAAAAGTCGTCAGGAAAAATAAAATGTAACATAATTTGTTTGTCATTTTGCATAAAAAATACTGAATAATATAAAACTAGAGTAACAAAGAA
This sequence comes from Xerophyta viscosa, assembly GCA_002076135.1. Classification (NCBI taxonomy): domain Eukaryota; kingdom Viridiplantae; phylum Streptophyta; class Magnoliopsida; order Pandanales; family Velloziaceae; genus Xerophyta; species Xerophyta viscosa. Next base: position 189,961 of record MJHO01000190.1, on the reverse strand, counting down.
AAAAAATTATTATTATGTGAGTGGAGAGAGAGAGAGTGGGTGAGAGAGAGAGAGAGAGAGAGGAGCAGAGTGGAGTGGAGAGTGAGATTTTTTTTATATATATATTTGAATGGGTCACCAGTCTAACTAGCGACCCTGTCGCCGCTCTAACTGGCGACCCTATCACCACTCTAGCGATATTTTTGCCAGCGTGGCCAGCCATGCCACACTGGCACCCGGTCGCTAGTTTAACTGGCGGCCGGGTTTTAGTTTTGTAATTTTTAAAATTTGATTTAAAATATATAATTTATTTTAAATAATTTTGAAAAAAAAAAAATTCACTATCATCCCTCTTAGTATCACTCTAGCTTTACAAAAGCAATTATAAGTTCAACTAAAACAACTACAACATAAAAAAATGTTTAGCAAGATTAAACAAAGAAATGTCAAATTCAACTAAAACAATAAGGTTTTTGCCATAACAACTCTTTGTTTGCCTTTCTCTTTCAAATTAATCTTTTAATTCACAACACTAAGTGGAGAGAGAGAGTGGTGAGAGAGAGTTAGAGAGAGAGCGAGCGAGCAAGCAGAGCAGAATGGAGTGGAGTGGAGAATGAGATTTTTTTATATATTTGAATCGGTCACCACTCCAACTGGCGACTATGTCAGCATGGCCAGCCCATGCCACCGGGTGGCAAGCCCATGCCACGTTGGCACCCGGCCGCCAGTTTAACTGGCAGTCGGGTTTTTGGTTTGTAATTTTAAATTTTGATTTTAAAAATGTAATTATATTTTTAAATAATTTCAAAATAAAAAAATTCGACGATAGGAGTGTTACTTAGGGATGTCAATTTATTCCAAAATCGAAGGAAAAATTCAATTTTGCCCCAAAAAAGACAGATAAGGAGATAGGATAGGACCCTATCCCTCTCCCCCTCCAACCCAAATATTATTATATATATATATATATATATATATATATATATATATAATATATATATATATATATAATTTTTTTGCCCCAACTAAAAGCATATTAGGAGATAGGATAGGGGCGATTTTTTTTTTTTAAATTATTTTTAATTAAAATTACGAAAATAAAATCAAATACACAATATTATAAAAATAAAACCCTGCCGCCAGTTAAACTGGCGGCAGAGTCCACGTCACCGCCACCTGGCGTGTCGGTGGCGCGGTGAAGTTACTACCGCTTGTTTAACTGGCGCTAGCTTTAACGCCAGTTAAACTGGCGATAAATTCTATCGCCAGTTAAACTGGCGTTTAATAGAAACGCCAGTCTAACTAGCGATCGGAACGCCACTGTAAGTGGCGTTCCATTTTTCCTTTATGCCTAACCCGAGCGCGGCCCCTCAGCTCATTTCTCCTTCCCCATTTTCTTCCTTTACTTCGGCCCCCTCCCCCATTCTCAAAATAGATCCGATAAATTCTAGCTTAGATTTGGTGATCCTAATGAAATTTTTGTGATTTGGGGGAAGAAATTGGAAGAAAATTGAGGGGGGCGGCGGAGAGGAAGAGGAGTGGTAGAAGCTATGGGGAAGAGAGGGGTGTAGGGAGTGCTAGGCTTCGAGTTTATTAAATCCGAGCTCGATCTCGCCATTTAGAATGGCGAGAACCGGCTGGATCTCGTCATTCTAAATAGCGATATATGCTAAGATCTCGCCATTCTCAATCGGGTTTATTTACCAGATTTGCACATTCTTTTTACAAAAATGATGAAAAAGAACAACTCAAATAATACTTGACATATAGAATTCCTAGCAATTTTCTTAAAGACACAATAACATGTTTCGACAATGATGCTTAGTTTATAGTTTGACTTGTCATGATCGTGCAATTTTATAAATATAGCATGCAACTATTATATTTATTTAGTAATTTATTGTTTTTTTTCAGAAGAGACAAACTGGTCTAACATCCGTTAGAAGTGATCTGGGATAGAAACATTTGTTAGCTACCAAAATAAAACTAATTTGTTATGCCTCTTCCCACTATCTAATGCCACTCAGAAAAAAAAAATTAAATTAAATTAAATTAAGTTATACAAATATTTAGTTGAATAAGCTATGATGTGTATGGTAATAAAATATATACATTCATATCAAAAGTTGTAGACTTCAATGTGTATATGTACCCAGTCAGAGAGTTGAGATAAGAAAATGTGAATACCAAGCCCTAATAAGCGAACGAAAAGCTAACAAAGCAAAAAATATGTCACAAGCAATACGTCAACATTAATTTTACTCCTTAATGACATTGGGATTTCGGTAACTCTAAAAGTTATGGCTAGGGATGCCAAAATTTCCGAGAAGGGCGCATGCATACTTTTATGTTTCATGATCAGTCTTAGATTAAGAATAAACAGAGCAACCTCTTACGAGTTCCTTCCTCATTGCATGCGGTTGATGCCACCTCCGGTAGATTGGGATTGACATAATTCCGTATCTGGTCAATTACTATGAGGCATACAGATCGATGATAGATCAAGTGGCAATCAGAGTGTGAGTTCCATAGTAAGCTAGAAAGATAAAACCACGTGGCAAGAAAATTGATCAAACCACATGGTGTGGTCTCGATTTAATGACTTCGTAAGTATAAATTCCATAAGTGGACAAGGATGTCTATTTTATTTTTTGATCAAAAATATGTTGAATTAGGAGTAAGTTATTGAAAAGCAAGATCATAAAAAACATGATGGTATACTGTTAAAAATGCACTTTAGCAATTTTACTATATGACCATATTTCAAGCATCCTAGTTAGAAAATTGTGTAGAGTGAAATGATATGGAAACTTTAGGAGATATTTTGTCTTATTATTGCTAAAAGAGGTTCTAGTGATATGATGGTTAAATACTTGTACTACGTCAGTACCTATGGACTGGTGGTTCACAAGCGAGATTACCGGAAAACCGAAAAATCCTTTGCTAGCGGAAATTTATATATATATATATATATATATATATAAAGTGACAAACTAAAATTATAACTCATTTTATGATTTATTGTTTTGTAGGTTAAAAATTTTACAAACAAAATATGTCTGGTAAACCGCTGAACTTCTAGGTCAAAATTGAACATTGTAAAACTAGAATTTTGGCAATCTAACAGACGTATTTTTACTTTATTTAAAAAAGTTTGAACTATAATTTAATAAATTTTATAGAATATAAGATATTATATTCTAAAATTTTGGCAATCTAGCAAATGTATTTTTATATTATTTATTATTTTGAAAAGAAATTGAAATTTTAAATCATAAATTTATATAAAATTTTCTAAAATATTTTCTGGGTTTTTGTTAAAAAGTTCCTATATAAACTCCGTATGAGTCCATTATGTTTCATATAACTTACAAAATTACTGTAAAATATCTATATAAAATGAATTTTTAAATAGTTGTCTAACGTTCCGAAGTTTCTTTTTAACCTAGAAAGACTTCGAAGGCTTAAGTCATTTATTTAGAAATATTTTGTAAAAATTTTTAAAAATAAAAGTTATAGGGTACATCAAAATTTATTCGTAATAAAAATTTACTAAGAAATACTTATAAAAATATATTTTAGCTTATTTTATTAATTATCAAAAAATATGAATTTATTTGGAAGGACGATATAAAATTAGAAACCGATATATAATTATTTCAATTGTGAGAATACTAGGTTTAGGGATTCCTTACGATAAAAAAAAGAAGTAAACAATCTATAACAAAAAGGTAACCTGGTTTGAGCAAAACCAGAAGAAAAGTGGGTGATACACCCATGAACTAAATATTTATGTAGAGGGTGATTTAAAAAAATAAATAAATACATACCAAAACTATAAACTTTTATATTTAAATTTTTCTAAAAAAAAATCTAATAAAAGATTTCATAGTAGGTTTAAAAATTATTTTTAAATTCTGTTAAATTTTCGAGGTTTTAGCCATTTATTCAGAATTATTTTATAGATCATCTAAATAAAAAAAAGTTTAAATATTAAAATTAACAATTCTAATTTTGTTTTTTTAAAAAAAAAGTAGGTCTTATATATATATATATATATATATATATATATATATATATATATATATATTATATATATATAGAGATGCTATCTCATCGACAGGAGCACGGCTCGCTTTCCTGTCAACTCCGGCAAGCCGTCGGATCGCGACGATTCCGACGCTTAGATCACGGGCGCGTGTTTTGTAAGAGCTCGGATATTTCAGCCATTCGGACGTCTCGGCGATCCGATGGCTGACATCACGCGCGTGTTTTTGAAGAGCTCAGGTGGATTTTTAGCCGTCGGATCGTCGCCGATCCAACGGCTACGGATCGACAGGAGCGGGCCGAGCTCCTGTCGAGTGGAGATTGTCTATTTCTATATATATATATAGATGTTAGTATGTTAGTATATTTATTACATGTAATACGGTACACTGGCGTACCCGATCATTTTCGCCAAAGAAAGCTCGCTTCTCCTATACTGGCGGGAAAGCAGAGAAAACAGTTCGAACGTGAGCAAGCACAGTAGGAGCTACTCATTTCGCGGGGGCGATGGCAAGTGATGCAGCTGCGACGGCGGCGCGGCAGCGGGAGGTTCTTTCGCTTATCCGCGGATTCGCCACTGAGCAATCGCAAGGAGGTTCGTTCATTCTTCTTCTTCGATTCAACTCAACAACTGACGCATCGATCTCCTTCCTCCGATTCAGCTCAATCAGAGCTCAGGGTTTCCTATCTGCGACGGAGATTTGTCCAGCTGCAGGAACAGAGCGACGCTGAAAGTGACGGCCTTCAGCTTGCTAAACGAGCGAGAGAAGCCGCCGAGCGAGAGCTTCGCGCTTCCGAACTCCAGCTCTTTCTCACCGTCGCCTCTACCCTCGCACTCCAGGTCCCCATTAACTCATCAAATAGTCATTTAGGGATTGGATTTTGCATTTATTTTGTTTTTTGTTTTCCATTGCAGTCGAGAATCCATCTTTTACAGGAGGAGATATCCAAGCTCAGAGACGATCTAACGGCTGTCAAGGTGATATCCGTATTATCTAATAATCTTCCATCAGATTGCTAATCAGCTCGTGTTTGTTTTGTTGATGCATCTCTCACATGTTTTATGGTACTAAAGGATCTAGAGGGATCTGAGAGGTATTACCTTTTTTGATAAGAATATAGTTATCTTTGGTTGCAGTCTGTTTTAGAGATGCCAACTTTAAGGGCTCTTTTGTTGTATTACTTTTCTTTTTCTGGGACAGAGATAGATTCCTTGCTGCAATGTATGAGCTGAACTCCAAAATAAGGTATGCAAATTCTCGGTCATGTAGCAAACATTTACTCCACTATAAGTCTAGAACCATAAGTGTCTTAGAATGTAGTATATGGGGAGAGATGTGTTTGAGGATTCTCTTGTTGTAATACGTAATTGGTGAGCCAAGCTCACCTAATAATTTTCTATTTAAGTTTCAGTAGTGTACATTAGTGCATATCCTTGTTCCTAGTGTAAAATATGACTCTGAGCTCAAAAAAGACAGAATCGGCTAGCTCTAGATCCCTTCATAATTCAGATGCTGCAAGTAATATGATTTCTACATGACTATCTGATAGTAAGAGTACCTTTTCTTTTTTCTATACCTATTTCTTGAAATTGCTAATGTAAATATTGATAGCGAATGGTCTCTATTTCTTAATTCATGTTCTTGATTTCTGATTTTTGGTTATCCAGAGAATTCCAGAAGATGACAGCCTCTGCTCTTCAATGTCAATGCCCTTCTTTGCTATGAGATGGAGGCATGGATTCTTGGCTAAACTTTAATATCAAGGGTTTTTTTTTTTTATAATAGTTAAATTTTTACCAAGACTGCTGTTTTTTATTGCTCATCAAGGTGGTCCTGTGCCTTCATCGCCTATCACTATTTTGCACATTTCTCCTGTCCACCCTAAGATTGACAATGCTTTGCAAAATGCAGCATTTAGCTTCCTCTCCAAAGTAGTAAGCTGTAAGGCAAGGGTGTAATTTCTGATACATTCAACACTCAAATGAATATCAGAATATGTGTCTGGAAGAAAGGAACTTATAGGAAGTCATCTATCTTCCAATAGCTTACAGAATTAATAAGGAAGCAGTTTAACTAATTACAAGTGTCTACTTTCCCATCAATACTTTTTGGAACTTCCAATTTTATTGACAATAATGTCCAGCACAATTATCAAATCTCATGTGAACCGAATATGTCACCTAACTAATAATTCTTCCCCCAAAAATAAGGTGCTTTTTAATTTGTAACTAAAGCAAGAAGCTGTAGTTCTGGTGCTCAATCATGAATTTTTTAGTATTTCAACATCTCTCTAGATATAATTTAACTTTTCAATTGCATGCATATGTATGAATCTAGACTCATGAATGTGCCTTGCATTGAGACTATCTCATTTCAATTATACATGTGAATCTCTCTGTTCTTACAAGAACGTATACGCTAATACCAAATATTGTTTAGCTGGCTTACAAGTTGAGTAGCAGGTAACAAGCAAGCAGTGCTTACTGCAAGGCATATTCTGCAAGACATCAAAGATGACGTTGAAAGAGTTGATTTGCAACTGCACTCATTGGAGAGTGATTAGCATGACGAAATGAAACGTCAAGACAAGGTCATGATCGATTCTTTTTTTTTTCTTTATCTGAACCCATATCTGTTTTTGTTGGAAAAAATAAAAGACGATTACAATTTGCATGTTGGAGTGCGGGTATTTGATTAATTTAGAGTATGCTAGACCATTTGATTGTCAACTTGATGCTCTATAGCGATACATGAGGAGTGAAAAATGCTTGAATAAATGACTCTTGCTATTCATTAGTTTTCCTTCACTTTATCATGGTTCCGCTGCTCCAACAGGAACTTCAATGTTAGTTGTAGCTAGATCTTCCTTTTCTGTAACTCAATCGATAAATGTAGGATATAGATTCCATAGTTACCAGACAGATCTATGGATACAACTATAATGACATTATTATATTTAACATCCTGATAATATCAAAATTCCATTCAGTTAAAGTACACAATTGAATGGATATGACATTTCTATATACTGCAAAGACAAACTTAAATAGCCAGACACAAGGTGCCCTTATAGAATGGTTTGATGTTTTATTGCTGTAACGATGAAAGATTAGTTCAATAATCAAATTAAAAAGAATGGACGCCATTGAATATGTCAGACAACAAGTTTATATGGCCTCCAAGCAGACATATACATTTAACAAAAAATACACATTTATGTTTTGCTGGTTAGCCTTCAACACCAAATCTGATTGGGTAAGCACTCTCCTTTTCGTATCCCGAAGAGGCCACGTAAGTAATAGAATATACCTTTTCCCTCTATTCTTATATAATTTCCATTTCTACATTTTCCTACAACTTTATGTTTTCAGCTACATTATTCGATTGCTCTGAAGCAATATCAAGTAGAAATGCAATGTCATCCTGTAATATAGGATAATTTCATAGTGGTTGATTTTATGTTTTCACCATAGCAATATCTGCCCTTCTCTATCTTTTGACTACGGTTTTTTTGTGTCAATGACAGCTGGCACCTAACATGACTATTATTCATGTTCATTCTTAGAATTTATGAACTCACCTTTGTGATATAATTACCTAACATCTTAGGATACTACGATTGTAAAAAGCTATTGCGTATTCTGTCCCATCATGTAACTTGATTTTCATTTTCACTTATGTTAGAAATCTTGAATTCAAGTGTCAGGGGTCTTTAAGACATTACATTTATTAATGAGTGTATCTGTCATTTTTAACATTAAACGGTACATCTGTACGTTTGTCAAAATCCTCAAAATATTTGTTAGCTCAGCGTGTTATTGCAGCTAGGATGATGTGGTTAGTTTGTTTAAGTATTTTATCTTTTATCTATGTTTTATCCTCTACTCCACTTTTCTCTCTCTTGCATCTATTGTATGTCTATGTTTGTCTTATATGAACGTCCAACGAATTGCATATACAGACACTTCAGGAAATTGCCTATAATGAGAAGATTGTTCCTTATTGATGCAATTATTGACGAAACAAAGCAAAGCAAGTACAAGATCTGGGTTCATATCCTTTTATAGATAGTCAAGTATACAGAGAGTAACATGCGTATGAGCATTCTATTTACTCTTAAAAGTTCATAGATGTCATGACTTCTCGTGCTAGGTCATGTTTGGATCATAGATAAAAGGGTAGTTGGATGGTAAGTGTTACCAGCTTGGATAACTTTTACCACCATTCATGGCTAAAGTTTTACCCACCTCATGAGGTGGGTAAAACTTTAGCTGTGTAACCATAACCCATTCTCTCATCTCTCTTTTAGTTAACTTATTTTTAATTAATTTAATTAAATATTAATGTAACTATTTTATTTATTTATTTATTGTATATTGTATATTTTATTTTTAAAATTTAATTTATTTAGTAATTATATATAGCTATATAAACTATTAATTTTTTTTATAAAAACTAGTTATCTACAACTAACTAATATTAACGAAAATTTTATTTTGAATAGAAATCAATAATTTATTTAATTAACTATATAATAAAAATTAATCCAAACATGGGTAACTATTACCTATATAACAAGTACCAGTAATCCAAATATGGGTAACTATTACCAGTCTATTACATATTTAATAAGTACTAGTAATTCAAACATGAGTAGCTGTTACCGGTCTATTACTTTGGTAACATATTTACCAAGATAAACCAGGGATCCATATGACCTAAAAGGTCAAAGATGCCCGGATTTCAACAACCCCATGATATTCTTTTATTTTCTGTTGACTCTTGGAAAATTGTGAATGAGTAATTTGTTACTTTCTTAACTAGAACACGCAGACAATGGAACTGGAGAAAACTTATGCTTATGTCGGAGTCGAGTTACAGAACAAATGTATTTGCCCTAGGTGCCACTTGAACAACATGGGAGCACTGAAAGAAAGATATGAACCTATTGAAGATAACTGAATGCTTGCATTACAATTTGGTAATCCATGAACTAAGATACCGAGGGATTTGGTAAAGTGAAAAGATTCTTCTTGGCCTCGTGCCTTTATCTTGTTTCTGGAAACTATTACAAAATTGTAGAAACATAACCTCTCTTGCAAAATGTATACAAGTTGTTTTTTAGAAGTTAAGTGTACGTATTTTGGCAGTAGAACTTGAGATTAAAAGAAAATTTCTGCTCATTTTGGTGGATTGCTACAGAAATGAATTCCATTTTCATGTTTTTTATGTTCTTCTAGCTTGATACTATAAGAACTCTGTATTTGATTTACTCTGCACTTTGTACGAATTTGATTGCAGATTACTACTGCTTGATTAATTTACTGTTTCTATGTTTTAATAAATGAATATTGCTAGAACTTCCTGAACAAGTCTTCATGTTAAATGCTAAGATCAACTTCAGCACATGCGCATGCCCATGCTGTTAAAACACTACTCATTGTGCAAAGGAGCCGTCAAGCATAGGGCTGACCATTACCCTAGCCAACCTGAAAAACCATCTGAATTGAACCCAAATAACCCAAAATATTGGGTTTGGTTCAGTCAGATTCTGTGGGTTCGAATTTCTTTATTTGTAAGGCTAGTGTTTTCGACTGGACCAATTGAAAGAGGGGTCATTGAAGCAGAAATGGAGGCCTCAGTTTGGGCATGAGCACAGTAGCCTCTGGGCTCGGTAAGTGCTTGGGCTGGTGTGCAGATGTTGGCCCGCTATTAAATGATGGTCGAGCGAGAATCTAGGGGCTAGTAAAGGATGTAACATCTGCAGCAGGGTTTTGCTTTGCAGGATCAATAAAAGCTGCTGGAGTTCTTTTTGCTGAAAAGCCTGCTTCACCAAGTTAGAGTTCCAAGTCGTCAACCTCGGAGAAATCGAAGCCCCATCACGTAATAGAGCAGTGGTTGACATTACTACGTGAGTTACAGTGATAGGGCAGTCTGCTTCATGTGACGTTCCATCGAGAAATTTGAATTGAATAGTGGGTTTCTAGTAAAATGTCAATTAAGGTTATCAGGATCCGCCCCGCTAATGTCAGTTTGGAGATTTTGAATCCCTTTGTCGCTCGTCGTCGTCTCCTCGCCGGCGACACCCCTGAGATTTTTCCGTCGGTATGAAGTGGCCGGATTTCCGACGTTGTTATTGTTAGTTCTATTCGCTTCAACTGGCCACACCAGCGACAACCGGGAGGGCTGTGAGGCAATAGTGGATTTGGTAAAGGCGGCGGAAGGCGGGGAGCCACCGCATGATCTTGGATAGCCACCGTGTAGATATTGCCCCCCGCTTCTTCGGCGTCGCCTTCAATTTCTGGAACTTCTTCGGAGGGGTCATGCTCTTCAGAGGGCTCTTCCTCAGAGAAGTCTTCCGATGGTTCATCTTCAACCCCTTTAATAGACCGCAATAACACTTTGAAAAAAAAATGCAACTTACAAGTTCAAATAGGTTTAAAGGTATGGTAGGATTTATCCTTTGAAACATGTATTGGAGATGATTCTCTAGCATGCTCTTTTTTATTATTATGAACAAATTAACCAACTCGGCAGTTGATTGTGTGGCGCTTCATGTAGCTTTTTGAATCCTTGCTAAGAATCGAGAAGCACAATTATCACTGTTCTCTTCTATTTCTAGTTGTCAGGCATGAGTTGGGCAACAAAGCTTGTTAGCCAAGTTTATGTTGGTTAATTCTAATTTCCGAAAGTGACCCTCCAGCCAATAAGGGATAACTTTTATACATTCATTTCTAATTGTCAATACATTCCATACTATTGCAATTAATTAGCAAAATTGTTGGATCTGGCATTTAATTTTATTTGAGATTTTAATCTTCGATCAAGAAGGCAAGAGCATTGTTATCTTCCTAGCGATCATTTTTTGTTTCTTTTTCTATAATTCTGACAATTAAGCCAACCGAAATAAAATACTAGAAGTACAGTGCATTCGGGTCTCTGCATGTATCTGCTCGTTTTTCAGATCTACTATATTTCACATCATGTTGTTTTTTTTCTCAAATAACGAATCTATTTGCATCGGGTTGACCCGATTGCTCAGGTCTACTACAAGCACCAGCTCCCACTCTAACTTCCACCCCAAAATTTAATTAAAAAAAAAAAAAAAACGAGAGGAGAGAGAGAGAGAGAGAGAGAGAGAGAGAGAGAGAACCAGCACTTCGGAAGTTCAAACTCAAGCACAGCTGAATGTAACTACAAACACCAAAATATTGCTGGGTAACCCAAGCAGCTATTACCTAAACGTATGGCAACAATCAAAATATAACTTTAACACGTAACTTATAACCAAGAATTTTGTATCTGTCAAAGGCATCATCTACTTGAATAATTGGCGCATAGATACAACAAACACCTTTCTAAAATCTGCATTACAATTTACAAACCACTCTTAGATACAGTATTTTATAACATACAACACCATCTGATATTATCACTGGGCCTAAAATAAATTACTTTTTCTGCTTATGCCCTCAACTCGTAGCACCATTGATAGAGCAGATTCTATTTCTATGTTGAACATTACTCTTGGGAGAGTTTTCCTCCCCTTCTACGATTACTCTTCTCAGTTCACTACCATTTAACTGCCAAACTAATGCCACGAAAGGATTGTATAAAAAAGACCAGGTTATCCTTACCATGGTTGAGCGAGCGCATCTTAAAAACATTTTCTTGCGGAACATATTTTTTTCAGTTAGATTTTTCATGCATGTTTTTATGTTGCATTAACGGACTTGAAAGGTGCTCCATTCTATTGCAAAGCCAGTGTCTTGTGTGGAAGTTGGAGATGGCATAAGAGACTTGGTCCTACTGGAACCGCAACATTTCAATAACATGCCTAATTAAATACCTACGAGCTCACAGGTTTTCCGTTCAATTTAGGAAAAGGATCTTGCCTTGCTGAGAACAACAACTTTGCTTTTGTGAGCAAAGTAGCCTTTGACCAAATTCTTGTAAATGAGTATGGCTATTATGCACTCCACCTAAAACATTAATGCAACTCGTAAAAAGGTCGTTTAAACGGTGAAGGATAACATGAAGGTGAAAAGATAAAAGTTAAGTACCTCATCAACATCCATGTCCACCTCAAGCCACTGGAATGCTTTTAGTAAAGTTTCCAATTTAACTTGATGAGCTTTGTTAGGATCCTTTTGCTTTTGGATGATATATCTATTATAAGATTAATACAAATAAAGAATCTGTTATAGAAGATAGACTAAGTTGCCGTAATATGGGTCAATTTGCACAAAACTCACATTTTCTTGATCAATCTCTGATAAACTTGAAGCTCTAGCTTCTCAAGCACAAGATACACACCAGATCTCAAGAATCTAGTATGGCAACAGAATTATCAACAAAAGATAAGTACTTCCATCGTCATCACAAGATGACTAATAGCAGGTAGACATACCGATCTTCATGTTCCTGAAGGGCGTCTCTCAGAAGGCGGAGATCCCCCCCTTTTCAATGCTTCCACAACATTTGTATACTGCAAAAGTTGAAATATCACTCATAGTAATACAAAATTTAAGACACGTAAACTCCACAAAAGAAGTTATTTGAGAAAGCGAGATAAAGACAAGTTATTTTTACAATAAATCTCAAGAACAGAAAAAGTACCCCCCGGGGGAGGCGTGGGGTATTTATACTAAACCTGGAGGACGAATATAAGAAGTGTACAATTTCCGAATGTACGTGCCTTCTATTTATGCGCAATTATAGGAAAGGAGAATGAAGACATAGACCATTTGTTCTTTACCTGCTCATATTCAACAAATATATGGAGCCACATCCTGTCTTGGGTTGAACTCAGACAACCCTCAACTACAAATAGTGGGCAAAATATTTTGTCATGGAATCAAAAAAGGATGAAAGGAAAAAATGGTGCCTCTACACTGAGAAGAGTTGCAATCTCTTCAACCATTTACAATATTTGTAAATCAAGAAACCTCCTAACATTTGAAGGAATCAAGCAATCAGAGCTACAGGTGGTGAAAAATATACAACTGGAGATAAGTAGTACTTAGAAGTTTGATTCAAGAAGCTATAAATGAGAAGGTTTGATCAAAATTGATTCATCAAAGCCCTGGTTCTCTTTACTCTTTTCAAATATGTCGAATGAGCTAGAAATAAGCGTCATGTCAGGATAATTACGTACTCCCTTACTCTTATTAATGTAGTAGATTGTATTTGGTATAGCCATTTCTTTAGTTGATAATTGGAGATCCTCTCATTTTTTTGAATGAAGGGCTAGGTTCGCTATTGAATATACATGCCTATCAAGTTGTACTGGGTTTTGCTCAATTAATTTGGTTATGGAACTAAGTTGCAATAGTGCTAGAAATGAGGTGTTACATCAGGATAAATTACTTACTCCATTACTCCAATTAATGTAGTAGATTGTAATTCGTGTAGCCACTTCTTTAGTTGATAATTGACTTGGAGATCCTCTCATTTCTTGAATGAAGGGGCTAGGGTTCTATCGACTATACATGGCTATCAAAGTTGTATTGGGTTTTGTTCAGTTAATTTGGTGTTGTTGTGGAACTGAGCACATAAAAATTGTTGTAGAACAGAGCTAATAAAGATTTGGTATTGCTGGGAACTGAGCCAATAAAAATTGCTTTAAAAAATAAAAATTGACAAATGATCTGTCATTAGGATCTGTCATACGACAGATCATAATGGCAAAAAGAAACCTTGAAATTCATGCACAATTTATTGCTAGAAGAATAATCTTGCGCCGCTTTCCCTAGCAATTAATGTGCCAAATTTGGACTAGTTTTGGATATGCTTTGTAGGGGAAGGTTATTTTCTTTTAAAATGCCAATAAGCGATTTTAGCCATGATTTACTTTCATGTCTTCACCTAGATCACCAGATGCACATACCACGTTGTAAAGCTAAGAAAGGAAAAACTTAAATTTTACTATCAGCAATTATCATATTAACATACTCAAAATTGTAGGATAGGCAAACTTTAATGCTCTAGGCAAGTTTGGCTAACATACATAAAAGATACAAAAATAAACCCCATTAGGTAAGGAAGAAAATTTGCAAATCAGTCATACCTCCACCAAATTGTACTTCGCTAGAAGTCCCTGTTTCGGCAAAATTCCCAAGGAAAGCTTCACTGGGACGAGATACTTTAGAATCAGCCTATTAGAGAGGAGGCAGGGACACAAAACATTTATTAAAATGCAAGACATAGATACATGAAGTTATAAGAAAATGCACCATTAGAATAATCATATTTGGCAAGATGATGGGAAGTCAAACCATTTTAACATTCTATATTACTAGAATCATCCTATTACAAAGTTTTGGCAGTCAATGCATTTATGCCAAATTCTGCAAAGAAGAATCATCCTTTAAATAAGCCAATTGTTCTAATGCTCTATGCAATCCTGGTAATAATTCAAACAGTACCAAGGTTGGTTAAATGGTGTGCCTAAACGGGTCTCACCTAGCCATTTCGTGGGATTTTGCGCGCGCCTCGGTTCGAGGCTAGTGCACCTGCAAATTGGTTCAATTGAAAAATGAACTCATGCAAAACCCCCTCCCCCTAGCGTCAGCCCAAAGAAAACAAAAACCTTAGCTGCGCCTGCATAGAAGAGATAGAGGAGGAAGAAGAAGGAAGAAGAAAGGAGCAAGAAGAAGAAGAATAAAGCCATTGGAAAATGGAGGGAAAGCAGAGAAGGTCCGATAAGAGAAGAAGCGCAGTTTTATTTTTCAAAAAAATAAAATTAAATAAGATGCCCGTGAAAGGCAGCTTTTGACCTACCTCTTCAAGGGCAGGCAAATCAAGCCAGCTCTTCATGGGCTGGCCTGATTTGCACGCTAGCCATGAAAGGGCTGGTTTCGTTTAATTATTTTTTTTGGTTAATTATTAAAAAAGTCATTAATTAAATATTTCAAACAATCTACCTGGTTTCACTAAGGACTGGTTTCATTTAATTAATTTGTTTCTGTTAAGTATTAAATAAAAACCATCTAATTATAAACTTCAAATCTGCCGGCACGGCACGCCATGATAGTGTTTATATAAAAAAAAAAACAAAAAAAAACAAAAGAAGAGAAGCAGTCGCCTCCGACGAGATCTCCACCCCACCCTCTCCTTCCTCTCCCCCTCCCCCTTTCTCTCTCATCCCGGCCTTTTCTGTTTTTTCTTTCTTCTTCCTCACTTGCTTGCCCGAAAGAAGATGATTCCGTTTTGTTTTTTTTTTTCTTAAGGCAACTAAGGGGCAGCTTTTAACAGTTGAAAGCTCTGGATTCTTTTTTAAGTTTTCAATTTTAAAATTTTCTTTTTATAAATAGTTTAAAATTTTTTAAAAAAGCTACGGATCGACACGGTCGGCACGGCACTTCTCGAGTTTGGAATTTACCGACACTCAGCACGAGATGGCACCTTAAACCTTGTATCTATCTGATTAATGTTTTTAAAAAATGTTCATCTAATTAAATTTATGTATGACTTCAATTGGTATTTGATATATATGACCTTAAATTTTAGGTTTGGTTTAAATTTATTTTTGTTATGTATATATCTATATCCCAGAAAAAGTGTGCATGGCCTTTATCAGGCAAGTGCCTCGTCTTGCCCTATGCTTCAGAATCAACTTTGCGCCTCAGTGCGTCTTGCGTATTTGACAACTTTGAGCAGTACAACCAATGACTTTTAGCACCGATATAAAATGTTTAACAGAATAAACAAATAAATAGTAAGAACACTTAATAACTAAGATTTTCTGATAGGAAAGTCTGGACAGCAAGTTAGTAAAGAAGAAACAGAATACCTACCTTATATTAGCCTCCCTTTGAGGATTGCAATGTGCTAGTGCATACATCAGTTTTTCATCGGCCTGCAATGGATAGCTATGAGAAAGAGAAACTTCAACAGAAATTCTGGAGGGTTAAAACAAAAAACACTATATATAGATAATAGAGTCAGTAAACCGCTAGTACAAGACTATAAAACTGAAAAGTGCTAAGCTGCCTGAAAGCCCAAGAAAGACGGAAGTATGATTTAGGAAAGAACTATCAGAAAACTTATAATCTTTAAAAATGCCAGATGAGAAATTTATGATTTCTGAAAATGTAACCATGCTAGTTGCTTTAAGCTACTGTTTGCATTTGACTTGTACTGTACACAAGCATGAGGAGATTAAAAAATATCTACAGGTATGTGATAAAAACTCAATAGAAGACATCTTGTCCTTTTCTTAGTCAACTAGAGGCTGCATCAATCATTTACAAATTCCATGTTACAAGCACATTAACACATGCACGGAATCTCATCAACAGAAATTGTTAACTATAACTTATTGGAAGATTTTCTCTTTCCTTCGGATTCAATACATTGAGTGCCAATGGCATACCTAAACATCTATATAACTGTTCTATCAGAAAGTAGTTCATCCATTTCTTCACTGATTCACCACAGCATGTGCTAACCCATTTTCATCTCTTGTCTCTACATATGAAAAGAACAAACACTTACATCTACCAGTCGATAATCGCTGACATATAATAGCATAACTCAGATTATGACTAATGCATTAGTCATTAAGCATATTTTGAGAAATGCTTATAGAAAGTTAACAACTTTAACATTGCAGCAATAGCAGTAATACACTGTGCCGTTAAACCTCTTCTGTGCATCCAAAAACTATATGCAAATGGAAATTTACTAACATAAACAGAACAAGAGACGTATACCACCAAATGATAATGGAAAACAATAAAAGGGGGGAAAAGATAAACATTGGGCTTCACTTACCGCAAGAAAATTCTCATTAAATACATCCAAACGACTTGTATAATACATGTAGGTTACCTGTAGCAAACAAGCACAAATTAAGGTAATAACACTTGGGCAACTTATAGATATCAGAACACATGTTCTGGTGCTGACCTTGTCCCTGACAGGAAACTCCTCAAAGTCAAAAATTCGAGCTGTCTCGATACTTCTTATAACACTTCGACAAAGGTGCACTGTACCAAGCTACGAATCAAAATTCTCAATACTGTTAAAGGAACTACTTTTCCAGTTTTTGCAGAGAAAGATATTAACTTTTTCATCTTATACAGAATGCAACCTACCACAAATTTTGAAACATAGCAGACACTCAGAATGTAACTATAAATTAACTAACTACCTTGAAGTATATCTTAAATAATTGGCAAGTCACGTACAAAGCTCCAACACGCTTCGGACCTTTACCCTAGAAAATACAATACCAGAAAACAAGATTTAATCAAATGAGGAATGAGACAAGACATCAAAAGGAAAAGAATTTATGTAAAAATCTCAAAATTATGTATCTGAACATATGAACATAGATTGCTAAACTAACAAATATCAATTTTGGTGTTTCAACTTCAAACACAAATTTTTTTTCATCTAAACTATGTTTCCTTTTTGCCATTATGATCTGTCATATGGCTGATTTTAGTAGATGATGTAGGACCTTAATTGCGTATGATATTACGGCAAGTAGTTAAAAGTGTTCAAAGCTGTTCATGAATTAGCATATCAATTTCTGAGATTTCCACATTAATAAATCCGACGGACAAACCAAATTTTAGTGAAACAACGGATTGCACTTGCAATTCCAGGGGCAAAGAATTCACAACTTCGGACAAACAGGAGCACTTGTCTAAAGTTTAGCAACTCCAAAGAAACTTTGAACAAGCAAATATTATCAGACTTTTAGCATAACGTATATAATTGTTATGGTTGCACACATTTCACCCTCACCAGACCTTGCCTAGGGAGACTTATAACTAGGTAGTAGTTATTTTTGTTGTCTTGTATACGTAATTGTGATTCAACACTATAACAGTTACCATAGACAAGTAAGACAGAGATTATAAAATCACATTAGATGAGTATGTCTAAAGACATGCTATCATGCATAAAGAAAAAAAAATTACATGATCACGATATAATACATCTTATAACTGCTGATGTTTTGTGCATAAAGCTAATGCATGCATGTCTATAAAGCATGTTTCCTACTTATTAGCACAACACTTAAAGTGAAGATGTGTGTTTATTAAGATAACACTTTCAAAGCCATGCACAATCGGACATCCAATTACATTGTTACGTTGTTGTCGAATAAGTACTCCTTATACCTGGGCACCTCCCCGGATCTCACCGTCCCACCTCCACGGGGATGAAGAGTCCCCATCCATGCCCCAATTAGTTGTATCCCAACAGAGATCGCCTGGACATGGAACATTGCCATCCCTAGTTGACAATAATGCGATTTCTATGATCACATTCCCTAACTGAATTTCAAAAAATTGGGCCCTTGCAGTAAGTTTCTAACACTTAGTCATCCCAGTATTTTTTCTGTTCACTTAGCTACACACTCGCACCAAATGCATAGCACTTACGTAGAGCTTGGAACATATGTTAAAGATGAAGTCACAAAGATGTGCAATAAACACATAACAAGGATTACGTAAAATAGTTACATATGAATACATATTTAGTATATTTACATTTAATAGATAATTAAGGTCTATTACCTCGTTCAGTTCATAAAATGAACATGTAAAAGACATGTAATGGCCCTAGTGGGAATGAAATATATGAAAAGAAAAGGGAAGAAGTTGTCATATAAGGCTAGAGAAAGCATACAGCAAGGGCCCCAAAAACTTTCATGAGGAAAGATCCAGCCGCTTGCAGCTTCTCAGGGTTCTTCCAAGACGATGCCAGCTCTTTATCAGCCTACGAATACAGCAAAAGAAAGAAAAAAAATACTCAATGTTATGAGCCAAGCTGTACACAAAATGAAAACATGAGAAGATGACTACAATTCTGAGATAATGAAATTACGCACCTTCTCTGCAAGCACTCAGGTCTCACGTGCCATTACATACAATGCCTCAACTGCTCATGCCGTCTCCCAGTTCCTAAACTCCAGCAAGAACGCACTGTATTGCCAACACCCATTCGATGTTAAAGTCAAAGTCAAATCAAGCTGTCAAAAGGAGAAGTTTTCGTTTGCAAGCTCAATCACAATAAGAGTAGTAGAGCACAAGCGCAAGTAAGTACTTCGCGGCATTATCGAAGGCAGAGTAGGCGTCGGCGAACAAAGCAGAACATGAATAGTGGATGGCGCGAAGGAGAGGCGATATGACGTCGGAGAGATGGGCGGCGGAATTGTTGACGAGGCGAGAAGGATCAGGAAAGAGCGAGAAGGCGTCGGTGATGGCGAGGAGGTGAGGGGAGGCGGCGGCGGAGGTAACAGAAAGAAGAGAGCGAGGGCGGCGCTGTTATGGGATGAAACAGCCTCAGAGAAACGAGAGGCGTAGTCGCTTACTCGGCGCGCGGCCTCGCCCATGCTCAGATTAGAGGCCATGCCTGACCGCCGCCGACACTAACCGATGCTCTGCGGCGGTGCTCCGTGTAATAACTCCGATCTATGATGGCTCGATGAACCCTAGATCGAATGTGAGAGCAATCGGAATTACGGAGAAATTTATGGGGTGTTTGGTTGGTATTTTAACCACATGGAATGGAAATCATAACCAACTATTCCGATTGTAGGTGTTTGGTTGAGAAAATATTGGAATTATAACCGTCTGGAATAGGAATTGGATTTCTGTGATTAAGGGAATTCTGATTACCGGATGTCTTCACCGGAATAGAATTAAGGATTCTACCTGTAATTTGATTCTGATTCCATAATGTACCAAACGTTATACAACTTGTAGTCATTCAGAATTCGATTCCACTGCATTCTAATTCCGATACCCATTCCAATTCTAACTTACCAACCAAACGTCACCTTAAGGTAATATGAGGGCGAAGGGTTCCGGTGGGAAAGATGGATGAACAGTAACTTCAAAGAAGATACGATATTCTTTATTGATATCAAATTGGTTAGTTCATACAATGGGCCTCTCAGGCCTATTTATAGATGGGCTGAACTATAAGAGAATCTAGGCAGTTCAACTACTTATCTAACTACTTTTACAAAGTGATATCAACTTGCGAAAATTACAACGTCTGCCACTGCGTGTACTGATATCAATGTTAGAGACTTAAACTTGTAATTATTTTCAGTTCACTGCTAAGCGAGGGTCTTCAATCTTCCTCCACGTGTATTCTACAAGCTTTTGCGTCTATTTTCTAGCTAGAACTCTACGTCTTCTTCTTCACTTTGCTTGCTTCTCCTTCTTCTACATATGAGGTGTTACACTCCGTCGCTGACGGGCGAGATCGGCCGATCCAGAAAATACGGATCTCGAGATCTAGTATGTTATTTTCGGCGACTTATTTGACCTATTTTTAAGTATTTTTTAAAGAGACTTTGAACTACAAAGTTATAGAATTTGATGAGATCTACAACTTTGTAGTTAAAGATTTTTCTAAAAAATACCAAAAAGTATACCGAAATGATGATCAAAAGTTTTGATCATAACTTGTATACTTTTTGACATTTTTTCGAAAACTCTTCAACTACATAATTGTAGATATCATCAAAATCTACAACTTTGTAATTCAAAATTTTTCTCAAAAATGCTTAAAAATAGGTCAAATAAGTCGACGAAAATTTTATACAAGATCTTAAAATCCGTTCTTTTTCGGATAAGCCGATCTCAGCCGTCCATGTGAGGTCCATGACCGAGTTAAATTTTCGTAGTCTTAGCTTGTGTATGATGCTAGACTTGTATTGTGGTTGAATGAAAATTTTTTGCTTTAAGTCCTAGACATGTATTGCTGTATTGTATGGTTATGTTTTCTTGGACTTGCATGGGTGTGTGAGGGCTTTGCTTTGTGTGGGAATGCATTGCGTGTTCGCGTTGTGGAACCGAGCTGGCTAGTTGGGGTCTCGTACGTCGAACTCGCGCGATCCGATAGCGAGTCGGCCGAGTGTGTTGCTGAATCTGTTTATGGCAATTCTGGGATTTTCGGTCCGACCGATTGATTTTCGGTTCGACGATTGTTGTTTCGGTCGACCGATGTTGTTTCGGTTTCGACCGATCGAGCAGGTGAGAGTTGGTGGGGGTTGTTTTAGTTGTTGTTTTAGGGTTAATTTTCTCATTTCTACCCGAGAAGAAGAATTCTGGAGCACTAGGTTAAGCTGCCCCTAGGTGACCATCTCTTTTCCTTGATTTTATTGATTTAAAACTTGATTTCATACCTCCCAACCTTGCTCTACATCTAGATACCCATTTGATTCGGTTTCTTGGAGTTCTTTGGGGTGAGCTCGTGGGAAAGCTAGATTTCGATAGCCGGTGAGCGGTTTAACAACCATGTGTGTGTGTGTTTGGTATGCATGAAAATTGCATTAATGTTATGCTTGAGGTGTATTTACATGATTTTGATGGATATGTGTAACCGTGTCAAGAACCCTAATTTGTTGCATGTTATTATGATGTGGTGAAATCATGTAACATTGCTTTATGATACCCTTGTTTGATGCTAAGATTGCTAGTTTTGAGTAGTACATCATGTTGTGTACATTTGTGTTAAGTTCGGAAAATTATGAACTTTGTTATGGTTTGCTCAATAACTATGTTTCCATGCCTTAATGTATGATGTTATGTGAGCATGTATACGAAGTGTAGAGTTTAAAATAGCTCTAGAGACACTCGTATTGGTGTGCCTTTAATAATAAAAAAAAAGTGGTATCCGTATTGTAGTAGTTCTCCGTAGAGTTTCGATTGGAGCCTGCCCGATTGTAATGATTCCGGGAGGATAATATATATCGGGGGCGGATGGTTCTAACTGGGCGGTACCTAAGGCGTGTGAGTTGCCTCTACGGGAGAGACGGTGGGCGTGTAAACTTCGGATCAGCCGTTGGCCAGGCATTGCTTACGTTCTGAGCGAGGCTCGCGTTGCACAGGCGTTAAAGAGTCCGAGTAGCCCCCATGTTGCGCTGTGGGGTCGCCCCTTACGTGAGTTTTGTGTTGTGACGGAAAACCCAGACGACAATGGGCAAAGAGCTTGGTTGAGTTAGGCGTCCGGAACTGCGTTTAGCCTAGGTTGGGGTTAGGGTTACCTTGGCTAGAGAGTTCGTGTCGGACCTACCTTACCTAAGATGAACAATGTTGACTTAACTGCGATTGGGTTATAGTGAATCACGCCTGACTTAACAAAGAGATTTCATAATTGGTTGTTGGGTGATTATTATTGCTACGAGCCAAAGCAGCTTGTTAACTTTATTACACATGCGAATGAACATTTTGTTGGTTATGCATATGAAACCAATTATGCTGTGTGTGTATGTGATTGCTAATAGTTGTGTTTATTTGTTTGTGTGCCGGTGTGGCATTGGTGCTCAGGGCGAGGACACCGATGTGCCCTCACTGAGTATAAGACTCACCGCTTTGTTTGCCCTATTTTCAAGATCCTCCGCGAAGGGCAAGGGAGCTCGCTTAGCCGTCCGTTAGCTTAGCAGGGGATTTTAGAAGGTATTTTGGGTCTCTTGGGGACTAGAAATTTGTATATACTTCATTTTGTTATACTAGTCTAGTCACACTTAGTTTGCTAATGTAAGATGTACATAAATGAAAGTATTAACCTTACACTAGTGTACTTTTCGTATTTTGGAATGCTTTTAAGGGATAAAACTCGAGGAATGTTCGAGTTTAGGCTTTTTAAAAGTTTGTTAGTGTATAAACAAAGGTTTATATTTATAAAAGTGGATTTCTTACAAAATGTAGCTTGATCTCCGTATTTGATTCCTATTGTCACTAGCATGTGTATTTTTGTTGGTTGTAAATGTCCTCAAACAAGAGTTTAATATGGGAATGATTGGTGAAAATGGACTCTTTTTGAGTTCTCATTTTTCGTATTTTCGGGTAAAAATGGATTTAGGCCACGACTCGTCGTCTCGTAAGTATTTTGGACGAGTGAGAGCACGTGTGCATGTATCTAAAGTAGATTATATGAGGGGCGCCACGGTGGTTCTTACAGTCCAGCGGGAATACGGAATTCGAGACCGCGAAAAGTGAGCCAATGCAAATATGTTTCTGCAATTTCTGATGTTTTCTGTCGACCGATATGTTTCTGCGGTCGACCGATAATTTAAAATTTCTATTACCGACTGGTTCGCAAGAACATCGGTCGACGATAATGTGGACCGGATCGACCGTTGAAACCTCTGAAGTGTGAATTTCAAAACCGATTTAAAATGAGTTTTGATTTAAGTTTTGGGTGGTTTATTTGGTTTAGTGGACATATCTAAGGTATGTGGCACTTCCAAATTTCGGTAAAAAACAGGTTGAGCCGGAATTATTGAATTGTGTCGGAAAGTTTCCGTAAAAAATATTTTGACGTTTCGACCCTAGGTTGCTATGGATTTTCTTGTATCAATGGAGGAGATTTGATACATTAGGATTCTGTAGCAACTTTGCCGGATCTCGCGGTGAAGTTCACCTCTCCGTGAACGGCACCCAGGCTCAAAAGTCCAAGACTCGGCTCATTCTTCTTCAAGCGTTTTAAAATGATTTCTAATTCATTCCCAAAACCTGTTTCTAAGGAGCTAAATTCAATGCTTCGCACCCCGCCGGAGCTCCTTTGTTTTCCGCTACGTATTTTTGGGCTCTCGGCGGATCGTCCCCGACGATGTCTCTTCTTTTCCCCTCCCCGTCGCGGCCGCACCCCGGGGGCGCGGGTCGCGACAGTCCATTTTGGTGATTCCTCATTCGGACGAATCAGGGGAGCCGCGTCTGTGTTTTGGGGCTCGAAATTGTATTTACTTTGTCACGCTCCTTCTATCTATGCTCGCCCATCCAACAGTGGGGGTGGGCGTAGTGATACAAACAAACTTAATATTATCAAAAAAAAAAATAAAAGCTTGGGATATTGATCATGCAGCTCCTCCTTTTAAAAGTTCCCCATATTCAGCCCCTCCACTTTGATGTATTCCATTTTGCCCTCTCTCTCAATTCCTGTTAGATATCTGTTGTATTAATATTTTTTTTGAAAACTTTTTAACATAAAAGTTGTAGATCTTGATGTTATCTACAACTTTCATATTTAATATTTTTTCAAATACTTTTATGTATATATTTTGAGGCTCCGAAATGTTAATGGATTTTGGATCCGACCCGTTAATCTGCTGAAATTTCAAAGCCTTAAAACACTTATTTAGAAGTATTTTTAGGAAAAATATTGAACATAAAAATTAGAAATCTATCAAAATCTACAACTTTAGTATTGAAATTTTTTTCAAAAAATACTAATGCAGTAGTCATAACGGAATGACAAAAAAATCAGGAAAGGGGCAAAAGAGAAAATGTGATTTAATAAGGGCTGATCCGGTATACTTTTGGTGTTATAGGGGCCGAAAAAAAATGCTCCCAAAAAACTTTCCTCGTGTACCTCTAGATGTACTTTGATTCATATTATTTCAATTAAACTTAATTTGATTTTTTTTATACAAAAGTATTTTTTGTCTGAGAATTATATTAATTTAACACAAAATTGACGATCGTTGTTTTGGCAAATTTTTCAACAATATTTAGTATTAGTTATGAGCTTTATACACAAGACTTTGTGGCAAATATAGGTTTTGGTAGTTTTATCAAAAGTTGATGACCAAATTGAATTAAATTTCATTGGAAATTGATATTTATTAAATTGTAAGCTAAGTTATCTAAATTATTAAATACATCAATATGATAAAACATTAAATTAAACCCTATCTTCTAATGTGTGAAAACTATTCATATGACGGAAGTGTCAGATATCTTATATATGTTCATTTTAACTTTCCATAAGCTTAAAACCAAAATTAAATTAATTAATCTATTTCATTCTAGAACACTTTTCGATCGACCAATCGAGAATTATCGATCGATTGATAGTTCATAAAATCAGAGAATTCTAGGTTCGTGACACTTTCGGCTGAACCAAAAGTTCAGTAACCTGCATAAAATATTAAACTTTGTGAACAATCTAAGTACTAACATTCCACATTTTACATTCCACAGGCATATCAACTATGCACACATTTGTATCAAAGATAGATATACATGTCTAAACTTTCAAAAGTGTTTTTTACCGCCAAAATCACTACTTATATATAGATATATATTTTCAATTCATTTTCCATTTAGAACCAAATATACAAGTAAAACAAAAAAAATGAATAACAACATATGCATGGATTCATACATGCTTAAACACACAAAATATAAGTTAGTGCTTTGTTTATACAACCTTTACACTACATATTCAACTATATACAACTATGTATATTTTACAAGGCTATAAGTGTTTCTAACTACACTTAGCCCAAAACTATACCTAAAAACAAAGTATATTAATCGCTGCTCTCGAGCTAGCCATCTAAGCACACTCGGCCGTTGCCTTCCCACATTCTCCAAGATTTGGGAAAAGAACAAATAAAAGAGCATGGGAAAAAAAAACTCTATTTGTGGCACGTAAGCTTTCCCCAACCAATGCTTACTGCGGCACCACCTGCAACACATCAGACATAACATAATTTACGTATAACACACTGTCAACCAAGACATAGACAAAAGCAAACATGCTAACTAAATATGTAATCGACCACCCATCCCAATTAATTATATTATTATATTTTGGATTAAATTAGCATATATTCACTAGGCACTAACCTAAATCATTTAATCCTCATATTGATTTAGGTACCAGAATAATCCAAATCAGAGTAATCCGATCCAGTACCAAAGACAAGTATCTGCTACAGTATACATAAGTGGCACCAAATCTTATTAATAAATATACAAAAGTCAATTTTAGAATTTTTTTTATATAAATTAATTGGCGAACGGATTTTAATTTTGTGAGTATCTAAAATTCAATTTAAAATAGCAAGTTTTTTTTATTAAAATAGTTTTAAATTAAAAAATTTCTATCTCCGTCCACAATTACTAATTAATATATATTAAAAAGTTCCCAAATTACGGAATTCTTACATAAGGATAAAGAAAAAAAAAACAAAAAAGGGGATTATCTGGAAATTAACATTTTCCCAATGGCTCGATTGTAGAATCGTAACATTGTAACAATGCATTCAAGTAGACCAACTTTTCCATGTAAAAATTATTATTTACAGAAGTTTGTTAGAGAAAACGGCAGGCAGAAGAGAGTTGGCGGCGGCGGCGGTGGCGGTGGCGGTGGCCGCGGAGTCTGACATGAATATCCATCCACATATGAGACGTGGGTCAAGTGAATCACAACCACACACTCTTTTCGCTGCTACTGATTTCACTGCTACCCCTCAGTCTTATTCATGGCGAAACCGTCGTTCAAGATTCTGGTGAGTCAATAACTGGAAGCCACTCTCACGATCTAGTCCACTGACATGTATTCAAGATTCTGGTGAGTGGATAACTGGAAGCACTCTCACGATCTAGTCCACTGGACATGTATTGTTCCGGCTCTCCACATCCGGCGGTATTCCGACCGCTTCCTCACCTCTGACGCATTGCCCCGCAAGAGTTTACTCCGGCGGCCGTTCGTCTACTCGCCGGAATATAAACCGCATGCTCACGGCCCGGGTTCCAATCTCCATCGAGAACTCAGGTAATTTCCTTTCTTTCTCGCTCCCAAGAAATTTTGTTCCTCTTTCTCTAAAAATTTTACCTGTTTCTTTTTTTTTTTTTTTTTTTTTTTGGTTTTTGAGTTTTGGATAACTTCTCTTCTTCTTCTTCTTCTTTTTTTTTTTCCTGATATTGCTGATCTTATTTTTGTTACGACCACGCTGTGTTCTCATTTGAAGAGTGGTTGAATTGTTTTTGGGGTAGAATTTTGCGGGAAAAGAAGGATTTATGGATCGCTCTTTTCGATTTGTTTAAGAAAAGAATTTGATGAGCAATCAAACTGGAGATGGAAATGCCTTCTACCTGAGCTTAATATATCTCTTATATCTAATTTAATCTCTACATATCTGAATTATGCTCTTTATAGGAATAGTTTTCTTTTTGGTTTATTTATTTATCTATTTATTCCCTTATTTTGTGTGGGAGGTGGCAATTACACCAATTCAACCCAATCCTAATTGTTATGCAGCTTATGCCATTTGAGATCAAGTAAATGCAGGGCGTTCTGATCATGATACAAAATGCAGATTTATAAGACATTATTGTTGGTTCCCCGCTGGTGGTTCTGCCATACATAAATCAAGGTTTTAGGTGCCAAGAGGGCATGCTCGGTAGCGCCCGGCTCGTGCTGGATCCTCTAGGGCCAGGATTCGACACGGAGAGGGCGACAATTTTCCGGCCGTGCTGGCTGTTCAAGTTTTTTTTTTTGTAGGGGTGAGATGAGGAAGAAATAGGACCATTTAACTGGTACTGTCTAATTAACAGGTCGCGTCACGCGCAGGGGTACGACCCGTAAGGTCGCATCAATGTGCGCAGCTATGTGACAGGTAACGTCGTGTCGCGCGCGATGTAACCTGTTAGTAACGCATTTGATATGAGCAGCTAAGTCGCATCGCGCAGCTTGTTACGTGACCTTGTTAATAGGTCGTGCGTGAGATGTTTGTTTTTTTTTTGCTTTTACAAAAAGTTTTGATGTTTATAAATTTGTAATTTTAACAGAAAATTGGAGTACATTTGAATGATTGGGAGTTTACATCCTTTGTTCCGCCACATTGACACTCGATATGGTGGTGATTATGTATTATATATTTTTTGATATGTAATCGAGATTTTTGTATTTCATGGTTTATTAATCTTATATGAACCTTTACATTTTTATGAAAAGAGTACATAATTTATTTTTTATCAAAGCATTTTACAAAATAAAAAATTGTATGGATTAGCACAGTTGGCACGGCATGATCGACACGTCTCAGAATTTGGAATTACCAAAACTCAGCTCGCCGCGGCACGTAAAACTATGATATAAATACATAATCTTAATGTCGGAGGTGGCTATGAAACGAGACGTGCCATTTAAGCCAATCCTAATTGTTTTGCTCATTTCGAATCAAGTAAAGGCGGGGGTTCTGATCATGATTCATAAACACATATTTATAAGATTCAAAATTCTTGTTGGTTCCCTGTTGGTGGCTCTTGTCTATAGGCGAGTGGTCCAGCATTCGGACCCAAACTGCTTCTCTGGTGTGCTAAACAATGGTGCTGTATGCGATCCATGCATGACTTAGACTTAGGAGTTGGGTTTTGTGGTGGACAACCCAGGTTTGGAGGGTTGGCAGGTCCATAAAGTGAGCCTGGCCCTTGATATTTCCCTGATTATTTTAAATTATCTTGTCAGTGTTCAGTGAAAAGAGTGACCAATTTTTTTGATTTTGCAAGACAATCAATTATATTAACTGTTTCAGAAATTGAGGAATGATGTTAAAACTGATGAGGTACATGTGTAAAAAATTGGTAATACTTGATGTTTTAATTTTTCTCAAAAGTTTCAATGAGAATTTTTTTTTCAAGCATTATCTATATATAGACATGAATTGCTTGTTGATGAACATTGTTGGTTGGTGTAAGTCTAATGCCACCTTAATGCAGGTGTAACATACTTCTTAGTTGTGATTTTTTAGTGCTAAACATGCTTGTTGGTCACTATCCTACTACTCTGTGGAAGAAAAACAACAATCCATCTAATAAATTCTTAGACATGTCTTTACATTTCTTTCTTTCCTATATGGAACGATCGCCTCTTTATAGAGTAGTTTCATGTATGTCCTGCTTTCTTCCATCTAATACTTTTATTGCTGTTATTGTACGCCTCTTGTCATTCCTTCCTGCCAATGGTGCTTCCATTCCTTCATCTGAAGTCCAGTTTGCTTGCATATGTAGAAAGCCTTCGCAACTTACGAACCTATGATAGAAAATCGGCACTCGAGTCTAGATAATTTAGGATTTTTAAATGAGTCAGTTGGACATCTATAAGGACTGAAGGGTCTTTTGAAGCATTGGACATACACAATATGACTGAACTAGTTTTGTTAGTGAACTTCTGTAAGCCAAGAGCTGAGCTCTATGCAGAATTCATTGTCCATAGCAATCAGTAACCAGACCAACTTTGACTGATAATACGTTGACTCTAAATGAATCAAGAGCAATACTGCTAATGCTTTTCTCCAAAAATTAGAATAAGGCCATTGTTTGGTAAGCTTTTAATATTTTTCAATGCCTCACATGTGTTCCTAAACTGGTTAGTTCCACTAATATCTTGACAAAAATTAGAATAGGACCATTGGTTGGTAAGCTTTTAAATATCCTTAAATGCCTCGCATGTGTTACTTAACTGAATAGTTTCACCGACACCTTGACAATGAGGTTTTCTCCCAAGCAAAGTGTGACTAAATTGCACTAAATATTATTTGGTGATAGAACAACACAGAACATATTTTTTGAAAAGTAATTTGTATATGTTGTTGATGAGCTCTAAATTTGTATAGACACACACGCTCTCTCACAACACACACACACACATACAAGTACATATATGTGCGTCTTTTGAATCTCAGGTGTTTGATGATGGGTTTTACCTTGTATGGTAGATGTAACACCTTCTGGTTTATTGGCGTTAGCATTTTATGTGAATTAACTCTTGATTTCTAATATGCTGATTTTTAAAGCTCACATCTGTAAGATAATTTTGTAGATAATAATGGAACAAAATAGCTACGAGTGTAGAAGTTGGTGGTGCTGGAGGTTCTTAACCAATATCAATGCTTTAAAGAGATTGGATATGCTATGGTCTAGTATGTGTGGTTCTTCATTAGGTAGAAATACATATTTCTTATTCTTTTAAGTTATCATTATTTTAACAAGCACTTATGTTTTATATTGGACAACAGGTACTGCTTATAAACTTGTCTGGTGTTGTGTGAATGCAATTAGTACTTCACTACACTTTTTTGGGTACCTCTAAAGCTTATTCCTATTATCTGTATGTCTTACTTGTGTATTTTTTCATGTTTATTCCAACCAACGTTTTACGTGCTGGATCCGTGAGCCGTGACAGCTGAACGATTAACTTTTTTTTTTATTATTTTTTAATGGTTGGGCATCTTTCTATGTTCATCTTCCTCGTGTGAGGAAGATGAACAGTACCCATTAAAGGAAGTGTTCAAGGGGTTGCGTGCTGCGACCCATTATGTTGTGCCGCTGCGTGTGACGTGACGAGTTAGGTCGCATGCGACCCTTTTTTTTAGCTTTTAGTTTATTTTTATTACCTTTTCCTAATTTATAAAAATATTTAAAAATATAAAGATAACATGGATTGGCACGACACGATCGGCACAACTCGAGTTTGGCATTTATTGAAACTCGGCAGGGCATGGAACATAATACCTTGATTCTAACTATAGTTTTATGTGCCGGGCGGCACGCATGGTGCCAAGCCGCCCATGCTGAGCATACCGGTTGGCACCCATTCTTTTTTTTTTCTTTAAGCCACATCGACACTCTATGCGAATTATGTTCTATATACTTTTGCTATGTAATTATGACTTTTTTATTTAGTATTTTATTAATATTTTTTATTATTGTTAAAATAATTTTAATATTTAAATAAAAAATTGTACGGATCAACACTGTCGACACATCTCTAGTTTCGGAGTAACTGAAAATCGGTTCAGCACCGCACATAAAACCTTGATTCCAACATCAATTTAATTCATGATGCGACATTACAAACTTGCTGAAATGTTCTTGGTTTAAGGACTGTAACGTATTTATATAGCTAAGAATGTCTGTGTTGAATAGATCAAAGAGGTGAAGAAGTAAACTCGGGACTGGCCTTCTCTTTTTAGATTAAGAAAGTTATCCCAACTCTATTGGATTTCTTTCTATGGAAAGATACACTTCTTCTCGTACATGGAAAGTAAGGATGCTATAATATGAAACCAAAAATTGGAAATGAAGTGGGCATTCTGACAAAACGATGCTAAAAAGAAAGACAACTCCATTAAAACACTGGCTGCCCTCATATTCTTCATCTGGAAATTGTGATGCTGCACAACCATCAATAAGCAAAGAAGGGGAAACTAGCCACGTTTATCTCTTTGCTCTTAATTGATTTATAGCTGTTGTTGTGTAGTTTGAAGCCAAATTCCAGTAATTGCTCATTCTTGGAGAAGTCTTCTTCTGCTTGAGTTACCGGATGCATAAACACAAAAGTATAGTTCTCGAACTTGGATCAACTTAAGTCTTGCCAAAATAAGAAAACAGCTGCCATATATAGGATCATGGGTACTTGTTAATCCTCCTTTATTTTCAAGAATTTGAACATTTGGATGTGACAATTGTTGAAGACTTGAAATATCTTTGCCAAACACCCATGTAAAGATGGTAGCTTTGGCCGTGCTCATAGTGAATGGTTGTTCAGCCAAAGGAGGATTGATTGATAGTTGTTCAACAAAGGTGATCAAACATTGGCATTTGTGATGACTGGAGAAGACAAATAAAGAGGGAATGACTGGTGTGGCGCCCCTGAACCGGGGGTCGGGAATTTAGGTGGAAATATACAAATGATAGGGTGTTATGAGCTAGTACTTCCGAAATACAATACATTTAACTACACATTACTTTAAAACACAGCGGCAAAACTTAAAATACAAATTACATTTTTGTTCCCCAACTTCTGAACCCCGAAACTCGCTCTACAATTGTCGGCGATCCTCGCAACAACCTGCGGGGAAAGTAGTATCATGAGTATATAAAATACTCAGTGAGTGACCCACCCTGGCAACCCCGCAAGGCAACGGCCAGGGATGCGGTCACACACCACAAACACAAAAGCAAGCACACGTGCAATACCAAACCGTATGCATACTCGAATACCGCACACAAAGGCATACATGCAACAAATATAAGTTTGCACTCAACTGCATAATTACATGCCGACATACCACAACGCATACACTTTCATACATGCCAAAACCGAATAACGCCAACATACAAGGACTGAACATAAAACCCACAAAAATGTTCACAAAAACAAAGTAGCAAGCTTAACAAACTATAAGCAGCCAGCTACTAATAACAAAACAAGCAAGTCATCAAACACCAGAAGCATGCTTGACATATAATAACATCACAACATCATAAAGATATAAGGTAATCGATCACCCAAAACCCAATCCGGTTATGTCGTTATCTTTCTTAAGTCAGCGTGCACTAAACTACCAAACAAGTTAGTCCTCTCATGTTTTATAACGCAACACAACCCTTTAGGTACCCCAGCACAAGATCTTAGGTCAGACACGGTGCACGTCGCGTCCCCAAGTACCCTACAGTGGGGGCGATCCTTTTTGGCTTAAGGGAGTTACTTGATTTACCGGCCTTTTCGGATTGCCGATTCAAGTCTTCGGCCTGGTCTCGTAGCCGCCACCCTAGCCTCGGGTTGGCCTTAACTACGCCACCGGTCCCTCTCTTCTCTCGAGTCAACAAATCTGGGACTCGGCGCCCACATCGTCCCAATTTCGATCCCGGTCGAGTATCCCTCCTCGACCACGGGAGAGCAAACGCCTAGCGATGCCAGTCCAACGAAAGAGTCGCACAACAGAAACATATTCAACTTTTCATATCTTCTTTAGCGCTCACGGTTGTAATGTCCTCAACTCACAAAGCAAGTGTAAGACATACACGGTTTTTTTCCACGCTAAAAACATAATAGGCACCACATCAAACTAGCATGTATAAACATCATGCTAACCATCTAAGCATGCTTTCAAATCATATATCACATAATATAGGGTCAACCACCCCACATGAATCCAACACAACTACCTGCTAGAATCACATAATCCATCACAATCCAATGCTTTAAATTAATAAGCATTTCAAACAACGAAATGGTAAAACCCTCTCACGGGTAACATACCAAAACATCAAAACAAAGATCAAGTGCGCACCCTTTAACATGTCAACTCAATGCTATCCCTATTCGGCAACTCGAACAACACGGAAAGTAAAGAACACACGAGAGAAATAACGCACCTCACAACAATCCGCTCTACTAATGGTATTGCTAGAGGAATCGGCTTCGCATACGATGAAGTAGGTCAAGTCACGCGGACAACAAAAGTCAAAAGGTCACATCGTACCTTCTATCACAATATAACGAGTGCAAGCGGCACAGGTACACACGCTGGGTAGGGACAAGCACACATAGGATACAACGAACATGTCACACACACACACGGACGGATTCTACCAAAGGTATTAATTCAGCAGTCGTGCTTTAATACTCTTTTAAATAGCAACCAAGTCAACGATACTACGACAAATATAACTAGAGCGCAGACGGCGTTCAACATCGCTAAGCACAGTCCAACACATTCCACATGTCACAATAAAACTTTCCTATGCAGGAATAAAACTGGCAGTCATGCCCTAATACTCATTCAAACCACAGAAAAGTCGGTAAGTCGATAACATGATAAACATAACATGTGTCAAGCTAACTAGCCAAAAGATGCCACATCTATCTAGATGTCCGACAAATCATGTTATAACCGAAAGTCACTATTACTAAAGTAATAGTCCAACCACATGCAAAGGTTCCCGTCCGAACAAGTCATAATAATGCGAATGTCAGTACTACTAAGATATTAGTTCAACCACATGCTAAGGTACTTCAAGTACTAGCTCGAATATGTTATCACATCAACACGAGGGCATCCCACAATATACATCAACAACATAATTAAAATCAACATAACACACAAGTGAGACCGCAGGGATCACTTCACCTACGTTCCGGTCTTACCAACCGAAGATCGAGCGAACGGCGTGATCCCCATGCTCAAACAAAAAACGACACATCTACGCGTTTTCAGGATGACGAGACGAAGCACGAAATATCTGAGCGCAAGGAGAACGGTCGGCGGCGGCAACAGAGGCGGCGGCGGCGGTCGGAGCAAACAGACATCGGAGGAGGCGGCGGCGACCTTCAATGGTGGTCGGAGCACAACAGCGGCGGCGGCGGCGCGGCCGAACAGAGCAGAGGCGCGGAGATGGAGATCCGGCAGATGGTGGCTCAATCGACGGCGAGGAAGGCGGCATATGTTCTACACGGTGACGGCAAAGCCTCGCAGGTCGGCGGCGAGCCAAGGCGACGACGATCGAACGACGCACATGAGTTAGGGTTTCGGCCGGGAGAGGTCGCTCGAGTGGAAGAGAGACATCGCGTCGGGGAGGAGAGGAAACACCAGCGACGAGGCGCACGCCGGCGGCGAGACAGATGGCGGCCGGGCGGCGCGGCGAGCAGCAATTGCACGAGAGAGAGAGAGAGAGAGAGAGAGAGAGAGAGAGAGAGAGGTCGGGCGAGGGAGAGAGACAACCGAGAGAGAGAGAGCAGGGGCGCGACTGGGCGAGTCATCTGACTCGTCCAGCAGGTCGGTCTCGGCTGGGCCGAGCCACTTTGGCTTGGTCGGCTGGGTCCGAACCCAAAGGGGCCCAACTCAGCCCAAATCACCCAAAATCAATCCAAACAAGTCCAAATAATTCCAATACAATTCAAGCACCCGAAAACCAAATAAATCTCTCGATCAAACTCGAAATAAAACCAAATCAACTCGATAAATCGATTTAAAACAAATATTAACTTACGAAAATCCGGGACCTTACAACTGGCAAGTAGATTTTGTTAAGATTTCATGCAAAGGAGGGAATTTGTCCCATTTCTAATAAAAGAAAGGTGAGCTGCAGATTATGATTTAATTATAATTCCAATAAATATCTCCTTCAATTTGAAGTTTAAATGCTTCATTATTGTAAAGCCTGGTAATAACAAAACGAAGCAGCCACCCACTGCTGTAGTAAGGCGCTTTTGCCCCAACCAGGATCATTAGATCTACCCTGCAAGTCTTATCAGCATCAGTGTCTTACCTGCCTTTTGATTGTACTGATGGTTAACAGGCATGTTTCAAAAAACCATTTCAGTTGTTACAGAATGCTCATCATTTCCTATTGCTAAAGTAATTTAGTTAAGTTGCATAGTCTTATTTGCTGGAACCACTCCTCACGAAGTATTCCACAAAAATCTCTCTTGCTATAAATGTAAACATTTTGATTTCCTATTTTAGTTAAACACTTGAAATGCTATTGACATCATTTTGATTAGGCATGTGCTACTGTAATAACATTAGCCCAACAATTTTATGATCTTAAAATTTTGAAGCAGCCTACTTTTTTAAGCCTGTTAGAGCAATTTTATTTTTCCAGATGCTGGAGATGTTCGGCAAGTAGTTTCAAGAATATCTGGTTTGGCCCCACTTTTGAATGTAAGAAACAATCTGCTACGCATGTTTGATGTCGTCGTTTGTGGAGGCACTTTGGGCATATTTGTTGCTACTGCTCTAATTTCTAAAGGATTAATGTGGGCATTATTGAAAGGAACCAACTTATGGGGGTATGAATTTTACTTGAGGTCCTTTCATAAGCTATTATCTGAAATTCAATATTCTTACATGTGAGTATTTATCTCACCTAACTAAATTTTCAGAGAATCAAGAATGGATATTTCAAGAGAGAGCTTTTAGCCTTAGTTGATGCTGGTGTTCTACTGGAAGAGAATATTCAGGAGATCATTGCAGTGAAGTTCAATCCTGTTGGTTAAATCTTTCATGTTTTAATTGAAATGTGCTTTCATCTGCCTATTGAAATAACCATTTTTGATTTCTACAGAAATAGATGTGGATTTGAGGAGAAGGGTGACATTGGGTCAAGAATATTCTTTATCTTGGTATTTCTTAAGTTAGAACAGAGATGACAGGCAAAGTTTTTGGTTTTATCATATCGACATTCTCATTACTCTTATCAACATTCTTTCTTACTCTTATGTAATTGAAGTACCTGGATCCCGGGTATTTCATGAAGTATAGCTTCATTCGGCATTTTAACATTTTGATTTTAGTTACTTGAATGGTATTCGCTCTAGTTAATTCTGAATTTCAAGTATTGCGCTGAACCTTCTTCGATTAGGTTGTATGTTTTTTACCTTTTTTGATTTGGTGATTTGATTCATTACTAGAAGATAGCCACTGGCACCCATACTTGAACTCTAAGTGAAGAAAGCTGTATGTGAGTTGCTACTTGTTTATACATGAGTCTTCTTGAAAAAGATTTAGAGCATACTTTTATTTAATCTTAGTTCAAGAACCTATTATTTGATTGAAGGATTCTACAAATTTGGCCAATCATATATAAAGTCGTAGTATATTTCACTTTCGAAAAGGTTAGATTTTATTTTGAAATATATGATGTGTTTCCCATTTCTTAACAGGCCAGCTAAGCTATTGGAGCTAATGAAAGGTCGCTTTCTTTCGTTAGGGGGTGTTCTTCTTGAAGGAAAAAGCTTATCTAGTATCCAAATTTACGATGACTTAGCAGTAAGTTTTTATTCTACATTCAGTCTGCATATCAGCAACACATGCTGTGTCATTCTTTTGAAATTTTCTTTGCATAAGAACGTTTAATATGGTGATTAATTGTATAGTCTGAAAAAATATCTTTGTATTTTTTCACTCATGCTCTTTGCTTCTGGCAATGTCCAAATTTGCAAAAGACTGTACTGCACTGCACCACCAATATGAAATTATTCTCTCATTTATTCTTTTAAGCAATAGAATCATCTTGCATTCAAAGCGCCTGTAGTTATTCATAACATGATTGTTGTATTTTCCATAACATGATAGCTACAAAGCAGGGACACATCGAAATTTCGTTCCGTGCAGTGTCAGTTCAGTATCCGATACGGACACACTACGGACACGTGTCGAATATGCCAGAGGAGTGTCTGGAAACTAAATACAAAAAAAACCATTCTGGACACGCGTGTCAGACACGCTATACAGGATTGTCCGGCATGCGTGTCACATATTTATGTTATTTCTTATATTTTTTTAAATAAAACTTAATTTTTTAAGAGAAGGAGAATATTATATAGTACTAGTAATATATAACTGTAAATAATATAATAAAATGATTATTCAAATACTACATTTTACTTTATTTTTTGTTGATGTGATTAGAGTCTTGCAATTTTAAATTTGTCTTAAAGACTTGAAATATTATATTACGCATGGACATTTTTATTGATTGTTATCGTATCTTCAGATGTTCAAATACTTAATATAAGTTATTCTTAATTATTTATATTTTTTATTGCCGTACTAGTCTCCTACTTTTTTGAAAATTGTCGTGCCCGGTGTCCATGTGTCGCGTCCCGCTCCCCGCCCCGGGCCCTGTCCCCATGCTCCGGGCCCTGTCCCCATGCCCCGGCCGCACCACACGGCCGGGCCCTTTTCTCCGACCCGAAAAGGGTGGCCACCAAGGGAGGTGATAGGCTAAGGCCTCCCCAAGTATTTCAACACAAACAACCACTCACCATAGGTGGTAGGGGATTAATTTCGAATTAATCCCGCGCACGGCCCAATTGTGGCCCACTCGTGCCAAAACCAATATTTTTCGGTCAAGACCGGTGGCGTTCCGGTCTACCGGAAACTGCGCAGACCGCGCGCTACACCGCGTGATCCCGCCGAAAACCCGGGGTGTCACACCATGTCCGTGCTTCCTAGCATGCTAGTAATTGTCCTATGCTGCTTACTAGATACCAAAATCATTATCTGTCGAGATAAATACATAACACTGATTTTGTTACACATTAAAAAAAAAACGCTTATTGCTTACTAACAAGTGGTCTTATACGGTGATTTTATTGCACATTCGATTATGGTATCCAAAAATATTTTTCTTTCAGATTCATTTCTTATCAGAAAATTCTGCTCATGAGTGTAGTATATCAATACATGTGTTTTGATCTTTTTTCTGTTAAAGTCTCACAACTCTGCCTTTAAGTTGATGGCATGTCCTCTGCTTACTGACAATCTGAAATGAATTCTTGCTTGAAACAATTATGAAATGCATTCATCATTTAGTGAAATTTAACTCATGAAATCTTCCGGGGCTAGGTTCTTTACCCCTTATTGACGCATACTAATAGCCTTGTATATAAAACTGTTACCATATGATTATCTACTTAGTTAAACTATTTGCAACTTTAGCTACTGTAGCACTTATTTATTTTTCTGGTTTCTTAGTTAACTTTAGATAACTAAGCGTTTTTATATCCTATATTATTTGTTGATGACAGGTTTTGCATTTGGCTGATGGAAATTCCTTGTCCACATGCCTTGTTGTTGATGCGATGGGTAATTTCTCCCCAGTGGTGCAACAGGTGCATCCTTTATGGTCATATTTGTTCTAGATGGAGCTGAAACATTGTTCTAATTTACTTTTCCTACTGTTGTACAAATTGCCTATTTTGTGCAGCATGAGTACTGTTTAGTTATTGAGAGATATATATCTTTTGGCAAAGCATTCATAATCATCAAACTTCTATGCTATTGAAATATCCTAAGTACATTGCCACACTTCTAACTTGTTACACTTTTGTCTGATTATTTCATCCAATGTGATTAAACTTAGAATAATAATCCTATTTAATTAGTCTTAAAAAAAAAAGTATGTTACTGTTATTGTTACTGAGGCACGTCAAAGTTAAAGAAAATAGAAATCACGAATGCACAATACTTGCGAATGGAAACATGTTAGTATCTTACACAACAATCTTTTTTATTGGTCCTTTTAAAATAGAATTTTACATTTGTTTCTTAGTCTGCTTTATCTCATGATTCTCTAGGTTTTCCATCCAGATAGAGATGTATTAGTGTGAGGGAAAAATTTAATTATTGGTAGCCCCCTCTATCACATATATATATATATATATATATATATATATATATATATATAGAGGTTCCGGCCATTTTACACATACACCCATATGATCGTATGTATTCATATATCTATATCTTACACACTCAAGCTGGTGCAATATGATCGTATGTATTCATATATCTATATCTTACACCTCAAGCTGGTGCATAAATATTATGAAGTCTCAGCTTGTTACAAATGTGCTCTACTCTAAAGCCTCTCAAAGACTTTAGTTAGGTCATTTGAACTGACAAAGGACATCCCAATCTCATTGGATTGCACTTTCTTTGACAAAATGACAATCAATCTCTATATGCTTCGTGCTTTTATAAAAGATTGTATAAAATGCTATACGCGTAGGAGCCTGATTATCATAAAAAAGCTTCATAGGCTCCTTGACTAAATCGAAGCTCATTCATCAATTGCTTGAGCCATACGAGTTCCCAGGTCACAAGTGCCATTGCCGTATATTCAGCTTCAGCACTAGACCTAACTATCACAGTTTGTTTCTTACTTTTCCAGGAGAACATGTTCCCTCTCAATAAAATTCATAACTGATGTGGATCGTCGATCAATAGGTGAACATGCCCAATCCGCAAGTATATCCTGTCACCTAGTGGTGTCCTTGATCATGTTACATGAGTCCCCCTGCCTGTGCAGGCTTAATATGTCGAAGTACTTTTAAATCGTTTTCCAATGGCTTACACAGACTAATTACACTTACATCAAAAAGAAATGTCAAGTCTGGTTACCGTAAGGTAATTTAATTTACCTAAAAATATGTGATACCTTCTTGAATGGGATATCAGCACCTCTTGTCCTGTCATCAGCTTAACATTAGATCCATCCGTCAACCGGCTTAGCACCCAACATACTAGCTTCCTAAAGCATGTCCAACAAATATTTTCTCTGTTAAACATATGTCTCCTATGAACGGGCAACCTCGATGCCCAGAAAATATTTCAGATCTCCAAGATCTTTGATCTGAAACTATTGTTATAAGAAGCCCTTAGTCTAGAGATTCCAATAGGTAGCATCTCCTGCAATAATAATATCATCAACATAGATAATTAGGAGGATTCCCTTCCCACATTTTGATGTCATGTAAAAGACATAATGATCTGACATGCTCCTGACCATGCCAAACTGAATAAGACCAAAACTAAATTTCCAAACCATGCCCGAGGAGACTACTTTAAACCATATAAAGACTTCTTCAACTTGCAGACTACCTCCCTCTTAGCAACAAATCCACGAGGTTGCTCCATATACCTCCTCAGCCAAATCCCCGTGAAAAAAATACATTCTTAATTTCCATCTGATGCAAAGGCCACTTGAAACTGCTGCTAGAGTGAGAAACAAGCGCACTAATACCATTTTGGCCACTGGAGAGAAGGTGTCCATGTAGTTGACGCGATATATCTGAATATACCCTTTAGCTACTAATCGTGCCTTTAGTCGGCCAACAGAACTATCAAGGGAAGTTTTTATAGCATAAACCCATCGACAACCTAGTGTGAATTTCCCGGTAGAAGGGAATGCCTAACAAAACATATTGTCCAGGCATCTCCTTTTCCATATTGTGCAGACATCTTCATCCTGGGGAGAAGAGAATGCTAAATCCCAAGAGTCTTTTTCATATTGTATAGACATCTCCTTTTCTATAGCATGTTCCTAACCTGCATTGCATAATGCTTCCTAGATATTCTAAGGAATAGAAACTGAGGACAAGGAGGAAATAAAAGCAAAATAATGTGGTGATAAAGAAGCATAAGATACATAATAAGACACAGTGCGGTAATCCATTGTCTCTTACCCTTCCTAAAGGTAATAGTAAGATCAAGATCAGAAGGTGGATTTGTTGCAAGGCAGTGGAATCTTAAGCAATAACCGCAACTGGCTCAGAAGGAGGTCGGCACATGTACACCTGTAGTGGCATAGTCATGGACATCAGGAGCGGCACAGAAGTTGGTGAAAATCTACGGGAGGCAGCGGAGAATTGGAAAAGGTACAAGAAGAGGAAGTACTTCGGTAATAGACTACAAAAGCCTGGCTAGTAAAGAAAGGTGTAGTCTTAAAGAATGTCAAGTCCGGCAACACAAAGACAACGCAACTCAGGAGAATAACAATGAACCTTTCTTGGACACGAGAGTATCCAAGAAAAACACAATTGTCAAATCGAGATGATAA
Organism: Xerophyta viscosa; assembly: GCA_002076135.1. Classification (NCBI taxonomy): domain Eukaryota; kingdom Viridiplantae; phylum Streptophyta; class Magnoliopsida; order Pandanales; family Velloziaceae; genus Xerophyta; species Xerophyta viscosa. The sequence goes on along the minus strand of MJHO01000190.1, from coordinate 149,031 downwards.
TTTGTCTCTACCAGGGATAATAGATGAACAAAAACATGTACAACAAACATGTACAACTGAAGACACAAGGATGAAGACTATAGAGGACATCACGAGGAAAGAGAATGGAAAATGGGGGCCTAATCATAAAAGCAATACGGCAACATGTGCTTAACAAGATGACAAGAGGTGAGAACTGAGTCGTCCCAAACTTGTAGGGGAACCTTGATATGACGTAACGAGGAGGGAGACTATAGAGGACATCACGAGGAAAGAGAATGGAAAATGTGGTCTTATCATGAAAGACAGACGATGACATGTCATATGAAGGGAAACTTAGGTATATAGAAGACATTGATGCAGGCAATAAGGGAGTAGGAACTACATCATCAATGCCTTCAGCTGATAATAGCGAACCATTAGCAAGTGTCACATTGATAGCAGAGGAAGGCCTTAGTGAGACCGGAGAATAACGAACTGTTACAAGACATATACTCAAATGCATCTAAGTCCATGATCCAGGGACTAAAAGCAGATTATGTGTAAGATACACAGTAGATGTCCCTTCCATCCATTAATAGAGTAGCAGAAGAAGCTTTATCTTGGTAGGTGTACGACTGAAGGAGGCACAAATACTCCTCCACAGGTTCATTGATGGATTTGGCACTAGATGGTTGACTTCTAAGTATTCCCTCCTGGGATTGTACAGTATTAGCAGCATGTGAGGGATGTGATGGATATACATGCAGCACATAACATGTCTCTCTCACATGTCCATTTTCCTACAATAATCACATTTGGGATGACCACCTCCTCGTCCTCCACGACTACCTTCACACCACACCTCCCTCCCCTGCATCTTCATGGGACATATTGAACAACAAGAGCAGAACGATCAACCTGGGATTTTGGAGATGGTGTGTAGATGTTGCGGAGGCACGTAGCATCCTCATATAACTATTAAATAAGGAGGAAATGGATGGTCCCTCTAATATCTGAGTCTTGACATATATGACAACAGGTCGAACAGGATGAAGGAACGTAATCATCAGGAGCTTATCAATACGATCCTGCATGACAGGAACATCTCGACTAACTTGAAGGAGATCTTTGAAGATCCATTACAAAAAGCTTTAGAGAGAGCGATATGCATGATCATATTGCAATCACACTAGCGAAGCTAAAATAGTTGTCCAATAACCTCATATGCTCGTGAAATATCGCCGGTAAAGATTCCTAGCTTGTGTCCAAGTTCAAAAGCTGAGAAGCAGCGTCTAAAAATACTCATGAGCATTAGATGAATTGCTTGCAAGAAGAGAGTTAAAAGTTGGGCTCAATCTTCTCCTAAGTGGCTCTATCGACCTAAGTAATTTCTTATCTCCTCTTGGTCATATGACCCAACTAACATTGACCCATAAACCAGACTTTGCCGGTTGCAAACCGGGGTATAATTCTTTCCATTCCTTTGTAGTAATCACCATAAACACAAAAGAGACGGTACATATGTGCTAGAGGAGGCCGCTGATGTGACTGACATGTTAGTAGAGGAATTTGAAGAGGCCATAGGAGACTATGATAGAAAAAATTGAATGTGGCCAGAGAAAGGTGTTAGCAGTGTGAGACCGAAGTGGTGGTTGTGATCAGAGAGGGAGGTGATGGCCAGAGACAAGAGCGACGGCAGGAACGAAAGAACTAATGTCCGAGAAGAGAAAGATGACGGCTGGAGACAAAGACAAAGGCCAGAGATGACACTGGAGAAAACGAAGATGATGACTGGAGCAGATGGGAACCACTGTGGCCAGATGATGGGGAGATGACAGTGGCAGCGGTAGAGAAGATGATGAAGATAACAACGTTAGCAGCCGTAGGAGTTGACAGTAGCGGCGGCTGTCGTATGAGAACTTCAATTATGGTTAAGGATTAATTTCTTAATTATGGCTCCGAAACCTGTTGCCCTTTAACCAATTATATGTAAGGTTCATAATTTTACAAAAACACCTTATTGTAGTATTCACAATATCTATTATATACAACCACTGCATATGGCATTTGTTTATATTTTTTACCCTTGTTTTTGCAATATTTGTTTGTCTTTAATAGCATAAGAATCGGAGAAGAACAGATGAGTTTGTTTGGTAGTTGGTTCCTGCTCCCGTGGGCTTTAGAGAAGAAGACATTGATGTATTTACAGTAGTAGTTAAATGTAAGAACGGCTCACGATGCATCGGTAATACTTTTGGGGAGGTATGACTTTTCCATAGTAGGAATAAACCTTATTAATTTATTCGATTAGATAAAACAATCTGTAAGACTATAGGGTAATGTTTTTTTGTTTAACTAATCAGATAGATTTGATTATTTCTTTTCTAGCTAAAGAGAGAGAATTTTTTTTAAATTATTTTTTATTAAATTCGAAAATAATAAATTTAAAATTACCCACAAAATAAATGCTGCTGCCAGTCTAAACTGGCGGCAACGTTCCAGTCAGGCAGTATGTGGCTTGCTACGCATTTAACTGCGGTAGCATTATGACGCCAGTTGCTAAATAGCGTAGATACTATCCCGCAGTTTAACTGGCGGCAGAAGGAAACGACACTTACAGTAGCGTTTCTGCAAGCTGCCTGCTTGCAACCACCCCACCCCTCTCCCCTACAGTTGATGTCCCCTCCCCACTGCAGCTGCTTATGATTGTACGTATTCACATATCTATATATAACACAATGCATATGCAATTTGTTTATAATTTACCTTGTTTTTGCAATATTTGTTTGTTCTTTAATAGATAAGATCAGGAAGAAGACCAGATGGAGTTTGTTTGGTAGTTGGTTCCTGCTCCCGTGGCTTTAAGGAGAAGAAGACAAGTGATGTAATTTACAGTAGTAGTTATGTCAAGAAGGCTCACGATGCATCGGTAAAATACTTTTGGGAGGTATGACCTTTTCCATAGTTAGGAATAAACCTTATTAATTTATTCGATTAGATAAAACAACTCTGTAAGACTATAGGGTAATGTTTTTGTTTACTAATGATGATTTGATTATTTCTTTTCTAGCTAAAGAGAGAGAATTTTTTTTAAAAATTATTTTTAATTAAAATTACGAAAATAAAATCAAATATTAAAAATTACAAAAATAAAATGCTGCTGCCAGTTAAACTGGCGGCAACGTTCCACGTCAGCAGTATCGTGGCTTGCTACCGCCAGTTTAACTGGCGGTAGCATCTGACGCCAGTTAAACTAGCGGTAGATACTATCGCCAGTTTAACTGGCGGCAGAAGGAAACGACACTTACAGTAGCGTTTCTGCAAGCTGCCTGCTTGCAACCACCCCACCCCTCTCCCCTACAGTTGATGTCCCCCCTCCCCACTGCAGCTGCTTTCATACCCCCCCCCCCCCCCCCCCCCAACATCAATAAATCTAAACTCCCTCCCCCAACCAAACCACCTGAACCACACATCCCCCCCACATTCAATAAAACATCCATTCCAACCCCCTCCCCCAACCCACCTGTCATTCCGGAAAAGTAAACCCCACCCCTATCCTCACCCCCCAACCCACAATACGACAAAGAAACGCAAACTCAATATAAATATAAAAGTAAACATATAATATAAATACAAACACTAATGTAAAAACAAACTCAAAGATATAATTATGTACAAAACCAAATATATAACTCAAATATAAATATAAATCTCAATACAAATATAAACTCGACTTAGTTATGTTTCGTATACAGATTTTGGAGGTCTTTTTTCTCTTTTTGACCACCTTATAAAATTTAATCCGCTAAAACGTCGGCGCTCCCGTGGCTTCGGCTGTGGCTTCTGCGGCTGCTCCTGTGGCTGTGGCTGCGGCTGTGGCTCTGGCTCCGACTGCGGTGACTCCGGCTCCTGCAGCTGTGGCCCCGGCTCCTGAAATTGGGGTACCTCCTGGGTAACATAACCCGGATCAAAAGTACAAGGTCCCTCGTAAAATGATGTAGATGTAGTCTGCTCGTAGCTCATATAATGTGAAGTATGACCCTGCTCATATGCGCCAAAATGAGAGACGTACCCTGTCTGTATGTATCGTATCCGGAAGGACCCTGCCCGTATGTACTATATGCGGAAGGACCAAATTTCATGTATGATGTTTGCTAACATGGTTGCGGATAGTCAGGCTCCCGAAAGTGCATCTCATCTGCAGCCTCCTGTGGACCCAACATTATCAAATCATCATCAACATCCGTCCTCGTCATTATTTGTTGAACAGGAAGGGTACCACCATTTCGAAAGAATGTTTGCATGTGTTCCCAGGGGCATACTCCATGATAAGCCGAAACATCTCGTACAGATACTCTGAATATGCGCTCCTTGAGTGTAGCCAGATATAGTATCGTCTCCAGCTACATTGTAGATGTTCTGTATGTTCTGGACTGTTAAATCGAGAAAAAAATATTAGTTTGACATATAATGACAAGGTGTGTTCCAGTCATTGTTTTAACAGAAAGAAACATATTAAAATCTTACTAATATATTCATTTTATAAGGCACTTGGCGGGAATAAATAATCTTCTGGTGGATCCGCTTGTACCAAACTCCAATAAGCCGTTGGAAAATTGTCCTCCCCGGCTTCTTTGGACAATTCGGTCAAGCCTTCCATTCCATATTTCAATATAACTCTCGTGGCAACACATTCCAATACGATGCCTGCATAAAATTAATGCTTATGTAATCCTACATTGTATTTATAGGTTCGGGAATATCCGGGCAAATCCGAACTGACGTAGGACACGATCGCGGTGCGTGCCACTCCAACCACGTAGAAAAGATAAGAGGGACCTTCGCTCGCCAAATATGTCTACTTCTTTACAACATACAGGAATGCTAGAATAATATAATCTTTTCGGAATAAAGGAGTCCATTTATCATCTACAACAAGAAATTCGATTTTAACATAAACAGCAATAAAAAAAAACAGTGAAAGCAAAATTTATGCGTCACACCAAGCAGTAGGTCGAGTCCAGCTCAAATCGGAGACGGAAACGTGCTCCAAATACATGCATATCTATTTTGCTGACAGCAATCTGCGGCAGCCACACCCTTCGTGACCACCTACATATTAAGAATACTTAACATGATCGTAAAACATATCACAATTAAATTATCATAATAAACAAATAGTAGAATAAAAAATTATACCGGAATGCGAGTGGCAGAAGGTGCGAATCCGCCGTCGGATCGGAATGCTGAGATACTTTGACCACAAGCGGGGCTGAAAAATGTAATGCGCTCGTAGGCCCAATACTACAGGAGGACTGCACATCCTCCAATCTGTGTAGATTGCCTGGCACTGGCACTACACAAATTTCTGTATAACCAAGCAAGTGTCGCACTACCCCAACTATAAGTGGATATCATATCAATATCTTCCATAAGCAACAAAATCCAATAGTAGACATAAGCGCCAGAAGTATCAGTGAATATACAGCTAGAGATCAACATAAAGAGATATGTTCTAGCATATCGCTTCAATATAACATCATCTGCATCGGCGAGGATAACTGCGAACTCCTCCAAAAGCCATTTGAATCTAACCCGACCACCACTAATCTTACTAGGTGGAAGTACATTTCCTAGCAACCTTACCAAAACATCCTGCCACATATGACAGAAAGTGGCGCAGATAACCGGCTTCCCGTCTTCCGGTAAGCCTAACAGTACTTCCACATCCTGTAAGATAATTGTACACTCACCAACTGGCAGATGAAAGTTATTCGTCTCCTGACGCCATCTCTCTACAAGGGCTGTAATCAAGGCTGCATCAATCTGATAAAGCCAGCCGTCTAGAATTCGTAGTAATCTCAGCTCGGTGTAGATAAGGAAATCAGTGCGATCACAAGCCTATAACACTCATGTACGTAGGGTCTCGAACCGTCCGACCCGTAAAGTGGTGAGATCTTCTGCAACAAGGATAAGTTTCGGATCTGTGGCGTAATTCTGAGATACAACACTGCGATCGTGCAGGTCCAGCTGTGGCTCCCATCTAGTACTTAACGATGAGCAATACAATTGTAACACATATCAGCAAACTTGTAAATATACTAACAGTACGAAAATTATATTGCCAAAGAAACATGGTGAAAACAACTTTTAAATAGAATTTTTAAAAAATACTTCAGCACGAAAAAATAGTAAATAAACTCATGCATGAAATGATGCAAACTTGTAAAACAATAACAACTGAGAATACAATCGATAAGAAAAAAAAACCGCCACGCATTCCATCACAATTTAATCAAATACAAACGCTACAACTTGTCAAACCACATCCGCCATAGATTTTAAGTTGTCGATGTCTAGTAGGACAATGTTTCGGAGTTGTGCCCCTGTTGTTGGTAATGCCGACAAAGCTCAAAGGGGTCTCCCACCCAGTTCATCTCGTTCGTAAGTCGAATGCCAAATCTTTCTTCTCCTTGCAGGATCAGGTATGAAGCGTATGCCGTCATATGGCGGCCAGTAGTGCTGATCTAGAATGGCATTAAACCTCGGTGCGTAGAGTTTAATTAGTGTTTGTGCTGTGCAAAGAGGTTTCGGTCGACCGAAATCTATTACCTGGTAGGCCAGTGTGGTCGACCGAAAGTGTGCGGGCGAACGGGTATAAGTCAGGTCGGGCGCGCGCGGGCGAGTCCATTCCCTCATTTCCACCACCCAGCTGAGAGGAGAGCTTTTCCCTTGAGTTCCTTTGCTCATTCTTGGTCGATTGGTGCGCGTGGAGTTGGATTGATCGCAAATTCGAGTTCCCGGAGTCAAGAGCTACGTGTGGATACCAAATTCGTCGGATACGACCGAGGTTTGGACCGTAGGAGATTCTAGTGTTTCGTACTCGAGGTGAGCGGTGCTTGCTTTCTGTGTGTATGCCTTTATTATGTGTGTACATGTGTAATCATGTTTGGTATGTGGTTTGTGGCATTAGGGTTTTGATTTTGGATACTCATGGTTAGATTGATTTTGCCATTATATGGTTGATTAGCATGATTGATCTGATTTAGCATGTGGGTACATTTTAAATCTATTATGGATAGTGTTTGAGTATGTTTATACTTGGTAGATACTTTGGTAGATCGTAATGAATTGTATAACATGCTTGATGTAATTAGTTCTACCTCGCGATGTATGAGTTATAATACATGTAGTAGGGCGGATTTAGTATGTTTGGCATAACGGTTAGTGTAAGCTTCCGATTTTCAGTTTTGTATTATCGGGTTAATTTTAGATCAATCGAGGGTTTTGATAAATTTTTGGTTGCTTGATTTGTTTCTGGTTTGAGTTCGGAATTTGATAATTAGCATCGAAATCAAGCGTTTTGGGCCCAGTTTTGGGCATGGACTCGGCGGACCGAGCCAAGTTGGCTCGGCCTGGCCGAGCCCAGGTTGGCGCGCGGACGTCCATTTGGCCTCGAACGCCGACGCGCCCGCACCATCTCTCACTCTCCGCATCTCTCTCTCTCAGTCTCTCTCGTCTCCTTTCCAGTCTCTCTCCCTCTCTCTCTCTCTCTCCTCTCTCTTCTCTCTCATTCTCTCTCCTCTTGCGTCCCTCACGGACGTTGAATTCACCGCGGCCGCCCGCTCGAGTCGCCCGCCGGCACGCCGCGTACTCGCTGACAGTGCGTGCGCCGACTCCGCCGTTTCTCCTCCTCCTCGGCTGCTCCGCCATCTCTCGTCCGTCCGTTTCGAGCTCCGCGGCCGAGATGCAACTCTCAGATATGGCCGCCGCTGTTTCGCCGTCTTGGGCGCCTGCGCTGCTGCTGCCAGAGCCGTCTTGGGCGCCTGCACCGCCGATTCGAGGTGTCTCACGGCATGGTGCTCTCTCTCCCTCTCGGCCGCGCCGGACCTCCGCCGCCGTCGCTCCGGTCGCCGCCGTCGATCACCGCCGCATGTTAGTGGTGCTGGCTAACGACGCCTCTTCCGATCGCTGTCGCTGTCGCCGCCGCCGTCCGGCCGCCTCCGGCGAGGATTTCCGATAAACCCGATTGCTCCATCGCGTTGCCACAACTTCGGGAACGAGTTGGTGAGGTTAATTTTGGTTGAGCTTCGAGGGATTTCGTTGTTCGTCGGGTCTCGGGTCGGTATGACCGAGATGACAGGTGAGTGGATCCTATGGTTGCACTTGTTTGTGTTGTGATGATGTTATGCCTGATGTGTATTGTGTACTAGCATGACATTGTATTGATTTCTAGCATGTTAATTGGCGTGATATCTACTTGGATTGGTATTCTAGCATGTTTTTTAGGTTAATATCATAGTAGAGGCGGCCTATGACTATAGCATGTTAGTTCGGATATCTAGATTGATGTGGCACTTATTTACTCGTACCTGAGTGGGTATTTTCGGATACCTGATTGATGTGGCACTTATAACGTACGAGTCGTATTATATGTTACCGGTATTTTCGTCACCTGAGTGAGTATAGGGCGCATGATTGCCAGGTTTATACTCTAGGAGAGGAGTCGATGGTGACATAGTTTCATACCTTGCTCTACCTAGTGTGTGAGGGCGCCGCCTGCGCTGGTTGTTACTTGGGGTAAATGTGTTTGTGCGACACTAGACCCTGTGTCGTACGGTGACTAGCCTCGTATAGTCGTTTTGTGAACGGGTCCACGTTTGTATTACATGCTTGTTCCTTTGTTTGCATGGGTTTGGGACGGTTAATTTCTAAGATCTACAAGCGGGAACCATATATGGATATGTTGGTAAAACATGTTGGGTGTTTATAAGTGTGCTTGTATCTTGATTGGATGTCCTCGGTTATATTATGGTGGTTTTTTCGATTTAGCAATGCTAGGTAATGTTGTTTTTGCCCGTCGGGTTGAGCACTAGGAACTTTTATGCGCTAGATTACGCTCTTTGACGGGGTTTGTGAATGGCCTATGTTGTGTATAACGTTGAACATTGCTGGGATATATATGCGAATGGTGTTCGAGAAATGCATGTAATAGGAGTGTCGGAATTGTACATAGAGTCATGGTGCATGGGTGCATGTTATGGATGTGTTTTACTGCATGGATGATTATCGAGGTTTTAACCCGGTCGATATCATTGGTGGGAGTGCTTGTATGATAACATGATTATGCTTGATCTACCTTACAATGTATTTGAGTGAATTACTCTAATTATGCATGTGGTAGATGTTACGATAAGTGTTAGGCGATAGCACTTGGACGGTTTACTCTACATTACTATAATGTAGTAGGAGTAATGTTGTATGGCCATAATTAGGCTTGTTTATCCCTTGTTCTGGTGGGTATGTGGACGTGTGATTGTTATTATCCTAAGTATAGAACGGGCTGGGATATGCGCATGTTAATCTTATTTCGTTAAGTAGGTGGGTGGGTTCCCTAGTTATACTCGTGATAGACTGACTTGTGGGTATGTGAGTGGTGTTTGCTCTGTATGTTTTAGCATTGGATTTATGCTTTACATGTGCTGGTCATGCTTGTCATGTGATTTATGGCATTTGTATGGGAGTATGTAATCATGTTGGGTTTTGACATTGATATGAAATACTTATGGATGTTTGTGATATGCCATTACATGGTTGATTTGTTGATTAGCATGATTTATATGGTTTGAGCATGTGGATTTACGGTTGTTCTACTATGAGTAGTGTATGAGTATGATTATACTTGGCACTTTATTAGAATGTGATGTAATGGTTTAACATACTTGATGTATCGTTTTACCTTGCTTATGTATGGTTTATAATACATGTGGTAGGACGAGATTATTTTATGTTAGCATAACAGATAGCTATGTGGTTTGTTTATTAGGATAAGTACGTGAGCCGATCTGCTCTAGCGGCACTTTGCTAGACAGGGTTGTGACATACGATTGTGTGCCTAACAGGACTTAGTCTACCTGATTGAGTATGTGAGCGGACTTGCTCTAGAGTTATTCCAGGTATGGAGGATTAAGATTAGCGCGGTTTAGTTGTGAGCTCGTCTAGTACCCGAAGGTCGTGTGGTTTTACCGACTATGGTGGCGGTATGATGAGCGGTTAACAACGAGAGTGTTAATCTTATTGAATAATCTTATTGAATAATGTATCTATTGAGGCTGATAGGCGTAGGGTGATCACTCTTGGCCATGGTGGTTCCTATGGTATGCGAGGCTCAGAGGTGTGCCTTCCGGAGGGCGCGTTGACATGGTAGCTTGAATGCGTATATTAGCTTATGTCTCTATGTGTGTTGCCTTGAATGGCTTTGTGTATATATGCATGTTTACATATATGTGATTATATATGTGGTCTCTTATTTGAGATATGGTGCCGTGCAGCATTTGATTTGGTTTTGCAACAGCGCCGTTCACTGAGTCGGTTTGACTCACGCTCTCTTTTCCTCTCTTTTCAGATCCAGATAATCGCTATAAGCACCGGCCGAGGGTGCTTAGGCGGCTAGTGTGAGCTAAAGGGGGATATTTAGCTTTATTTCTTTTGAGGTATAGACTTTGGGATTTAAGTGTTGGATGTAAACACTTAGGAAAACTCTATTTTGTATACCTAGTGGAAGAGGTGAAATTTATGTAAAAGTGTAGAAAGGAAGTACTATACGCATGTATATATTTGAGCATGTTTAGAATCGTGTATAGAGTGTTATACATGTTTCGGTTTTTTGTTATAAAGGCAAATATAGATTTTGAACCCTTATATAGATACTTTTCCGTATTTTGATATAAATACATTTTATCACTCCCCGACCTGCCCCGCACCGCCCAAGCCCCGGCCGCACCACACGGTCGGGTCCTTCGAAAAGGTGGATTCACTTGGTTGGTAACCATTCAAGGCCTCCCAAGTATATCAAGGCAATTTTCCATCCTATTTATGGGATATGGGACAATTCCTTCCCCTTCGGCTCTTATGGCCCAAGGCTTTCTCCATGGGCTAAGGCCCATTACATTGGGTATTACGTTCACCCCACCATAGGACACGACGTCCTCGTCATGTAGGACGAGTCGCAGACGGACGACCAAGCCCAGTCTCTTCCCAGTCGCACGAGACCCTGGCATGCGCACCCTACCCCCGCCTATACCAGACATTTTCGGGGCAATCCGGCATACGCACCTTGCCCGTATCCTGGACCGGAGTTGCTTTGATACCATTTCTGTCACGCCCGGACCAGCCCCGGGCCCCGCACCGCCCAAGCCCAGGCTGTACCACACGGTCGGGTCCTTCGAAAAGGTGGATCCACTTAGTTGGTAACCATTCAAGGCCTCCCAAATATATCAAGGCAATTTTCCATCCCATTTAAGGGATATGGGACAATTCATTCCCCTTGGGCACTTATGGCCCAAGGTCTTCTCCATGGCCTAAGGCCCATTACATTGGGTATTACACATTTTCTTTGCTTAAAGTTAGGATTTTGGGATTCAAAATCCGGTTTTGAAAGCTTTGAGCATGTGTATTTATGTATGATGCAAGTGTGTGCATGCTTGGTTTACTTTTTGGTTAAAAAATGTGGATTTCGGGGGTTTGAGTAAATGCATTTCTGAAATATGTTTTTGTTGTTTACTGACATTTTGGTCGACCGAAATGTTCATCCGGTCGACTGATAATGCCCGTAAGGCTGAAACGGAACCCGAAATCGGTCGACCGAAAATGTGTTCTAGAACGAGTTTTTGAAAACCGATTTAAATGATAATTATTTTGGTTTTTAAGCTTTTGGGAGGTTTATTGGGACATATTTAAGGTATGTGACAATTCCCAAAGTTTTAGAAAAAATTTTATTTTCGCGTTTTACATCGAACAAATAAATTTTGTGCCCGAGAAGGAGTTGAGAAACCTTAGGTTTGCTTTTGATTTTCTTTATGTATCAATGAGGAAAGATTGAATGCAATTTGGGATCACTAGCAAAACTAATGAAGGGTTTCATGTTTGGAGAGAACCGCCTCCCTCGCGGATGCTCGACACGTACCCGGTAGTTCTAGACTAGGGCTCGGGGTCGTTTTAAAAGGAGTTTGAAATGCTATTTGCATTTGAGTTTGAAAACCATGCACGGTTTATTTCAAAGCTTCCGCATGTATGTGTGTGGTTTTGCGTGGATACGCGCGGTCCGGGGACACGGGCCGTCACATATACTACGCAGTCGTCATTGCTGAACTTGAAATATTTATTCACTGTGAAGTCTAGATTACGTTATACTAATGCATTGTTCTAGAGGCCAACGTCGTATCTGATACTGGAATGTTAAGTATAACATGTTTTTTTTGAACTTTAATGTTTTCCTATTATTGACTACTGGGAAATGTAAGTAGGTGCGATGGAGAAAATCGCAACACCATCTAACTGTTAGAACGATATGTTTTGGTTCATGAAAATTGAAATGACTAAATTAGGATACATCTCCTAGATATGGAAGGATATCTGGAACTTCACCTTCAATATGAATATGCATGGCATATATTGAACTTGAAGTGACAACAATGAATTTCACCTTAAGTATGATGATCAATGTATATTGAAATGACTAAATTAGGTAGAGCTGGAAGGAGATCTGGAACTTCACCATCAATATGAATAGGCATGGCATATGTTGAACTTAAGTGACATACAATGAACTTCACCTTAGTATGATGATCAATGCATGATACATTTTGATGCCACAATTCTTTGCTTGTTCTGAGTTTTTCTGAACACTTGGATGAAAATAAATCCAGGTTGGAGTTCAAGTCATCCTTTCCTGGTCCACACATTTTCTGATGCTTGGCTGCTATACATTTTTGTCCAGCTATATTAACCCCTCGGCTGCCATAATTTCTAAATTTAGTATAGATCTTGTCCATAAACTTAACTGAGACAGAATTTACTGACACTTTTTAACTTCTTGTAAAGGCCATGGATCAGAATCCTCCCACAGTGAAAAAAGTACGAGTTGAAACAACTCCTTGAAGCCTAGAAGTATGGAGCTGGTCTCGACTATAATCATTCAACCAAATAGCCCATCTTAATCGTTGTTCTAAACATTTGTGGTTATTTTGGATGTATCACCTTTCTCCTTTAATGCAAGTCATGTGTACGTAGATTTGCCAGATTAGCAAAGCACGGAAACTGATTATTCTTTAAAGTCGGAAAAGAACGCAAATAATATGGTAATGTATAGGATGGATTTGGAATACCTAAAATCTCGTAAACTTTCATCAAAATAGGCATATGGCATAATATCTGTTTAGAAGTGCCTCTTTAAAAGCTTGTGTGGATGTTATTAGGATAAGAGCTTAGTCTGAACATGTATTGGATGTGATGTCTTAGACTAGGAAGCACGGACATGCAGACATTTTGCCCGTGCAGTGTCCAATACTAACACTCCATAGACACGCCAGAGAAATATCTGAAAAAAAAAAAAATTTCAGATATGCGTGTTGAATATACTAGATAGAAGTGTCTTACACCTGTGTTCGTATTTATGTTGGTTTTTGTAATTTTTAAAGAAAATATATTTTTTTAGAGAAGTGAATATTATATAATACTAGCAGCACATAGCGATAAGTAACATAACGTTCTCAAATATTATATATTTTTTATTGATACAATTAGATTGTTTTTGTTTAAATTTATCCTAAAGATGTGAAATAATTTATTGTGTCGGCTTTATTGTTGAATGTTATTGTATTTTCAGAAATTCAAATACTTGAATGTGAGTTATTTTTTAAAAATTTATAGTTTTTATTGATGCGACGGGACTGTACTCATGTCCTTTTTTTTATTGTGAATTTTTTATTTTAATATTTTTTAATGAAATATTACTTGTTTAAAATCAGATTTTACATATTTTCAAAACTAAAGATCAGTTGTATGTTTAACATATAATTGAGCTCTAGAGAGGCTGTGAGGCTCCTGGGTTCGATTAACTAGAATCGAGTTTATTTCGGGTTTCGAGCTTGATCGAGAGTTTAATTGATTGTTTGGGTGCTTGATTTACATTTGGATTGAATTGTAATTGATTTGGTGGTGTTTTGAGCCAATTTGGGCCCAAATTTGCGTTGGACCTGGCTTACCGAGCCACTTGGCTCGGCTGGGCCGAGCCCAACTGACCCGGGCGAGCCAAATTGACTTGCCCAGGTCGCCCCCCAAGTCTCTCACTCGCGTCTCTCACTCTCTCCCTCCCGCACACGTCTCTCTCTCTCCCTCTCTCCCTCGATTCTCGATTGCCGCGCCTCCCGGCCGTCGTCCGCCCGCCGGCGTCCGCGCCCGTCACCGTCCGAGTGCCGCGGCCGCCGTCATCTCCTCTCAGATCTGTCATCTCTCGCACCCGATCTCTCTCCGTCGGGAACCCTAGTTTCTAATGACAATTAATCGCCGCCTCCGTCATTCGCCGCCATCACCGGGAAGCTCGCCGTTGCCTTCACAGTCATTGACAACCTTCCCGCCGCCGAATGGGCCTCTATCGACCTCGGGACCTCTTTTCTTCATCTTGGCTCTGTTATGTTCGGCCGCGCCGCCGCTCGCCGCCGTTGCTCCGGCCACCACTGAAGCTCACTGCCGTTTTCTCTGACTGCTGAGTACTGGTCGACGCCGACTCGTCACCGTCTCCGCTACAGTAGCCGTCCGGCCGCCTCCGGCGAACTCGACTGCTCCGCCGCTCCGCCTCGTCGTCGTGGACTCGTTTGTGGGATCATTTCCGGAATTGCTTCGTCGTTTACGCGCCGATCGATAAACCTTAGAAGGTTTACGTTCGGGTTAAGGTGAGTACCCCTGCGGTCTCACTTGGTTGTTAGAAATATTGTTAAAAATCATGCTAGGACTGTATGCTATGATGTAGTAACTTGTCTAGATACGAAATGTCGGCATGATGTGGATTTGGTTGCGTTAGATGATGTTATTCACTAGAAAAGCATGCTAGGAATTCTATTGAAAATAACATGTGACTCCTACGCTGTGATAACATGTATTCAACATTGATGATTTTCATGCTAAATAATAATAATATTCATGCTAGCTATACGGATTGTCTTGTGTGACTTTGTTCGATAGCATGATATTGTGTGTAGATTGGTGTCACGTTCCCTAGCATGATATTGATATTGTCCGATATTGGGCGCTCGGTAGTGGTTCGCGTTCCCAAGACGGTAAATACTAGGGGGATGGTGTGCGAAAAGATTAGTTAGAGTGCATGAAAATATATGTGCATTCGATAATTGTAAATGTAGCTCGATTAGATGTTTGGTCAATGCTGAATGATAGGCTTGCTTGTAATCATGTTTGGACACCTATATATATGCTCCATGTTGTATGAACAACATGTTTCGTGTGCCCTTGCTTGTCGACTCAATTAGGGCGATAGGCTAGTTTGTGCTCGGCGATATATGCGAGTATTAAATTATGTATGTATTGATGTTGCCTAGTCATGCTTGTGAACAAGAGTTCCGTGGGTGCATGCATTAGGAATGTTAGAATTATTTGTAAAGTTATGTTGCAAGACAACAATGTTAGTATGTATTTGCCAAGCTGGACGACGCGCCTATGTGTTGTGACCTAACTATATTTGTTAAACGGGATGCTTGTATGATGCATGCTTATTATAAGTGTTTGGACACCTACGATGTCTGTTGGCTTGATCGTTTTGATACATTATCGTGGTAGGTGTTAAGATATGTTGCTTTGTGTTATGGTTCACTTGAATGCATTACTATCTTTGTGATGTGCTTGTGATAAGACTGAGTTACTTTGTTAGCATGCTTGTTGATGTGGAAGCCCTTGCTTAATATTTTGTTTTTGATGTATAATATGATGTGTTTATTGAGATTCATTTTATTACCGAGTTATTGAACCCTGAGTTTGTGATGATAGTTGTTTATGAGATCATGCTAATATACGTTTTTGTGATGGCTCATATGATGCTAAAATGCACTGTTATGTGGATTGTACACATTTTAATGTACAGATGTGCATAGTTTATATTATAAACTTTGATTGGTTGCTCTATAACTATGTTATCCATGATGATATTGATGTTCTTGAGCATGTACAAGTTGTGGAGCGAAATAGCTCTAGAGACACTCGTGATGTTTGTGCTTTAATAAAAAAAATGTGGGTACTCTGTGTAGTTGGATCTCCGGTCGATATCGATTGAGTCAGCCGATGTGATGATTCGGGGGACTAATATCAAGGGGCGGACGGTTCTCCTAGAGTACCATAAGGCAGGTGAGTTTGGCCTCTACGGAGAGGACGTAGGGCGATACCTTGCGGATTAGCCGTTGGCTAGGCGATTGCTACGTTGTGCGAGGCTCAGTTTCATAAGGCGTAAAGAGTCCGAGTAGCCCCATTTTGCAGTGTGGGGTCCGCCTACCGTGAGTTGATTGTTGTGTCGTGGACGGAAAACCGCTGCGACAGCGGTGCGAAAGCCTGGTATGAGTGCGGAGTCCGGGACTGCCCTGTTCGGGATGGGGGTATAGGTGCCCTGGGACTTGGGAGTTCGCGGTGGTGTGCCGGCGTTCCTCTAGAAAACATTGAGGAGAGAGGACTAAAACTATGGGTTAGATCTACGGCATAAGGAAAGATAAAAGGTAATAACCTATTGATTTGGTGTGTGATTATCTTATATGTGTACTATGTTGCTCTTACTGCTTATTGTGATATTATCTAGATTTTGTGGCTTATCATTGTTCATGTTTGGCAGCATATCGCATATGGTTATGCAAATGGATATGCAAATAGTTATGCGTATTGTTATGTAGTCGTTTTTGTGGCAATACTTGTCTGTTGTGAGGTGCATGACAGTGTTATGCTATGATGTGAAGGCATGTTATTATTTCGTTTGCATGCTATTTATGGAGTTGGTAGAGATCATGCTTGTAGTGAAGCTCGTTTACTCCAGCATATTGTGATAACTTTGTATGTATAATTCTCAGTTGCTAGAAGATGATTAGAATACACTTGGTGCGTAATTGTTAACACGTGCAGATTGCATTAGCATATAGAAGTTTAATATGCAGGACTTCTACTTATATGAATATTTGCATCTGCATGTATGCCTTCTGTACTTGCATGTGTTTGGTGTGTGGCCGCAGCCCTGGTGGTTGCCTTTGCCAGGGTGGGTCACTCACTGAGTATATTTTATATACTCACCCCCTCTTCTTCCCCTTAGTTCTTTGCAGGGTCTATCGACGTTCGTAGAGTGAGCTACGAGGATTAGAAGATAATTTGGGAATCAAAATGTAATAATTTTATAGTTTCCGTTGTGTAAATTTAATTAACCTGTAAATCTAGTTTATTACTGAGAATTGGAAGTACTAGCTCATAACGTCTTGTCTTTTAGTTTATTCAAAAAAAAAATCCATTATGTTCTATTTTTCGTGACCTCCGGGGTACGGGGCGTCACAGAGGCAGTGCAAAGATACGCACTACGATACTGACAGAATGTCACTGGTTTAATAGACGATCAAAAAGTCATATGTTAAATAAGCGACCAAATTATCGAATGTTAAACTACGCGACTATGCCTTAAAAGGTGAACAGAAATCCTCCTACCCATTCTTTGCCCCTTCTAGTGCCCTTACATTCCAAAGAAATAACGTACATAATTTTTTTTAAAAAAAAAAGTTAACATAAAATTTATAAATTTTAATAAAATCTACAATTTTCATAGCAAAAATTTTCAAAAATATTCTTTTAAATAGGTGTTTAGGGCTTCATAGTCTTACGGTTTAAAATTAGTTTTTAAAACTCGTTAAGATGTAAAGACTTTGGAGCCCCAGATCAACTATTTAAAAATATTTTTTTGAAAATTTTTTAATATGAAAATTATAGATCTCATCAAATTTATAATTTTTATATTGAATATTTTTTTATCTAAATATAAGTAAATATTTTTTTAGAATGTGAGGATAGTGAACCTCTTAAAAGGCACCCCTCCAACAACTCTCTCTCACACTGCTCTCTCTTCTCTCTCTCTCTCATCTCACTCCCTTTCTCACAACTATTACGTCTCCTCTCTCTTTCTAACCTGCATTTAAATAAATTTTTTAAATATAGTTAAAATTAAGTTAAACTTATATATATAGTAAATATAACATTTTTTTAAAAAATATTAAACATACCAAGTCAGTACTCTTCAAGAAAAAATATTGTATTGTATGTAACTTTTCGGCTTACTTTTTTCTAAAAGAAGTTTAATGCATTATTTAAAAATAAACAAGAAAATATCTTTTCATCTATATATATTTTAACTGATTTCTCATTTTTAATTAAATAAAAATTTATTTGTCAAAACCTAGAATTTTTTGGAGAAATCTTCTTTATTCTTTTGCGCTTGCTTTGCGTCAGTTTTGTATAACAAAAATAATTCACCTATAAAAATAATTGATGGATTTGTATAATAGTAATCGTATGAGGGAGAAAGAAGATCAGTGTGAATGAAGATCTTGCGCAGAGCAGACAGCATAGTAAAATGTAGTGGCAGCTCCAATTGTACATCAGTCATAATTTCAAAAGGCCAAATTTTTTTTTTTTAATTCCCTGAACTTTACCAAAATGTAACTTTGTAATGTAAATAAGTCTTTTACAAAAATAAATATTTAAGAGTATTTTTCAGAAAACTTCCAACATGAAATTGTAGATTTTGAAAATATCTACAACTTTTATATTCAATTATTTTTTAAAAATATTTTTAAATAGATATTTTGGAACTCTAAATTTTAATAATTTTACCAAATATTTTTAAACAATTTTTTAGAAATATTTTTTGACAAATGTTTGAACATGAAAGTTGTAAATCTTAATGAAATCTACAACTTTTATATTGAAATTTTTTTGAAAAATAATCCCTAATTACGGTTAAAAGATATATTTACCCTGAAGATAAAAGAAAAACTAAAAATAATTTACAAAATAATTAAAAAATTACCACATCATCAAATTAAAGGCCGCAAACGGAAAAACTGATTGCAAGACTATCGCGGATGTTTTTTTTAAAGTACAGGCTTATCGTAGATATGAAATAAAGTTCAGGATTATAGAGGCACATTTTGATAAAATTCAGGAGACTAAAAAAGAATTTGGCCATTTTAAAACTATTCAAACGATTGACTTATTTGTAACATCGTTATCAAGCAAGTTTCACTTTATATAATTAGAGTATGCAGTTACAACTTTACGTATGAACAATGCTAGCTACACTAATAAATCCACCAAAAAACCATCAAACCTCATGCGTAAAAATTTGGGTGATTTATTTTGATGTTTAGTACAATACAAAACGGGAAAGCCAGGCAGCAGATACGGAATTTTACACTATTAGATGGAACTTTTGGGTATATCAATATTTCCCTTTACATATTTAGTTGAAGTAAGTAAAAGGGTTTTTTTTTTTTTTTTTTTTTTTTTTTTTTTTTTTTTTTTTTTTTTTGAGATTATCGTGGTGAAATCCGTAAACTAGCGCACGTTTCCGTAGGGACCTCAAACTCGTAGATAACCCCAACGTCCAGTGCCGACCGATGCTCTAGGATCTGAGTACAGGTTTTATATGAACGGAGGCTCCTGCGAGTACGTTCAAAAGTTGAAACATTTTGATCGGTGCTCTCCATGGATTTACAATAGCTACAAATCCTGTAAGTGTGCTTAGTTGAATTTTTCACATCAATTAAAAAAAAGATCAATAACTCTATTGTTACTAATATACAACCAAGTACTTAATTAATTAGTCTCACATTGTGAGCCCATGCAGGCCCCAATATTTTCTTTGATTTGAGCATATATCTGAGACAAACCAAATGCTTCGTTACGATGCCTGACGCTGGCATGACGCTGGCAGAGGTGGCGGCGTTGACGTACCAACGCCGTCGATATTGAAAGCAGAAAAATCTCCTATAGCGGACAGTTTTAAATTTTGTAAATATTTTAAAATTCAATTTTAGAAATAATTTTAAATAAAAATTTTTTTATCTCTGTCCACAATTGCTAATTAATATATCCTTAAAAAGTTCCCAATAACTGAATTATTACATAAGGAAAAAGGGGGAAAAAAAAGGGATTATCTGGTAATTAACAATTTTCCAACGGCTGGATTTCAGAACATAAAGAGAGTTCGTGGCCGCGGAGGGTTTCGGCTCAAGAACTGAAATGTATTATTCGCTCTCCATTCCGGGCCGCTTCTCACCTCCGCCGCATTGCCGCAAGAGGTTACTCCGACGATGTTCGTCTTCTCGCCGGAATGCAACCGCATGCTCACGCCGGTCCAATCTTCCGTCAAGAACTCATGTATTTTCTTTCTTTCTCGCTCCAAAGATTTTGTTCCTATTCTCTAAATTTTACCTGTGCTTTTTTTTGAGTTTTGGATAACTTCTCTCTCTCTCTCTCTCTCTCTCTCTCTCTCTCTCTCTCTCTCTCTCTCTCTTTTTCCTGATATTGCTGATCTTATGTTTGTTACGAGCGTTTTGTGTTCTCATTTGACGAGTGGTTGAATTATCTTTGTTGTAAGATTTTCGTGGAAAGAGAAGGATTCCTCGATCGCTCTTTTCCATTTGTTTAATAAAGGAATTCGATAAGGAATCAAACTGGAGATGGAAATGCCTGCTAGCTGAGCTTAATATATCTCTTATCTCTATTTAATCTCTATATATCTGAATTATGCTCTTTCTTGGAATAGTTTTCTTTTTGGTTTCTTTATTTATCTACTTATTTCCTTATTTTATGTGGGAGGTGGCAGTTAGACTATTTCAACTCAATCCTAATTGTTATGCAGCTAATGCCCATTTCAGATCAAGTAAATGCAGGGCGTTCTGATCATGATACATAATGCATATTTATAAGATTCAACATTCTTGTTTTGTTGGTTCCCCGCTGGTAGTTCTAAAATCAATTTAATTCATGATGCGACATTACATAATTGCTGAAATGTTCTTGTTTTAAGGACTGTAATGTATTTATGTAGCTAAGAATGTCTGCGTTGATAATATCAAAGAGGTGAAGAAGTAAACTCAGGCTTGGACTTCTCTATTCACTTTAAGAAAGTTATCCCAACTCTGTTGCCTTTCCTTCTATGTATAGATACACTTCTTGTCGTACATGGGAAGTAAAGATGCTATAACATGAAACCACAAACAAGAAACGGAGTGGAATCCTGACATAACGATGATAAAAAGAAAGACAACTCCAGTTTAGAACGGGCTGCCCTCATATTCTTCATCTGGAAACTGTGATGCTGCCCGACCATCAGTAAGCAGAGAAGGGGGCGCTAGCTATGTTTATCTCTTGCTCTTTCTATATTTTATTTGTAGCTGTTGTGTAGTTTGTAGCCAAATTTCAGTCATTGCTCATTCTTGGAAGAAGCCTTCTTCTGCTTCAGTTATAAAACACATAAAACACAAAAGTATAGTGCTCGAACTTGGATCACAGGTACTTTTTAATCCTCATTTACTTTCAAGAAATTGATCATTTGGATGTGACATTGTTGAAGACTTGAAATATCATTGCCAAACACCCAAGAAAAAAAATATGGTAGCTTGGCCGTGCTCATAGTGAATAGTTATTCAGGCAAAGGAGGATTGGTTTATAGTTGTCCGACAAAGGTGATCAAACATTGGCATTTGCGACAATTGGAGAAGACAATTAAAGAGGGATGTCTATCAAGATTCTGTTAAGATTTCATGCAAAGGATGGTGACTTTGCCACTTTTCTTTAATAAACCTAAGGGTGAGGCAGCAGATTACAATTTAATTATAATTCCAATAAATATCTCCTTCAATTTGAAGTTTAACGCGTCATTATTGTAAAACCTAATAATAGTGAAACGAAGCAGCACCCACTAGTGTAGCAAGCCCTTTGGCCCCAACCAGGATAATTAGATCTTCCTTGCAAGTCTTATCTACATGAGTGTCTTACCCGCCTTTTGATTGCATTGATGGTTAACAGGCATGTTTCAAAAAACCAGTTCAGTTGTTACAGGGTGCTCATCATTTCCTTATTGCTAAAGTAATGTTAGTTAAGTTGCATAGTCTTGTTTGCAGGAACCGCTCCTCACGAAGTCTTGCCCAAAAATCTCTCTTGCTATACATGTAAACATTTTGATTTCTTATTTTAGTTAAACACTTGAAATGTTATTAACATCATTTTGATTAGACATGTGCCACTGTGACAACATTAGCTCAACAGTTTTTATGATCTCAAAATTTTTGAAGCAGCCTACTTATCTAAACCAGGATCATTAGATTTTCCTTGTAAGACTTATCTGCATGAGTGTATTACCTGCCTATTGAACGCATTGATGGTAAGATGCATGTTTCAAGAAACTATTTAAGTTGTTACAGGATGCTCATCATTACCTTATTGCTAAAGTTGAATTTATTAGTTAAGTTGATAGTCTTGTTTGCATGAAATATTCCTCACAAAGTCTTGCCCAAAAATCTCTGTTACTATACATGTTAACATTTTGATTTTCTTATTTTAGTTAAACACTTAAAATGCTATTGACATCTTTATGATTAGATACGTGCTACTGTGATAACATTAAGCCAACTTTTTGAAGCAGCCTACTTATGTAAGATGTTAGGCAATTTTATTTTGCAGATGCTGGAGAATGTTCGGAAGGTGTTTCATAATCTCTAGTTCTGGCCCAGTTTTTGATATAAATAACAATTCAAGTACGCATGTTTGATGAAAATGTTTGTTGGTTTTGTAAGTTTAATTGCACCTAAAGCAGGTGTCAACAAACTTCTTACTTGTGATTTTTTTTTTTTTTTGGTGTGTGTGTGTGAAACAGGC
This sequence comes from Xerophyta viscosa, assembly GCA_002076135.1. Classification (NCBI taxonomy): domain Eukaryota; kingdom Viridiplantae; phylum Streptophyta; class Magnoliopsida; order Pandanales; family Velloziaceae; genus Xerophyta; species Xerophyta viscosa. Next base: position 126,324 of record MJHO01000190.1, on the reverse strand, counting down.
GTCTTGATCATTATCCTACTACTACGTGGAAGGAAAACAACAATCCATCGAATAAATTTCTTAGACGTATCTTTACCTTTCTTTCTTTTATAGAACGATCACCTCTTTATAGAGTAGTATCATGTATGTCCTGCTCTCTTCCTTCTAATACTTTTATTTACTGTTATTGTACGCCTCTTGTCATTCTTCCTACCCAATGTTGCTTCCATTCCTTCATGTGAAGTCCAGTTTGCTTGCGTATGTATCAAGCCTTTTAAGATACTTGCAACTTACAAACCTATGATAGAATTGGTACTCAAGTCTAGATAAATTGGGAGTTTTAGAGGAGTTAGTTGGGCATCTATGAGGTCTGAAGTATCTTTTGAGGCATTGGACATCCACAATACTAGTGAACTACTGTAAACCAAGAGGTGAGAGCTCTACGCAGAATTCATTGTCCATAACATTCAATAACCAGACCAACTTTGACTGATAATTTATTCATTCTAATTGAATCAAGACCAACTACTGCTAATGCTTTTCTCCAAAAATTAGAACAAGACCATTGGTCGGGAAGCTTTTAATATCATTAAATGCCTCACATGTGTTCCTAAACTGGCTAGTTCCACCTATACCTTGACAACAAGGTTCTCTCCAGGTAATGTTTTTGCACGTCAGCAGCAAGTTGACTAAATTGCACAAATATTATTTGGTGATAGTAACAAGAACAGAACGAATGATTTGGAAAAGGTTAATTTGTATTGTCGTTGTAGAGCTCTAAATTTGTTAATAGCACAAACACACACACCCACACAACACACACACACCACACCACCACACACACACACACACACACACACATGTACATATATGTGCATGTATTGAATCTCAGGTGTTTGAATGGGTTTTTTCCTTGTATGGTAGATGTAACACTTTCTGGTTTATTGGCGTTAGCATTTTATGTGAAGTAATTCTCGATTTCTAATATGATACTGATTTTTAAAGCTCACATCTGTAAGATAAATTTGTAGACAATAATGGAACAAATGGCGACGAGTGTAGAAGTTGGTGGTGCTGTATGTTCTTACTCATATCATGCTTTAAAGAGATTGGATATGCTATGGTCTAGTATGTGCGATTTTTCATTTAGAAATACAAATTTGTCAATCTTTTAAGTTACCATTATTGATCAAATTATTTTAACAACCACTTATGTTTTTATATTTGACAACAGGGACTGCTTATAAACTTGTCTCCTGTTGTGTGAATGCAATTAGTACTTCACTACAATTTTTTTTTTTTTTGCAACATTCAGACAACCTTGATATTTCATGTTTATTCTAGCATCAATTTAATTCATGATGCGTCATTACAAACTTGCTGAAAGTTTTTTTTTTTAAGGACTGTAATGTATTTATGTAGCTAAACTGCCTGTGTTGAATATATCAGAGAGGTGAAGAAGTAAACTTGGGCTTGGCCTTCTCTATTTAAGTTAAGAAAGATATCCCAACTCTATTGCCTTTCTTTCTATGGATAGATACACTTCTTGTCGTACATGGGAGGTAAGGATGCTATAACATGAAACAACAAACAAGAAATGGAGTGGACATCCTGACATAACTATGCTAAAAGGAAAGACAATTCCGTTTAAAACTGGCTGCCCTCAGATTCTTCATGTGGAAACTGTGATGCTGCCCGACCATCAATAAGCAAGGAACGTGACTTTGCCTCATTTCTAACCATGCAGATTATGATTAATTATAATTCCAATAAACATCTCCTCCTTCAATTTGAAGTTTAATGCTTCATTATTGTAAAGCCTGATGATAACAAAAGGAAGCAGTCACCTCTGGTGTAGTTAGTTCCCTTGGCCCCAACCAGGTCATATAATCTTCCTTGCAGTCTTATTCGGCATGAGTGTTTACCTGCCTTTTGATTGCATTGATGGTTAACATTAAGATTTTCAAAAAACCCTTTTCATTTGTTACAGGGATGCTCATCAATTGTCCTTGCTAAGTAATTTTAATTAGGTTACATCGTCTGTTTCAGGAACTGTTCCTCACGAAGTCTTGCCCAAACAAGAACTGTTTCTCTCTATTTTGCTTAAAGCTTTGATTTTGCAATATCCAACTCGTTCAATTTACAAGTTGAAAAATAGGTGGCATTTTTGCTATTTACATGGCTATAAATGTGAATTTGGTTTATGTGAATGGCAATGTCACACAATAAATTAACATAAACTTTGCCTGTTGATGCACTTGAGGGCTGAAAGTCCACTATAAATTAACATAAGCTAACTGATTTTAGTCTATGTGAGAAGAATTAATATTTGGTGTTGAAATTACATTAAGTTAAAACCTAGGTTATTAATTAATTAATTTATTTTTTTGTATGTTAAAATGTAGGTGATTTTTGTATGCGTTGGTCTAATAGTGCTTTTATTGTGCAATTGTTTGCACATATCAGGGTAGTTTAGCACAAAATAGACGTTATAGGATCAATTTTGCAAGACAAGTGCCCATTTTTTCTGAAATTCTGAATTTTTGATAGATTTTGCATAAACCACAAATAGTGAAATTAAAAGCTGATCATTTATTATTTGGTCTTTACTCTTTCAATAATAGCATTCTGCACTTTTTGTTCTTCTATTTCGATACTCCATCCCATTAGCTTTCCTTTTGCTTTCAGAAAAATTACATCTCTGGATCGTCAGTCATATATTCGACGCATTGGAGGAGCAAACATCTGCTTATAATCACTTGTTAATTCATTTCAAGATGCTGCCAGTTCTACTCTTCCTAAGCGTGGAACTTAGGCAGATGCTACCATCCTTGAACCTTCAATACCCGCTGCAGGTTCTGGTATGTGCGTGAATTTTTCTCACAGATGGGATCTTCTTCCTGTGTTATGACTACTTAATATATGTCTAATCCTTTCTCTTTTATTGTGATTTTCTTTCTCTTGTGCTATGCAGGTGGGCATGCCCCCATTCAAAGGCCAACTGTAGGCAGTAATATCAAGGACCAGATGACTGAGCAAAAGGATCTAGTTTAGCAAAATTGATTGTAGAGCACAAGGCGGCTAGGAGGCTAGTACGTCTCGTCTCAAGGGCTTGAGGAGGGGATAACTGAAGTTGATATGCCACATATTACCAAAAGTGCCAGCACCGTAGAAGAGGCAACTGGGCTTGATCCCAAGAGCTTGAGGTTCCTGCCGATGCATCTCTACTGAACCAGGCGTTCTCTTCTCCAAAAGGTTTAGTATCGTCATGAGGCTTGGACATTAATTCACCGGCTATTGCTCAAGATGAAGATAGTCCTAATACGGCACCTCCAAATAAAAGACACAGGGATACAGAGTCCTTCCAAGAAGGTGGATATGGACAAGGCGTCCTTACTTCGCCTGATGTTATTTCTGGTGTTCTTGGTGCCCCAACCAAGGAACAGTTAGAATTTGATGCTGCTGTGACCTTGACAACTGAGGATGATGAGCCTGAGGTGTCTACAAAGGAAGAACCAGAGGAACTCAATCAAGAAGATGAGATGCAAAATGAGCCTGATACTGCAGCAGAAGAGTTCTTGGATGATCTAAAGGAAGAACTACAAAACCAGTTGATAAAATGAGAATCGATGAAAGCAAGTGGATCTTCTGGACTACCACACTTCTGGATGAAAGAAGATTTGCCATGCTAATTTATAACTTATCTTCTGTTAGTGGTAGTAGTAACTTTGGCCTTCCAGATAATTTGGTTATTCCATTTTGTTATTGACCAATATTTGTAGATACTCTAATAGGGATCGTTTTATATATTCTAGATTATAGTATGTGTTTTTTTTTTTTGTGTGTAAAAGTATAAATAATATTCTAAAGTGGAATCATCGAGTGAGCTTGCATCATCAAGAATGGAATCTGATAGGAAACTTTGGAGGCGAAGCTTTGCAAGAGAGAAGCTTGATAGCTTCATTAAAGGTGTTGAACTTGAGGTGCGTATTGTTTATTTGTATGTTATTGGAATTTTACAATGTTGTCAATTTGGTTTCTTCTTTTCATGCTGATATCATGCTGTGAAAATTGAAGAATTGCAGGAAAAGCTTGTTAACTGCCAAAAGATTGTAAGAGAAAGTAATGAAGCTGTCCATGCCTCTGAAGATGAAGCAAGGCAGCTAGCTATTGAGGTGGGTATTGCTACTACAATTGTCCTTTATAAGTTTTTGTTGAAGCATGTCTTTAAATTAACTCGATTTTTTTGTGCAATTTACACGCTTACATAGGTTTCTGTTTTGAAGCGTGACATAGTAATTGTAGAGACCTCAGAAAAACGAGCGATGATGAAGTTAGGAGTTTGACATAAAAAGTAGGCGGTACAGGTAGCTAGTTTTCTGGTTGATAGGTCCATATGCCTGGGACTTCATGTTGGTGTGCTCTTCATTATAGAAACATGTCTTCTTGCCTTTAGTAGGGTTATTCTACCGATTCCGGTAACTTTGATATGCTTTTGTATTTTGTTAAGGCTTGACACAATTCTTAGCATATAGGAGGTTCGTCAAGTATGTATGCTTTTTGTTTCTTGTTTGTTTACATCTAAGTGATTTGTATGTCCTTTTATATGTTGTTGAGTGTAAGGTCTGATGACTTGAAACGAGTAAAAGTAAGTTGTTAATAGTAATACCGAAGTAGTTCTCGTCCCTGAATTAATCTGTTTAAGTTTATCGTTTCTACTTTATCTCTAGGTTTTGCCATACTTGTTATTTTCATTGTAAAAACTCCCTTATTGGCAACGAATTTCAAAAGATATGAAGTTACAAACTAGAAACACCGGTTCAATTGTTCAGTAGCTGATACGCATGGTGTATTTGATTGGTTGTAAGACATCCAAATGGCATGAGTTTAGTCTTGATAATTATTATTATGTTTACTTTAAAATTTAAATGCCATTCGGTGCTTGTTTTATTCTTCCCCCCTTTCAACAATAGTAGTTTTTATTGTATTTATTTTTCAATGGCTTGCACATCGTCATAATCTGTAAAATGTTAATGGGGCGACATCAGTAATTGTTAATGGGACATCGTCAATCCTGCTCTTCGACTTAGTTGAGCAAGTGAAAAATCGATTACCAAGATTGATCATGTGGTGGGCTATTTCCTTTGATGCTCTATTCATGTGGAGGTAGTGGGCAGTTGCCAAAAAGGAACTCCAAGAGGAGTGGGACTGTGTCCGAACCTTAACACTTGTTAGGCTGAGATTCTGAAAGTTCTCTCAAGCAATTGGAAGAGATGCGGAAAGAATTGGCTGTAGCTTGGCGTGCTGTTGTCTCATTTGAGTCCAATGCTGTGGCTATTGAAGTTTTGTGTTGAATTTTGGAAATGTCCTTTCATTCTTAGCAGTTGACAAAGTATCTTTGGTTTACTAGGAAATGTCCTTTGAATTTGAGTACAATGTTGACCCGTCGCTCTCAACTGGAAATGACGATTAAGCCTCTTGGTAAAAAGGTAACTTTAAAGTTTGAAGAATTTAATTCTTTCCTCCTTTTGCTTGGATAGTTACATGGTATATGCTATTTAGCATTAAAATAATGTATCGTGTCATTTTATGCTGGTTCTCAACTCCAACTTTGCCTTACGGTGTGAAAGATTATAGGTTCAGTTTTTGTTGTCTAACTTTTACGGTGTTCTCTCCACTGAGTTTAGCATGTTGAGTGCTTGTTTTCTTCTCTGGAGTTCTCTAATCCATAATAGTTCATCTATACAATTGTATATTTCTACCAAGCTACATGAAACCTTTGACAAATTGCTTGCACTACCTTGAGAAATTGCTGTGAAGATATTTATGTCTCTGCGCATGTCTATACAGTTTACATCTTCGAGGAATTTAAGGCTAAAATGTTTACACATGAAGCAACCATGTTGTCAAAATATGCATTACTAATAAATAACTGGAGCTTTTTTGCGTTGTCTTGTTTGAACAAACCATGCTGTCATATAATATTATATATATCTTTTTCAAACATGTGTCGATATTTAGTAGCCAATGCACACCGGGGCAGACGGAATACCTAGGCTATTGTAGGAAATGAGTGCAAAGGAACAAAAGGGAGGTTAGATTTGCACATGAATAGTGGGAATGATATTTTGCAAATTAGTTGAGCACTGTAAATGATCTAGTTCCTTCGTACTAAGTACTGTATCACTACTAATCGTATGTTAAGTACTAATTAAATTAAGTGAAGGTTATGACCTCATTATACCAATTATCGATATCACTAATTTCTTTACTATTATACATTGTAATTTGCTTTTTTTGTAGTCTGAATAAATAGAAAATCTTGGATATGTTATCAAAACCATTGATTAAGGACCATAGAGATGCATTTTTGCCTTGCAATATAGGGCATACGTATGAACTTATGGTTGCAATACGAATTGTTTTCTTTCAGCTTCATAGGAAGTTAAGTTCCAATAGATGGACCCATTGTAATTTGTATGTTTTAAACTTATTACCCTGTTGACTGGATGGGTTCTCTACTTTGATAGTTAGAACTAGCTAATTAGAACTAGCTAATCAGCTTTAATATTGTATGGATTTTGTGTTTTATCTTAATACGTTTTTTTTTTTTGTGTCTTTATTGGTTTGAGATTGTTCGTCATTCATATATTTGTCTAGTGATCTTTTCTCACTACTGGTTCATCCAATGCAGGTTTCAGTTGATAATGCAGATGGCCAAACTATCAACTTCGATGAGGTACTTTTCTTTGTAGTCCATTATTTTTAGCACATAAGTATATATGAAGTTCGTTCATATATGAGTTTCCAAGTACTGAGTTCGTTCATATATGAGTTTCCAAGTGCTGACACTTAATGTTTTCATACAAGTATGCTTCGACATATTTGTTGAAGAAATTTAGTTTTGTTGGATTCTAGCTACACATTGCAGGCGAGCACACATTTGTTTTTCTTATTTGTTTTTGATGTTTCACCTTTATTTAAAAGCACAACGTTTCACTTCGGCCTCTGAAGTTTCTTTTTTCCTGTAGTGGAATGTTATTTCTGCTCCATTGTTTTGACTGAGGGCTTGCTCTGATTTTTAAAATGGTAAAAAATAGGTTTTTTAATATCCATTTTTGTGATGAACATAAAAACTGAAGTCAAAGCTGATGCGAAGTTGTTGAATGAAGTATGTTTCAGTAGACATGGATAATAACAAACCTATCAGGAAAAAATTCTGATTGGGAGCTAAGAGAAGTTGGGAATACCATCGGTTGTAACTAAACCGATTAAAAGTAAGGTTAGTTTATTACAGTCTATGCTGTCTAAATATAGCCGTTAGTAGTCCCTTTTGTGTCAGCTTGTAATTTACTTCCGAGTCGGTTTGCAGGATATGAATTTTTAAATTCTTGGAACATTCATATATTATGTATTCTGCCTTTCCAGATATATTTGTATGTATTTCAAAATGTCAAACTGAGCTTGCGTTGGTTAACTCTTTGGAATGATCATCTCATTTGTCTCATGTAGTATCAAATAATAGCACATACAAGTGAGGTCGCATTGAAACCAAGGTTTCAATTCCGGGAGGCACGCAGCGTGCCGTCTGGAACGTGCCGGATCTGAGAGGATCTAGCACCGGCATGGCCGGTACGGCCATTTTCTGACCGTGCTGCCGTCTGCACGGAGCTCCGTTTCGGGAGGCACGGTTCCGTTATGTGTCGTGTCGCCTGGAACTTTTTTTTTTTTGGGAAAAAAAAGGATTAGAAGAAGAGGAGGAAGAGGGGGAGGAGGGGAGATTAAGCCATTATTTTATTTTTTATTTTATTATTTCATATTTTTCTTTTAACTTTATAATAAAAATATAAAAATGTGTAATCAAACAAAAAAAATAATATTTTATTATTGGCACGGTCGGTACGGTCGGCATGTCTTGAGTTTGGAATTTACTGAAACTCGGCGCAAAACGACATTTAAAACCTAGTCTGCATATAAGGAATACATAACTGAGGTACTATTTCATTGTCTGGGACTAGAAAGTGTTTTTGAACATTTTACTTGTAAGATAAATTTATTTTATGTATTTCATAATATATATATATATACAATTCTCTGGGCTAAAGATTTGAAAGCGACAATAGAGGCTAGCATTAGTTCCTTAAATGCAAAGTATCTGAATTGGAAAATAGCTTTGCCTTGAGACTTGAGGAAGCTTCTTCAATTATTGCATGTAAAGAAAAGGAAATTTCTACTGCAAAGTCTAAGGCAGCAGGAGAGGCGAACTAGCTGAAAAAATGTTGGTTGATTAGTTCTAATGTACTAGCTTTTCTTTTGTCTTTATTTTTGTCCACTTCTCTTGTGTACTATAGGAGTCAAATTGAAGCTCTGGAAAAACAAGTATTTACACTGAAGGATAGTGAGTGTTTAGCATAATCGCGGGCAAAATGCTCTATCAGAGGACAGGTTGCTTATCCATCATTTGCACAAGTGGCAAGGTTCTCTTTTACAGTTTTACTTCACTTAATAGTTGGTTTACACTATTTTTTGCATTTACCTGTAGCTTATATCTTTATCGTTTGATATATATATATATATATATATATATATAAAATGTGTGTGTGTGTGTGTATTTGCCGGTACTTGTGAGAAGGAAGCCTAAGACCTGAAGTACCTTACAAGTTCACAAGATACTTGGTCTCTACTTACAAGTTCACAAGATACTTGCTTTATCAACTTCTGTACCAAAATGAATCGTTGCTCAACCAGTTGGAAGTGTTGCTTAAAGGGCGTAGTACTGCTGCAGCGACTTCTCACTATGGAGTTTCACAGGAAGATAGAGACCTTAGTAACTTTCTAAGTCTCCATCGGGATAAAGAAATAGTGAGTTCAGTTAGTTACTTGGAAGCATTCTTAATTGGTTTGTAGGTTCAAAAGGAAAAATCTTTATTGGAACTATGGGTTTAGTTAGTCCTGCACAGAGACAGCTGGAACGTCCGCTTTCCGGCCGTACAGGCCCGTCTCGACCTGTAAAATACATTGTCCTTTCCACTTAGATAGTATTTGTTAATTTACTAATAGAAAAGTTAGTTAAAGATTGTAGAGATGGGATGACAAGAATTATAAAGGAATAAAAACCATACAATTATGATTAGAGTGCTACTGTGATAACATTAAGCCAACTTCTTGAAGCTGCCTACTTATGTAAGCATGTTAGAGCAATTTTATTTTTGCAGATCCTGGAGATGTTCGGAAGGTAGTTTCATGAATCTCTGGTTTTTGGCCCAGTTTTGAGTATAAATAACAATTCAGTACGCATGTTTGATGTCGTCGTTTGTGATGGCACTCTTGGCATATTTGTTGCTACTGCTCTAATTTATAAAGGACTAAATGTGGGCATTGTTGAAAGGAACCAACTTATGGGAGTATGATTTTACCTGAGGTCTTTTCAGAAGCTAATTGTCTAAATTCAATATTTTATCACATGTGAGTATTTATCTCAGATGACTGAACGGAATATTTCAGAGAGAGCAAGAACGGAATATTTCAAGAAAAGCTTAGCCCTCTGTTTTATGCTGGTGTTCTACCAGAAATGAGGACATGAGAGATCATTTCAGTGGAGTTCAATCCAGCCCGGGTTCAATCTTTCTGTTTCTAATTTGATGTGCTTCACCTACCTGTCAAAATAACAGTTTTTGAATTCTACAGTAATTAGATGTGGATTTGAGGGAAGCGGTGACCATCTCCTCAAGAATATCCTTAATTTTGGTATTTTTGTAAGTTAGAAAGAGATGACTGGAAATTTTGGTTATCATATTGGACATCCTCATTATTTTTTCTTTTTCTTCTTAACTTCCTATTGGCAATTGAAGTACGCTGAGTATTTCATTGGAGTACAGCTTCACTTTTTAATATTTTGATTAGTACTTAAATGGTATTGCTCTAGTTAATTTGAATTCAAATATTGCTCTGAACTCTTCAATTGGGTTGTATGATTTTTGTCTTTTGATTTAGTGATTGGAGATTCATTACTAGAAGATAGCCACTGGCACCCTCTTTGATATTCTAAGTGAAAAGGTTGTATGCCAATTGCTTACTTGTTTATACATGAGTCTTCTTGAAATGATTTATGCAAAAACTTTTATTCAATCGTCAGATTCAAAAACCTTATTTTGAATGGAGGATTCTACAAATATTGGCCAATCAGATATAAAGTCTGTTTAGGAATTTCGCTGTCGGAAAATATTAGACTATTTTGCAAAATATGATGTTCTGTTTTCATTATTGCTTAACAGAATAGCTAAGCTATTGGAACTTAATGAAAGCCCGATTTCTTATTAACTAGGCGTGTTCTTCTGAAAGGAAAAACTTAATCTAGCATCCAAATTTACGATGACTTAGCAGTACAGCTCTTTATATTTACATCCTGTCTGGCTATTGAAAAACTGCACGTATAATGCTTTTGAAATTTTCTTTGCATAAGAAGTTTGATATGGTGATTAAAGGTATAGTCTCTGGAGAAATATTGTTGTGTCTTTTCACTCATACTCTTTGCTTCTGGCAATGTCCAAATTTGTAAACAACTATATTGTACTGCATCAATATGAAGTTATTCTCGAGTGTTTATTCTTTCAAGCAATAGAATCATCTTGCATTCAAAGCGCCATTGTTGTGTTTTCTGTAACATGGTAGCGATCGATCGACCTATGCTGGTTAGTAGATAGCAAAACCATTATCTGTCCTGATTTATACATAACACTGATATTGTTACATATTTTAGAAAGAATTCTTATTGCTTACTAAACCAGATGTCTTAATACATTGTTTTTATTGCACGTTAGGATTTAGACAGTTTATCAAATATGTTTCAGTTTCTTACTCAGAACATTTCCTTATGCTCATGAGTGTAGTATATCAATGGATGTCGCTTTCATCTTATTGCTGTTAAAGCAAGGTTTTACATGCTGGATCTGGCCCTGAGCCGGAGTCATGCTGACCCTTTCTTTATTATTATTTTTTAATTTTCTGTTTTTAGTTTATTTTTATTACTTTTCTATAATTTATAAAATATTCTAAAATTATAAAGATGTACAAATCGGCATGCTCGGCACGTCTTGAGTTTGGAATTTACCGAAACTCAGCACGGCGCACGGAACACCTCGTGTTTAAGGCAACTCCACCTCTAAGTTGATGGGATGTTCTCTCTCGCTTACTTCTCTGGACAAATCTAAAATGGATTTGTTTGAAACTGTTATGAAATGGATTCCATCATTAAGTGAAAATTTAATTTCAATAAAATCACCAAGGCTATGTTTTTACCTCTATATTGACGCCTTTCTATAATACTTTTATATAAACTCTGTCATATGGATTTAATCTATTTAGGTCAAACCAATTTTGCAATTAGCTACTAAAAACACTTGTTAATTTAATTTCTCTGGTTTCTTAGTTAAATTTAAATAACTAAGCGTTTTTATAACCTATATTATTTGTCGATGACAGTGTTTTGCATTTGGCTTCGATGAGAGATTTCCTTGTTGCTTGCCTTGCTTTGTTGTTGCGAATGGGTAATCTCATCCCCAGTGGCTGAACAGGTGCATCCTTATTGGTCATAGTTGTTCTAGATGAAGCTGAAAATTGTTTCTATCTTACTTTTCCGTACGGTTTATTAAATTGCCTATTTTGTGTAGCATGAGTGCCTGGTTAGTTGTTGAGAGACATATCTTTTGGCAGGCATTCATAAATAATCAAACTTCTATGCTATTGAAAAATCCTAAGTACATTGCCACACTTTTTACTTGTTTTTGTCTGATTATTACATTTAATGTAATTAACTTCGAATAATAATCCTATTCAATTAGTCAAGTATGTAACTGTTACTGAGATATGTCAAGATTAAAGAATATATAAATCACTATTTCACAATACTTGCGAATGCAAACGTGCATGTCTCTTACATAACGATCTTTGATGGTCCTTTTTGAAATATGAATTTTATATTTGTTTCTTGAGTCTACTTTAGCTCATTATTCTCTAGGTTTACTATCTAGATAGAGATGTGGGCATTATTGATTCCCTAACGTAGAAAGGATTGAATGTGGGCATTATTTAAAGGAACCAACTTATGGAGGTACAATGTTACCTGAGGGCATTTCAGAAGCTAATTGTCTGAATTCAATATTTATCACATGCGAGTATTATCTCTTGACTTAATTTTCAGAGAGAGCAAATATGAAATATGTCACGACCCGTGAGCCGCGACGGTGGAAAATAATTTTTTTTTGAAGAATAATTAAAAATCGAAATAAACGTTTTGCGGAAGCTTGTCCGTTCAAGGAGTTCGTTTGAAATCTCGAAATCGAAATCTCAAAAGTCCAAAACAAGGAAGAGTCGCAACCTGGACATTTAGTTCGGGACGAGAACCTACGGGAGAGGCGGTTCTGTCCCAACCCGAGCTCAGTTTGCGAAAGATACTAATACATCAATCTCCCCAGCTGACACAAGAGGATCCTTGACAACCTAAGGCCCAAACCTCTTTAAAGCAAAGGAAATCATTAAGTCATAACTTCTTCATAAAAGAAGGATATTCACATGAATCTAAAACAAGCTCAAGCGTTGTTTCAAGATGATTTTATGATGTTAAAAATCTTGTTTAAAAAATAGAGAAAAACAACATGTAATTAGAGAACTATAGTGGTTGAGCTTAGGTTCAACAGCCATCATGAAGACATGTCCTTTACATATCAAAGAATGGAAACGCCACATAGGAGCCAAATAAATTAACATGTGCATAAGAAGAACCTGAATAAAACGTAGATGATCAAATTTGGGAAACTTATAGTGGACAGTAATAACATCAAATTTGAGAACAATTATAAGCAAATTCTGAATCAAGATACTAAAATTAACTCTTTAGACTTGATGTTCAATTTTACTTTAGCCACATTTCCACAGAAAATGGATTCTAGTGATTATAAATGCCAAAGCTAGCAAACTTTTCAATGAAGTATTATTCGCGCACCAAGTTTGCAGTATATTACATGACATGTAACCAAGGTTAGGTTAGGCCTTCTCAACAATTTCTACGATAATTTGCTAATTTATATAATACATACTAAAGCTACTTTCAACCAATCAATGGAAGTATCATAACACATTAACATCCATGCAATATTCTCATTTTCTTGTTTTTACACATACAATTACAGTTTCAAATCAAAGCTTTCTAGGATTTCTTGCATACATATTGATTTGAGTCCCAAATTACCTTTAGAGAATGAAAATAATGTTCCACAAATTTCATATAAAAAATTGTCCAACTCGAATTAAGAAGGAACTGTTCACATTAAAACAGTTAAAAGCAACTTACTGAAAAGAAAGTGACCAAAATACTAATCATTTCTCACATTTGGTGAACTTTGTCCTATCTATCTTCTCGACCTTTGATATAGCCCTGTTGAGGTATCATCTCATTCACCATAATTTTTGGTAGACTCAGGAGCGATCCTAGAAATCACAGTTGGATGATACAAAAATAGATCCAAATATGAGTGAGGTCATTTGACACACTAGCTACAATATGGGTATTTGCAAGTCTTTTCCATCTCTAGTCCCACAAACCAACCTGATCCCATCCTACCACCTGTGCTACCCAACCCAAATTAGGTCACATAATAAACTTCTGACAAGGATCTGAACCTGGATGGTTTGGAATTAGATTGTCACCAGTCATGCTTGGACTAGTTCCAATTTCCATCAGATGAATTTTGAAATTACTACGATACACATTCGAAAAAGTTCCAGTCCGCAATGGTGAATTACAAGACTAACAATTTGCTACTTTTTTAAAGAAAAAATAAATGAAAAATTAGGTATTGCTATTTACAACTAAAAACTTGATCCAGTAGGAATTCCCAAGGATTCAAATGCTATCTCGTTATATCTTTCAAACCATTTACCCAAGTACCAAATTATTAGCACAGGTTAGAAAGAACAATAGGTGGTTTGAGCTTAGGTTCAACAGCATTCACGGAAGGACATTGTCCTTTACATATCCAAAGAGAATGGAAACGCCACATTAGGAGCCAAAATAAATTAAAACATGTGCAGAAAGAACAACCTAATATACCAAGGAACGTAGATGATCAATTTGGGAAACTTCTAAGTGACAGTTAATAACAACATCAAAATTTGAGAACATTTACAAAGCAATTCTGATCAAATACTTAAAATTAACTCGGTTTAGGACTTGATTCCATTTTACTTTAGCAAATTCCACAGAAAATGGATTCTAGTGATTATAAATGCCAAAGCTAGCAAAACTTTTCAATGAAGTATTATTTTGCACACCAATTTTGCAGTATATTACGCTTTCTCAACAATTTCTTACGGTAATTTGCTTAATTTTATAAACATACTAAAGCTACTTTCAACCAATCAATGGAATTATTCATGTATAGTAAATCATTTACATATTAAAGCCCATTGCAATATTTCTCATTCTTGGCTACACATACAATTACAGTTTTCAAATCAAAGCTTTCTAGGATTTCCAATTGCATACATATTTGATGAGTTCCCCAAATACCTTTAGAGAATACTTAAAAAGAATGAAAATTAAATATCACAAATCGTTATCTGAAATGTTCAACTCAAATTAAACAACGAACTGTTCACATAAGACAGTAAAGGACAACTTACTGAAAAAAGAAGTGACCAAATACCCTAATCATTTCTCTCTTGTACAACTTTGTCCTATCTATCTCTCGATCTTGATAAATCTGTCCATGTATCATCTCACTCACCACTAATTTTGGTAGACTCAGTAGCGACCCTAGGAATCACAGTTGGATCATACAATTAGATCCAAATACGAGTGAGGTCATTTGACACACTCGCTACAATATGTGTACGTGCATGTGTTTTCCCACTCTTAATCCAACACCAACCTGATCCCATCCTACCCACCTGCTACCCAACCAAATTAGGTAACATAATAAAATTCTGACCAGCAACTGAACCATGATGGTTTGGAATTAGACTGTCACCAGTCATGCTTGACTAGTCAATTACCATCAGATGAATTTTGAAATACTACAATATACATATCGAAAAAGTTCCTAGTCCGCAATGGTGAATTACAAAAACTAACAATTGCTACTTTTAAAGAAAAAAAAAAAGAAAAAATAGGTATTACAACTAAGAACATGATCCAGTAGGAATTACCTAGGATTCAAATGCTATCTCGTTATATCTTTAAAACATTACCCAAGTACCAAATACGGCAATAGGTAGAAAGAACCAGGCACCAATTTGCTAGCAAACGCATGATGAAAGTTAAGCTAGGACTTTACTAAGCATTGGCATGCGCCTTCAAACAAGCAGATTAGCAGGGAGTTTACCATTTGACGGCCATAACTATGACAGATAATAAAATGCACAGTTCCTGCAGGAACAAAATCAGTTTGGGAAATGAATTCCTCTGCAACAAAGTTTACATGTTACTAGTTAAATACACTATTTCACAATGCACTTGATAAAATCACTTGCTTTTGAACCGTGGTTGAGAAATATATGGTGGCCTTTTTTATTCCCAAAACAAAAGAAAAATAGAGAAAAGCTAAGGCACATAGAAAAACACATATCATTGGAGTCTTAGAGGTGCATTTATTAGATGATCCAATCTAACTTAAATAAAGAGTATGGATGAACACCAAATAGCTCTCTAAGTTTCCAGATTAAATTTATTTGTCCATCATGAAAGATCAACAAAATCATAATCATAAGCAAGACAAATAGTGAGTTTTCATGTAAACCTCCCTCGAACTCAAAACTTCATAAATCACGTCCTTTAACACCAGAAGTCATTTTCGACTCCAAATTCGAAAACCAAACATATATTGCATTCAACAAAAGAAGGAAAATAGCATTTAAAAATGTTAGTATGCTTCGACCAGAATGCAAAAATATGACAACAAAAAAAGAGCATTTAAACAAAAAAAAGAAACAAAGTGCTGAGGAAGTGTTGATTTTCTGAAATATCAGAAGGGCATAAGATGCTATTACATAACTAAGGGCGCCCACTTCCCCATACAATCCACATGTTGAGCAAAAAGATAGGTTCAATCAAATGTGTTAAAAAGCATGACAACTTAAATTCATCTTCAAGTCTATGGAAAAATTAATTAATTAATTTACAAAAACATAAGTTGTGAAACAAATGGAGATTAATCAGACACACCATAACCATGAGGGCCTTTGACAAAGGCCCATCTTTATCCAGAAGCAGTTTTCTCCAACTTCAGTCGCTTTTCCTGATTGCAAGATTTCTGGTGTGTGCATACAAACCTGCAATTTCACAAAATCTGAAACATTAAAAGATAACTTCAGTCGCTTCACAAAATCTGAAGTAATGTTGACCCATATTTAGAGGACTCTTTCACTATTGACCTCATAAAAGACAGCAGCTGCAAGTTCCATCAAGTTTTGTTGTGCAAATGTAAGAGATCCAATTCTATCATCCTTGGATGACTCGTTCCTGTTTATTTAATTATACTAAATATCCATGAAGATCAAAGTGATAAGGAATGGAAGCGAGGTAAAGTAACACATACCAAAGCATGCCACCGCTGGTACTAGAGCTTTCATCTAGCTCCTTTCCTACAACATCAAGAAGTTGTTCAACTAATTCAACGGCTTCTTGAAAAACTTATTGCTGAGCTTTAGTTGTACTCTTGCATATGAAATAAATGACTCCTACACATATAAACTTCTGACAATTGTTGTGATCTGTATAGATGAGGAAACAACAAGATATAATCTGCACGTACCTTTAACCCCCGATCATGTGTGGTAAACCAAGAACGAAATAGGAATTCACGCAATGTAGTAGGATGTTTATAGCTTTGGGAAGCCAAGATTAGCCCATCTAGTTGTAAATATGTATTAACACATTCCATAAGCTTGCGTGAAACCTTTCCTTCTTTTCTGCAAATTTTACCAAAGAAATACTATCCAATTTAGCAGGCTCATTGCCATGGTTGTTGAAACTACATCTCACATCTAACACTACGCTTACGCAATTATCGAAACTTAAAAGGTGCACAAAAATCAAACCTTATTTTGGAAAATATCCTAGTAAACCCATTAACAAGATCCTCTCTGATAGTCTCAGGGAAATCACCAGGTGGATTTAACATAGAGCATCAAGATATTGCTGGGTCCGAACCAAATTCGGCCCAAATCGTCCCAAAACACAGAAATCAAATTCCAAATCAAATACAAATGCAATTTAAGCACCCAAGATTAAATTCATATCAGTCAAAAGACATTTAGAGCACTAATATAACAAATAAAACTCTCGATCAAGCTCAAAATAAATCCGATAACCTCTAACCAAACATCGGGAACCTCACAATCTTCCTCACAAAAACTGCAAGTAGGATTCATCTTCTTCACAAGGGAAAGCAAAGCAACCTGCCAATTCAAAATTCAAACTTAATATGTAAACAAAAGGTGGTTGCAATCATGACAATGTTCCGATTTAGTATGACAAGAAACTGGTGATAGCAATTAACTGAGAGTAAACCAGGAAAAATTTGCTGAACCCTTGAACATCTTTTTGAGCTGCCAAGTTCTGATGCAATTTAATAAACAAGAGGAACAAACTTTAAATGGACTGAAACCTGCCCATTGCAATGTTGCAATTGTAGGTGGCACAGGAAACATTTCATATAGGACAAAGTAAACATGACGTCTCGAAGAATTTTTGATACTACAAAATAAGGTTTTTTGTGTCGTGTCCTGCCAAGTTTTGGTAAATTCGAAATGCAAGACGTGCCGACGGTGCCGAAATAGCATGTCCACTCTTTCTCACTCACTTTTCCCATTAAAAATTAATAAAGCATTTGAAGTTACCTCTTTCACTGTGCTCAGCATTAATTTTGTAAGGATTTCTCTAGAAGAGAGGTTGAACCACAACGAAGTCAGTCTAAAAACTTAGAGAAGGAAGCTTCTTCAGTATAGGTATTGCCAATGACTTTGGTTGGAAAGAAAGGGCGGGTTCAAAGTAATAATGTTAGATTTTGTAAAAGAAAAACAACCCACTATTCATTATAGATAGTGTAATAGACATTATGGACAATATATGCATATACCAAAACTGTCGTAAGTACTTCGACTGCAATTTACTTCATTTAATGTAAAATGTCATTATTGCTCTTTTGTACATACTACTACATTTTCTATGACAAGTCTGGCTTACGAAGGCATAGGCAAGAAAATCAGATGTGACGGTAAAAAGAGACATACCACTCTGATGTCATATTTTCCACCTATGACAAGACAATGTCGATATGCTTCCCTTGTCATTCTAAAAGCAAAACATTATAAATGAACATACCTCAAAGACAAGCTCCTTCTAACATGTCACTGTGTGCTAGTTTCCCAATATAGAAGAAAACAATAAAAAATATATAGCTAGAATTTTCTTGGCATATTGCAACTACATCGCATGTCATATATGCCTTATCCAGGAAGATTTTGATGATGTAGTTTTTTTTTTTTTTAAATTATAGTTTTTAACGTGCCAAATTGACTATGACTTTGTAATTTAAGTTAGAGAAGTATATCGCAATAAGCATTTAGAAATGCTGAGTGCCAAATCAATAATATGTGTTTGCCGGGTGGCACGACCATGTTACAGGTAGAACCATGCTTGAAAGTCACAACTTCCCCAAATGGCCTTCGACATGACTTAATCAAATAACGGTTTTAGTTTGATCATGCTTATCTCTTGTCACAGTGAAAAACAGAAATAATGCTAATATAGCTCACCTACCTGCAACTTTTCAGCTTCTTCTCTATCCATCATGAGCTGCTTCTGCAAACACTTGTATCTTCATTGAACAATCAGTCTTCTGTCCCTGAAATTAAGGACAACGACAACTCTTCGTTGAGTGAGATTCTACAAGTATAAGATAGGCATCCCAAAACTCATTAGTGTAGAATATTCACACAACAAACTTACCTTAGAGCTTTTTATCCTTTTGATTGGTGCATCAAGCTCCCTGGTCTACAACAATTGTCTTTTAGAAAAATATTGGCCAACTTGTAATGGGAGGATAACTTACTTTGTATTTCCTCCATGTCATTGCAGCTTGCCATTCGCACAGTCGCAATATCATGCAACTACATTGAATACCTGAAGCTTCACAATTCTACTGTTAATATATTTGAGTACTCTCCCTGCTTCTATCACAAATAGACATCATAAGTTCCTAGAGTACATAGTAAGCATCAGACCTAGACAAGGTAATCTCGAAGAAATAGTGGCGGAGCAAGGATTCGAAGTTTGGGGGGGCCAATATACAAACACAAAATTATTCAGGAAAAAGTCTTAAATAAAAAAATCTATATTTATCTTATAAAAGTTTTAAAAAAAATTTATCTTATGGAAATGAAATTTTGTAAAATTCAAGCGATATATCTTATAAAATTATTTTAAACATTATAGAAAATGCCGTGCAGATATATTTTTTAAGTATTTAATATTCAATGACAATTTTAAAAAATACTAAAAACCAAAATGAACATGGGCCAAAAATTATCCTCAATCCTCTATGTAAATCAATCTCCTCGCACGTTTCAACAAACCAAAAATAAATGTGTCGTCCCAATTACCTTCAAAGCCTCAATGCTTTACATAAAGCAAATGTCCAAGCCCAATTAGCTTTAAAGCCTCGATCCTCTATATAGTTCAATCTCCTCGGACGTGTCAGCCACCTAGCCCACCCGTCTCCAGACCATCTATCTAAAATCTAGGCAGAAAAATATGAATTTCTTCCTCCCTCAATTGCTCTGTCTCCGGCTTCTGATTCCCGCCGCGAGCAAGGTATTATCCCACAGGCACCACTACCACCTTTCGCTTGCCCCGTTATAGCCGCCGGCCCACTAGTAACCCTGGCCAGCCGCAGCGTTAGCCCACACGTGGGATGTTGTATATGTATATACATTTGTATGTGTAATGTTTTAGCTAACAAAGTGATGCATGAAGTTAACCCTGAAATGTTCCTAGTTCAGTTTTTGAACTGAACTATCGCCACAAACATTATAGCCTAAATCAAGGTGAACAACATTCTTTCTCAAGAAAACCTCCTTGCTGAATATATTAGTTCCAAAGATAACTTACTTGTAGCCCCATAAACTCTGAATCACCTTGAAAATTGTCCTTTTGGTTGATCAATCCGTTGCAGTACACATCTAAAACATCGTGACAGCAGTGTTTATGTACCTCATCAAGCCTGTAAAATGGGCTTCCAATTATCCCCTTTCTTTGTTCCTTTTTAAACAGAAGCTGTGCTCCATAAGATGATCGCTTGTTGCTTCATCAACTTCTTTCCATTACTGCGGATCGTTTACAAGCAAGTCATAGAATTGTAAAGCTTTGTCCAATTCCCTTTCATGTTCTACTCGAACGAAACCTTATTTGATTGGAGAATGTCGTAAAAGCTAGCAGGCACCTTTATTCGAGTCAAAGCTGCAACAAGTAGATCAACATCTAGTGGAAGCTGGAAAGGAGACATAACAAAGTCAAACCACATTCAACATGCACGAAAAATCAAGTTACCTCTAGGAAAGAACTCATAACAAAATGAAAAATATGAAGAAAGCAAACAATATTATTGTTGCACTTGCTTTCTTTCTAATTGATATCTTGCTTCAAAATGGACAAAAGCTTGTATATTTAGACAGGGATGTTAGATATATACCGATTCCAAGAGTTAAAAATCAGGACATCCCAATGTTAGACCATTGAATTGTTCCTCACACCAGTCTTCCACATACAATACAGCAGTGAAGTATGAACCACAGCGCTGCAGAAACAATTCATACTCAAGAGAGATTAATGTTATAGCAAATAATGAGATATTTTGTTTGAGAGAGAATACATAACATCAACAGTAGTCTATATGCAACAGTAGTCTATATGCTGATCACTTGTAATTCCCAAAGAAAAAAGAACTTATTCAAAAACAAAATCTGATTTTGACATGTTCTCTATTCACAAGCACCATTCCCATCACTAGAAGACCATAAGTTTCAAGAAAGCAACATGAGTGATGAAAACTTTCAAGAAATAACGATGAGAGTATCTCATGCTAACACGCACATAGAGGCCTTCACTTTCCTGGAAGCTAGCCTCTGCATAATCTTCAGTTTCTTGGAAATGCACGTTTTAAATATCATGGCAATGCCAAAACTTGTCCAAACAAACTTGTCCAAACAAACTCGCCAGGTCGCGCCGCACCCGCTCACTTCTCTCTTTCTCTCGCCCGACCTCACTCTCTCTCGGCTCTCGCGATCGCGTGCACCCGCGATCTCGCCCGCCGCCGATCACCGCGCCGTCCGCCGCCGGCACGTCGCCGAACCTGACCCCCACCCTCCTCTGGCCCTGTCCCTCTCCCTCTCGCTCGTTCTCGCGCTCGATTTCCTCGACCGCGCTGAACCCTAGTTGTCGCCACCGTCGATTCCGGCGCCGCCGCGCCTCTCCGTCGCCGTTCCTGGCGTCTCGCCGTCACCTTGGTCACCGTCGAGCCTCTCCGCCTCCGATTGGACCCTGTAGCGTCGGATCCCCATCTCCGCTGTCTTTGTTGTTCGCCGCTGCCTTCGCCGCCGCGATGTTGTTCCGGTCATGTTCCCCGACGTCGCAGCCGCTTCTCTGGTGTCGTAGCTCGACCACCGCCGCCACCTCTGGAGCTTTCTCTCCGACCGTTCTCCGGCGAGCTTCTCCGGCGATTCTCAGTTCTCCGTCGCTTCGTCTTATCGCTTGTGAACGCGTTGGTTGTGGTGTTTCTCCGGATGAGCTGCAGGGCATTCACGCCGCTGTGCCGGGTCTCGTTTGTAAGACCGGGACGAAGGTGAGTTGAAACCCGCGGTCTCACTGGTTATGTTTATTTGTTGATCTTAAGTATGTTGTGGATACATATTGTGTTTTTGCACGTGTTGATGTGTTTAACTTATTTTATCGGGTACTTAGTATAGTGAACGAATCAATGACTTTAGTGGTATTGACATACGTTGGATAACTTGTTTGAATGAGTACCTTAGCTTGTGGTTGAACGAGTACCTTGGTAGTAGTGACATGCACCCTCGTTATGACTTGTCGGACATCTAGGTAGATGTGACAGTCCTTTGGATAGTTTGTATGACACATGTTATTGTAGATTATTACGACTTTTCTATGTTTTGACTGAGTAGTTGGGCATGACTGCCATCGTTTACATTTACGTAGAAAAGTTTACCTTGTTGACATTGTTAGAATGTGTTGGACTGACTTAGTGACTTTGACCGGCCGCCTGCGCTTTAAGTTATACCTGTTTGTAGGGGTCGTTTGACTTGGTTATTACTTAGAAGAATATTAAAGCCGACTGCTGGATTAATACCTTTCGTATGATCGTTCCGTATGTTGTGTGGACATGTCCGTGGTAAGCTTGTCTCTGCCTTTGTATCGTTGTGTGTGTCACCTGCGCTCGTTGTGTTGTGGTAGAAGTGCGATGTGACTTTTACTTGTGTTGTACGCATGACTGACCTACTTAGACGGTATGCGAGCGATTGCTCTAGCAATACCATTAGTAGAGCGGACTTTTGTGATGTGCGTTGTTTCCCTGTGTGTTTCTTTCACTTTCCTTGTTGAGTTCGGAGTTGCGACTAGGGATTAGGTGTGAGTTGAAACATGATTATAGGGGTGCACTTGATCCTTTATGTGATGTTTTGTATGTACCCGTGAGGAGGGTTTTACCTTTTCGGGTTATGTTGAATGCTTGTGATATAAAGCATGTGGATTTGTTGATGGGATCATGTGATCTCTGCATTGTATGTTGTTGTGAGATTCAATGTTGGTGGTTTGACCCTATATTATGTGACTATGATTTGGGAGCATGCTTAGATGTGTTACATGATGTTATTATAGGATGGAAAACATTGCCAGTTTGATGCACGTGTCTATTATTGTTTTAGCGTTGGGAAACCGTTGTTGTCTTTCACTGGTTTGTGAATGTGGACATCGACAACGTGAGCGTAATAAGATTTTATGTGATGATGTGTATTTGGTTTTGGCATGTTTCGGAAATACTCTCTTCTCATTTATGTGATATCAGGATTTGTTATATGCTAATTAGCGTGGAAACCGTTGTATGTCTATCACTTGTACTTATGCGATTGGTGTGCCCAATGTGAGTATTGTTTGGATTGGTGGACATGACAACGTGGAGCGCTAATGAGATTGAAGTGAAAAGTATTTGTGTTGTGGGCTCTTTCGGTTTGGACTGCATCGCCTAGGTTCGCTACTCCCGAGAGTCGAAGAGGATAATCGACCGGGATCGAAATGGGACGATTGTGGGGGCGCCTGAGTACCATATTTGTTGTCTCGACGAGAAGAGAGACCGGCGGGCGTAGTTAAGGTGCAGCCCCAGAGGCCAGGTGGCGGCTACGAGACTCAGGCGAGGCTTGAATCGGCAATTTCGGAAATGCCGGTAGATCAAGTAACTCCCTTAGGGCCAAAAGGGATCGCCCCCTGCTGTAGGGTACTGGGGGACGCGACGTTGCCACCGTGTCTGACCCAGATCCTTGGTGCTGCGTGTACCAGAGGGTTGTGTTGAGTATAACATGAGAGACTAAACTGGTTTGGTAGTTTAGTCCACGCTGACTTAAGAATAAGATAATGACATAACCGGATTGGGTTTCGGGTGATCGAATTACCTTTATTTTTGATGATGTTTAATTATATGTTTCTGGTTTGTTTGATGACTTGTGGTTTATGTTTATATATATATATATTATATTATATATATATTATATATTATAATTATATATATATATCTTTGTTATGGGTTATATATGGATTTTGGTACGACATTGGAATGAGAGTATGCGTTGGGAATTTTGGCATGCAATTATGTTTCGATTGCAGACTTGTTTTTTGCATTGCAAGCATATGCCCTGGTATGCTTTATGTATGCTGTTCAACTTGATTTATTACACGTGTGCCATGCTTTTATGTGTTTGTTTGGTATGTGATTGCAACCCTGGCCGTGGCCTTGCGGGCGTTGCCGGGGTGGGTCACTCACTGAGTATATTTTAGTAACTCACGTACTACTCTGCCCCGCAGGTTGTTGCGGAGGACCGCCGGACGATCGTAGAGCAGATTTGGGGTTCAGAAGTTTAGTTGGGGAAATAAAGAAAATGTAAATTGTTATTGTATAGTTTCCGCTGTGTATTAAATAGTTCGTAATTAATGTATTTGTTATTTTCGGAAAGTACTAGCCTCATAACATCTTATATCATTTGTATATTTCCACCTTATTTCCGGCCCCCGGATTCGGGGCGTCACAATTATGAGGTATAATTAGAAATGCGTATATGCCGAACTAAATGTGCAATATTATTAGTAACTTAATTCTCATGCACCCGTGACGACGGCCGTTCATACTCATATCCCAATATAGAACCTAACTGAAGTTAACCACATTAAAGAAGACACTCAGCAATATAACTCGAGATGCCAGAGGACATTGCTAGTAAGATAAGACCAATTAATTTCATTTACCTTCTGTCGCTGGAAAGACTTCAGGGGTAACAGAGGCCATTTATATAGAGGGATGAAAACCTGAAGATCGGAAATCGGTGAACTTTTTCTTTAGCACAAGGTTAAGACGTATTTCAGCTAGGCTGTCAAAACTCAGACAATTTTGAGAAGTGCTTCTTTGTTAGCCCTCGATGGACAGAAATAGTTTCCTCGCAGCAATCTCCTAAAAAAACGCCCGTTGTATTTTTTTTTTTTTTTTTTTTTTTTTTTTTTTTTTTTTTTTTTTTCCAAGTGACGCCCATTCCATCAATAATGTCTATAGTCAACGCTAAAGGGAACCTGCCAAACCCATTGAAAGTGCTGTAAACCAGTGGTTATTAGAAAAGGCGCCCGGCGTCGCCTTAGGGCGCTAAGCGAGGCAAGGCGAGGCCCAGGGCCCTTAAGAAGATCAAAAGGCGAGGCAGTATTAGTAAGCGCCTACTAAGGCGCTCGCCCGGGCGCCTAGGCAAGCACAGATTAATGTGCCATTTTTTGCCCTTCTCTTTTAAGGGTTTGAAAAAACTTAAATGAAGAGTAAAAAAGTTAAAACAAATGAAAAGGAAAAAATAAAATGCTTGAATTATCAAGTTATTACGACGACTTGGTTATGTCAAGTATAATCAAGCACTTAAGGCTCGATATGATTTACAAGATGTTATTGATCATATTTCAATTGTATGATATTGATGATAACAATGAATGGATAGTTGGAGAGATAGATACCAATACATCCAATGCAGAAAATAAATTGGTTTTTAATGATGACAATTTGATTTGGGGAGATGTGGCAAGGGCAAGTTGAGCAGGTTTAAGGAGAGCAACAATGAGTCATGTCCAGGTACAATCTCAAAAAAGTAAAGGAAAAGCAAAGCCTCAAACTTAAGGGATGAAAAGATTGAAGAATAAACTAACTCGGAAGACTCTAAAGAAGGGATTGAAGTGTATCTATGCCAATGATGGTTGAAGATAACTTTTAGATGATGCAGAAGATACTTTTGATGAAGAATATAATTAGATAATTCCGTATTTGGTTATATTTTGCGTAGTTCTCTTTTTGGACATTGAATTTTAGTAGGTTGAGTAACTTTATATCTTGAAACTTGTTGTAAATGTTAATTACATAAGTCTTTTTGGAATGTTTATATTTTGTTTTTATTTGTAAGTTCTATGTTATTTTGTATTTTATGTGTATGATTTTTGACATTGCATTCTTATTTGTTGAAACGCCTTGGAAGAATTTAAGATTTGATGTTTATATTAGTTTCATTATTGTTCTCTTATCCTAGTTCTATATTCATGATAAACTTGCATTAGCGCCTCATGTCACCTAAGCGAGCGCCTCGAGAGCGATTTGGCGCCTCGGGCATTTTGAGACCTTGGCGCCTTAGAGCGCTTTTCGCCTTTAATAACACTGTTGTAAACTAAATGACTAAAACGTCACAAGTTACAAAAGTATATCAGTTAAAGATGAGGAATTTTCCATTATACAAACCCGCTCAGGTGTTTTGAGCATTAGCCCTTGTTCAAACGCAACACCAAGATCAATGTGTACCACCTCAGCAGTGGCTTGATCAATCAGAATATTCATTGAATGCCTGTCTCCTAGTCCAACAATGTAGCCAACCTAAAAGCTAAACTATATTAGTTTCAACGTCAAGAAAATAATGCTCGTTGACCAATTTGTCCTACAGAATAAGATATATGAATGATTTCTTAATTTTGCATGTAAAATGCCAGTATTATGAAGTTTCATGACAATACTATTTAGCTTGATCAGGAAATATGTCAAGTGCTTTATACAAACTATGTATGAAGGAATTTGACAAGTTGCGAGATATGAACGACCAAATTAAAGCTAGAACATATCTGACCATTGAACTAGCAGCCACACTTCGAGTGTAAGTTAGCCTACACTCAAACCATTCAGCAGGGCTGGCAAGAATTTCTCCAGAAAGAAGTTGTGCATGACCGGCCTGCTTGAATAAGAAAGCAACAATTCAAATTAAATCTTGATCCAACCAAATTAGAGATTAGACAAGCACTTTTGGTTGCAATATTACCTCAAATTGTCACAGACTTTGAGAAAAGCCTTAACCGCTTGTCCTTTTCCTGTAAAAGAATAAAACAATATATCATATGACAACCAGAAACCTAGGCAATAATAATTGAAAATAAAACCTCTTTAGGGTAATGATAGTACTTGATTTTCCTGTTCTATGATACATAGACAAACTAGATGTTCTTATGTAATTATTAGCGGTTGTTCACACCCAGACACACTCATCTGAACTTTACATTTGCCAATGCGCTCCAGGCATTGAAGAAAAGACCATTCCCTCATTCCCATAACGTTCATAGACCCCTCCAGTTCTAAGTACTAAGGAACGTACAACAAGATGCTAAGATGCAGCCATCATAACTAAATTGTCATTACGCTAAAGCAAATGACTAGAGGGAAACAACCTTCCCAATAGGTATTCACCAAGTGGAATAGTATGATCTACCCATTCGATTACACCAGCACTAGGCCTAAAGGGAACCACCTGTGGAAACAAGGGAATCATAAAAGCGAAACATGAAGCTACTGGGTGGAAAGTTCTCATTAACACTACTGCAGTAGTTATTTCTCAAACAAAAAAAAAAAAGCAAAAATACTCTATTTCATAAGTTAAATAAAATGAGCTTTACAGAAACAATGTAAGACTGGAAAAGTTCAGTGCTTTAAATTCCCCCTTTGTTTGAAATGCATCAGCGGTTCAACTGATTTTTAACTAATGGAGTATATAAGCTAAAAGCGATGAAGTTCATCTGCATCAGGTTACGATGCTGTTTTTGCAATCATGATCTTGCTGAATTCTAGAAAACCGGAAATTTAGAAAGACATCCAACTATAGCTAAGACCTGACCTCATTACTTTTCCTACAAAATGGATTGTTCATATTACACAAAGACATTGTTCACCATGCTATGAAAAACAGGGACTGATGTACGTGCTTCAACATAGGTACTATAGACAAATTTCAGAGTCTCAGCTTTTGCGTAGTGAAATGCCTATAATCTACGCAAGAAGAAATACTAACTCTTATTCGGTTGTACATTTGGAATGTCGTACTGGTTAGCAGTCCCTTTCTTAAGGTATCACTTAATATAATTTTATATAACCGTGACGAAGATAGACACTATATAGGCGTGTAGAGAGAGGCATAGGTCATCTCCTGTCTTTTCTGGTCTGTAGAAGTCTCAAAAACATAGCTATCCAGGAAAAAGAAAATAAAGAAATGTCAGTTAACAAACTGATGTACATAAGAGCAGGTAACAAAATCTTGTAGGTTCGTATCTTTAATCTTCTACTTTGACAACATAATATCTTCCAAAGTTAACAATTACCTGTATAGGGATCAACTGCTCTGCTTTTTCCTTCTTTTCCTAGTCGGTGCCTTTGATGTCGTTATTTTCATTTCTCAAAGATTTTAACAAAACATGAATGCAGTTATGATTCTAAAGGTAGAAAGTTTAGATGTTCTACTGGAGTCCATCATCATTTTTGGGGAATCAACCTAATAAAAGAACATGTCCAAGTCAAACACACAAGGTACACATACTGAAATTAGTTGTACCACGTTAAGAAGCCATGGGAATAAACACAAAATAGAAAAGACTTTGAAAACACATAATACCAAAAGATGCCAGTTTCTCAGAGGAGGCTGGGACGTTCTAGCACATTTGGTAGATAATATTCTCATAAAGCTAAAAAATTTGAACAAAAAAAAACAAAACAAAAGAATCAACAAAAAAAAGATAGACGCTGCAGAAAAATGATAAATTTTATGTAAATAACTTGTGCCTGGGCGTCGTCTTCTTGCTTTAATAAGTCAAGCAAAGTTTCCCAAGTAAGCAAAGAAAATAATCGTGCTTGACTTCTATCACTAGTCACAAAAGAAATTGGCATCTTTGGAACAATCATCTGCATCCAACTCATATCAACAATCTGTACTATACCCTCGTTAATGTCCTATGGTCTTGAAGTAAATTTGATGAAAAAGAAATGGACACGTGAACACCAAATTCCATATGTCTTACAGTATTTGAAATCTCAAGAATAAGTCTAGAAAGACCTACTGAGAGTTCCTCCGCCAACTGAATGACTTGGTCTAGTAGAGCAAATTCTATAGAGCTTTTATATTATTGAATTAAGGCAAAGAGTGTGAAAGAAACTTAAAAATCTTGGAAAGAAGAAAGAACAGACGGACTTGCATTAAAGACCAAGTTAAGACAAGAAAGTCCAAAAGAAATGACTGCCTTATGCTTCTCGTTAATCATACATACAGCATGATTTAGTAAACCCATAATGTAGTTGAAGGCCTTGGGAAATAGATGAGCCTTTCCTCTTTAGAGCTGCAAAGGAGACGCAATCATAGGATGATGGCACTATCGCCATTGTTGATTGAAATGTGTGCAAGCATGCATAAATTTTGCTTGCTGTGTTTACATATGCATACACAGTTACATACCACTTTGTTATTTGTGTTCTCGATATAAAAAAAGGACAGCAACATTTAGATTTCATGTTATCACCTATTTAGTTAGTAGCAGGGAGCAAAAGAGAGAGAGAGAGACAGAGAGAGAATTGTTTTATGTAGCTTCACTTGATTTGTTTATCAATGTCTTAAATAATATAACTTACCCGATCAAGCCCAACATAGATTTAAACAATCTATCATAGTTGGAGATAGTATATCTCAAATCCAAGCATATCTCAATTCCACTCAAGCCCATATTTTCTCTAGTAATTGAAAATTTTGATAAGGATCTGGTGACGGCATGCATAGACAAACACAACCTACATCTTTGCGAAAACAAAGTATAAGGTCACAAACAACACTTAACTAAAGCTATATACAACCTATACATCAAAATTAATATTATTCTCTCTTTCTTCTAAAAACAAGGAGAGCTTTGCCCATCACAGTGCTTCATTATGATTAGATGAAGCAAAAGAGTGGAAACAGTAATCACTACGCACATCAAGTTAAAGATTAAACTTTAAAATTTCATAGATTCTTTGAGATACTATCCAGCATTTAAAATAAAGCTTCACTGGTCAGAGACTTGTAAAATCTCTTGATATGAAGTAGCTAGGATGTCGAAGCAATCTAGGTGGTTTAAACCTTAAAGTAATGAACTTTCAAAATAACCTCAACATAATATTTTAATAAACATGTAGTGTGAAAACTATAGCCAAACATGGCCAAAAAAAAAAAAGTAGCAAGAAAAATGGAGTCCTCACACCCAGACAAAATGAAACAATAGATGTAGTTGCATAAAAGGGAACCGCCAAATACATACAAGTGGACAAAAGAATCTTCTTATTTTGTGCAGAAGACAGGAACACCATTATATAATTATCCATCTCACAAATCAATGTCTACCTAAAAAACCGAGGAAGCCGAATACTAGGATAATTCTTTGTCCAGACCTATGAAAAAAAGAAAAGATAAAATTGATGTAACTTCATCTATAACTCCCCGGCCCTCATTTTGTGCTGACAACTGCTAACAAAAGAAAGAAAGAAGAAATAATGCTTCTCGTTAATCATACATACAGCATCATTTAGTAAACCCATAATGTACTTGAAGGCTTTGGGAAATAGATAAGCTCTTTCCTCTTTGAGCCTGCAAAGGAGACGCAATCATAGGATGATGGTATTATCGCCATTGTTGATTGAAATGCGTGCAAGCATGCATAAATTTTGAAGAAATAACTGCCAAGTTAAGACAAGAATGTCCAGAAGAAATAAACTGCCTACTTGCTTTCTCGTAATCATCATACAGCATCATTTAGGTAAACCAATAACGTAGTTGAAGGCCTGGGAAATAGATGAGCCCTTTCTCTTTGAGCCTGCAAAAGACACGCAATCATAGGATGATGGTACTATCGCCATTGTTGATTGAAATGTGTGCAAGCATGCATAAATTTTGCTTGATGTGTTTACATATGCATACATAGTTACATACCACTTTGATATGAAAAAAAAGTCTGCAACATTTAGATTTCATGTCTACCTCCGATTTAGTTATTAGCAGGGACAATAGAGAGAGAGAGAGAGAGAGAGAGAGAGAGAGAGAGAGAGAGAGAATTGTTGCATGTAGCTTAACTTGATTTGTTTATCAATGTCTTACATAATATAACTTACCCTATAAAACCCAACATAGATTTAAATAATCTATCAAAGTTGAAGATAGTATATCTCAATTCCACTCAAGCCCATATTATCTCTAGTTATGAAATTTTGGTAAGATCTGTTGACATCATGCATAGACCAACACAACCTTACATCCTTTGCAAAAACAAAGTTAAATGAGGTCACAAACCAACACTTACTAAAGCTATATACACCGTATACATCAAATTAAATATTATTCTCTCTTTCTTCTAAAAAACTAGGAGAGCTTTTGCCATCACAGTGCTTCATTATGATTAGATGAAGCAAAAGAGTGGAAACAGTAATCACTACGCACATCAAGATTAAAGGATTAAACTTTTAAAACATACTTTCTATTCCGAAAGTGGCTCACTCGCCAAGATTTAAATAAAGCATCAGTGGTCAGAGACTTGTAAAATCGCTTGATATGAAGTAGCTAGCATGTCGATGTAATCTAGGTGGTTTAAACCTTAAGTAAACTTTCAAAATAACCTCAGCATTATATTTTAATAAACACTAAGGCCGAAAACTATAGCCAACCATGGCACAAAAAAAAAAGTAGCAAGAAAAATGGAGTCCTCTAACCAAGCCAAAATGAAACAATAGATGTTGTGTAAAAGGGAACCGCCAAATAAAAAATTGAACAAAACAAATTTCTCATTTTCTGCAGAAGGACAGGAAACCCCGATTATATAATTATTCCATCTCACAAATCAATGTCTCCCTAATAAAGCGAGGAAGCCGAATACTAGGATAATTCTTTGCCAGATTTATAAAAAAAGAAAAGATAAAATTGATGTAACGATTAACGTACAAGGAACTGGACACCTAAATATACAGATAAACATTCCAGATCAGGAGATTTCCCTTTAATTTCAGCCAAAATTCCACTGCTGTAACTTCATCTATAACTCCCTGACCCTCATTCTGTGCTGACAACAGTTAACAAAAGAAAGAAAGACGAAGCTAACTTAATAGATGAATATATCATGGTCGTCTTCCGGCCAAACAATCATCAAGTACCTTTGACCAGCGTTGCCCAGAATCTGAAAAGGCAGATTCATATACAGAGTAAGCCAAGAGCGGAGCACAACCTGCCCTCAAGGAAAATAGGGCAGCGGGAATGAGCACAACATTTTGCTCATTTAAAGCTAGTGATTCCTGCAAAAGTGAAGATAAGGGATACCCTGAGCAGATAAAAGATTTGAAAGATGCTATTAAAAGTTACGCGTTAATAAATTGACACAGCTAACTACCTCCTAGACGGCTTTTCTTTCTGAATAGAAGCTAAGTACAAGTTTACAAAAAGAAGACAGAACAACTTACATGAGCACCTTTCTTCGAGAAACTAGCATGTGATAAAGTATAAGGCTGCCCTGATTTGAACACCGCAGACATCAATCCAACAATTACACGAGGAAATGATAACACTTCGCACGTCAAATGCAACATAAAGAAAGGGGAAATATATAACTTCTCAAAAGCTCCAGAAAAAAATAAATATTCACAAGATTAAACCAGTTAGTGGTAAGCTAAAAGTAAGCATGCACAACTAGTAAGTTGGTTCTCCAACAAATTCCGACATGCAGTAGCAATATAATATATAGCTGACTACGATCAAGCAAAAAAAATATTTACTTTTATGTTAATATGAATAAATGTGCAGGCAATAACTAGGTGAATTGCCTTTTTTAAGCCATAATAATACACAAACCAACGCACCATGTAATATTCGTCTAACACTAATTTGAACTTAATAACTTTTAAATCAGAGAATACCCTAACTAAACATGAGTTAAAGTGCTCATGTCTGATGATGATAGCCTGTACTTGAATATCACGAGGAACAACAGCTAGGTCTACTTGATCTTGTGCGCAAAATTTATCTCTAGTGTTTATTGAAACTGATAAATGAGTCAAAAAGTTGAACATTTAGCTAAGTAGAACTTTAATATATGAAAAATGTGACAAGCCGCGAAAAGCATAAAAACTAACCCGCAAAACGATATTGCAAGCAATATGAAAACATCATTTTCCTGTACAAAGGCAAACGCCTAGTATTAGGCTTCAACATGAACTAAAGACATCATCACAACCATCATTTCTGCAAGGCATTTCTAACTACAAGTGTGACACCCCGGGTTTCGGGCGGGATCGCACAAGAATGTTGCGATCCTGCGGTTTCCGGTTGAACAGAAACCCCGACGGTCGACGAAAATGGTGGATTTTGGGCGTGTACCCCTTTTCCCGGAAGGGAAAAGGACCCGATCGTGTGGTGCGGTCGGGGCTTTGGGGGCGGAGCCCGGGGCTTTGAGCGGGACGCGACAACAAGTACCTCCACTACCGAGTTTAGCAAGTACTTCCACTATTCACTTTCCAAACACTACAACAAATTAAGAGGCTCTAAAGCGTATTTTAAAACTAGCGATTAACTTCTATAAGGATTTCAAATATCAAAATGTGTGGCTTCAGCTGCACCAAACATAGAGAGGTAACACGAACAACTCACGATTCTCACCAAGCCACTTATACTGCTATGTATTTCACTTTCAAGTGAATCCATGCCAGGATGCTGAAAAATTTTTGTCAGTCAACTACTTTATAAACTTTTAGTCTATTTTGGGAGTCTCCACATCAGTCTTTTCTTTGTAATTAAAACGAGGCTCGAAGTGATTGACTACACAAACAGCTTCTTCATTAATTTGCCTTCCAGAAAGATGCTATAAAATCCAGTATAACTATCAGGATCCTAAGACCTTTTCCAAGGTCCAGATCCAATCCTGCAGTGACATCTTCTTTTAGAATGAAGAACTAACATGGCCGCACAAATATGTACTAGGCAAGAAGAAAATTTGTTACATAGTTTGCTCATAATATTAAATAAGAAGAACAACACTTACGCAGACCACCACTAACCAAAAAACAATATGAAGCAAGTTTAGCCCATACCGTATTGTTCCTTTATAGTTCATCACGCTCAAGCTCCGATATATTAGAGAACTATCGTGGTTGAGCTTAGGTTCAACAGCATCACGAAGGCATGTCCTTCACATATCAAAGAGAATAGAAACGTTTTATAGGAGCCAAATAAATTAACGATTGCAAAAGAAGAACCTGAATAAACCAGAACATAGACGATCAAATTTGGGAAACTTATTGTGGACAGTAATAACAACATCAAATTTGAGAACAATTGTAAGCAATTCTGATCAAAATATTAAACTTAACACTTTAGACTTGATAACCATTTTACTTTAGCAATTTCCATAGAAAATAGATCCTAGTGATTACAAATGCTAAAGCTGGCAAACTTTGCAATCAAGTATTGATTTCACACCAAGTTTGCAGTATATTGAAAGACATGCAACAAAGGTTAGTTTAGGCCTTCCCAACAATTTCTACGATATTTTGCTACTTTATACAATACATACAACTACTTTCAACCAATTATCATGTATAAGTAAAAATCATACATATAAAGCCATGCAATATTTCTCATATCTTGGCTACACATGCAATATAGCTTCAAATCAAAGCTTTCTAGGAATTTAATTGCATACATATTTGATGAGTCCCCAACTACCTTTAGAGAATACTTAAAAGAATGAAAGTAATATAACAAATTCGTATTTGAAAGCTCACCGAATTAAACAAGGAACTGTTCACACAAGACATTAAAGACAACTTACTGATAAGAAGTGACCAAATACCCTAATCATATCTCTCTTGTACAACTTTGTCCTATTTATCTCTCGATCTTGATAGGTCTGTCCATGTATCATCTCCCTCACCACTAATTTTGGTAGACTCAGCAGCGACCCTAGGAATCACAGTTGGATCATACAAAATTAGATCCAAATATGAGTGTGGTCATTTGTCACACTAGCTACAATATGGGTCCGTGCATGTCTTTTCCCTCTCTAGTCCAACACCAACCTGATCCCATCCTACCCACCTCGTACCCAACCAAATTAGGTCACATAAGAAACTTCTGACCAGCATCTGAACCAGGATGGTTTGGAATTAGATTCTCACCAGTCATGGTTGACTAGTCAATTGCCATAAGATGAATTTTGAAATACTACAATACACATATCGAAAAAGTTCCTGGTCCGCAATGGTGAATTACAAACACTAACAGTTGCTACTTTTAAAGGGAAAAAAATTAAAAAATTTGTATTACTATTTACAACTAAAAACTTGATCCAGTAGGAATTACCAAGGATTCAAATGTAATCTCGTTATATCTTTCAAACATTACCCAAGTACCAAATACAGCAACAGGTAGAAAGAGCCAGTTTTAAATAAGCTGTGTAGCTGTCATCTTGAAGATATAATAGTTTTAAATTTTAAAGAACTACCATTAACAAAGACCAAATTATTTTATGGTGTCTTTAAATTGTTAAAAGATCCATAAGGTTAAACTGAAACAAACAATCGCAGCTATGAACAAACATATCTTATGGCTGAGGACTTGGTCTGTGAAATTTGACTTCCCAATTGAAGAAATGAATAGAACTTTGAGCAAGCTTATCCACATCAACCATGAGAAAATTAAGTCATCTTAGCTGATGAGATATCACATAGATTTTATGCAGTAGTGCTTATTGTTTCCTGAGATCATAAGCTTCCAACATTTGAACAAGCTGTATATTACTTTAGCGAGCAGCATAGTGATCCCAACTAAGTAGTTTATTAGCAACCATTAGGTGTACAGAGTTTCTGAATGACGGTTAGAGTGCATTTTGGGTAATCACAACCATTTTTACCAACCTGAGAGCTTCAAATTCTCGGCACATTGGAGAGCCATCCGAAGTGTCTTCGCGAGTAACAACTTCGGAGGACGCTTCTTGCTTGCAACGATCTCAATCTCAATGCACTTCGTCAGCAATGTGAGAAGAAACGGTCAAGTTTCAGATGAAGCAACCATATGTAGCGCAAACCAAACTGAAATTAGTCAAGATTCTTCAAGCAACTATCAAAGAAAAAACCACTACAAACATCTGCCACCGTGAGGAATCTCATCACGTTTGATCTTGGCCATATTCCTGCCTAGCATTTTGCAAAAACTGATTGCTCGCTCGCCCTCCAGCCAGCTATTTAGCAGCCCCACTCCCTCCTGGATATCAAAGAACAAGATATAAATAGAAAAGAAAATTGGCTAGCAAGAATTGGATGGTTTTAGAACAACAAGCTCACTTCCCGAGCCTTGGCCTTGTCGGAGGAGAGCTTTTCAAGGATCTCCTGAACATCTCGAGATCTCGCCACGGCGATGCTTCGACCCACAGGTTAAAAATTGATCTGCATGAAATGATGAACCGAAATCTTTCGCAAAGACGGAGATGAAATTGGGGTGGGAGGAACAGGAGGGTTAGGGAAAAAGAAAGGCGGGGAGTGGGGAAATTGAAGAGGCGTGAAGTGGGGAAATTGAAGAGTTTGACAGCAAGTAAAATAATCTTGTCTTGCGATTTAAGTGGAAAGTGGGGAAATTGATATATTTTCTATCCACTGGTTAAAATCGATTTGCATTTCCCATGAACCAAGATGTAGGGTTTCATGAAATCGGGGGTGGCAAAGAGGAATAAATGAATTTTTATGACAAATATTGTCAAAAAGAAAAACATGTCTTTCAAAACTCATCCGACAGTCCTCATTTAAAAAAATTAAATTAAATTACGGTAGAATATTTTAGATCAAACAATATAATTTATTATTAAAAATTGCTAATGCAATGTTATCCATTTGTATCACAATTTTTTATGTGAAGTGCTCTAAGCAAAAATACTATTTATATTTTAAAATCATTTATCAAATTTATTTTAAAAAAAAAAAGAGTCACTACTCTAAGAGCGACATGCGAGAGCGCTATTTAGAATGGCGACCTCACTTGCAATTTACAAAAAAAAAAAAATATAATAGGTTGCCGATTAAACTGGTGACATGTTATCTCTATCAACGTAATGAAACAAAAGAACAAATACAACACTAGATCATATTATCAGTCTGCCGAGACTTATATATATATATATATATATATATATATATATAATATTTTAAAAATACTTTCTTTATTCTTAAACTACTACCTGATTGGTATTCTTTAATATTTTCTTATCAAATGATGAATAAAATAAGATATATTTTATCCTTTCTATAGCTTTTCATTTCAAAATTTTACAAAAAAATTGTGTGTGTGTGTGTGTATATATTAATAAAATATTTTTAAAAATACTTTATTTATTCTTAAACTACTACGTAGCTCCTGATTGGTATTCTTTAATATTTTCTTATCAAACGATGAATAAAATAAGATATATTTTATCCTTTCCATAGCTTTTCATTTCAAAAATTTACAAAAAAATGTGTGTGTGTGTGTGTATTAATAAAAACGCAACATAGTAATCGATAGTCTCAATGCAGCCTCTGCAGGCTCCAACCCTACTTTCTCACTCACGAAATCTCTATCTTGATCGACAATCACCACGCAAAATCCTCCATAAACTAAAAACATCATGAAGGCTCGTCAAGTCTATGTGGAGTTATCGCAATTGAGATCACCTAGATATCTAGGACTGTAATAAATGTCCAGACCTTTTGACGACTTATAGGTCCCATTGCCTACGTTGCGTACGACAAGATACGGTTTGTTCCAGTTATCTCCAAGCTTTCGTAGGCTGATCGGGTGCATGCCTTAAGCGAAGTACAATCACTTAGGGGAAGACGTTATAGTCGTGGTAGGCCGCAACCCACTGTTTGTAAGGCTTCCACACGCATTGCCGTAGCTTCCCGAATTTCTCTAAGAGGTCGAGGTCAAGTTGAAGCATCTCATCATTTAATGTCGGGGTCAAAGTAAGCCACTTGCGGGTCGGTTCACCTAGCTCAATTGGGACCACGCTTTTCGCGCATAAATAAGGTTGAACGGGGGATTCCAAGTGGCGTTCGCTGTGTGGTGCAGTCGGACCATAGGATGCATGATAGCTCAGTCGGTCGAAGTTTAGGATAAGGATGGTGCTGTTAGAAACTTATACTTGCCCATTGGCTTGGGGGAGTATGTCGCGTCCCGCTCCCCGCCCCCATGCCCCCGGCCCGCACCACAACGGCGGCTTTTCCTTCCGGAAAAAGGAGGATCCTCATGGTGGTGGTAGGCTAAGGCCTCCCCTAGTATATCAACACCACTTTCCATCTAGGCGAAGTGGTATGGGATAATTTTCGAATTAATCCCACGCACGGCCCAATTGTGGCCCATCTTGCGCCCAAACCATAACTTTCGTCGACCGATCTACCTTTCGGTCGACCGAAAACCTGCGCAGACCGCGCGGTTTCCGTTGCATTCCGCCAGCCGAATCGACCGAACCGGGCATACACCCCCACACCTTAGGATACGACGTCCCCTGTCGTACAGGACGTCCACGGACGGATACAATGCCCAGTCCTCCCCAGTCAACGGGTCGCAAGTTTGCGCACCATGCCCCTTACCGCGCCTTCTTGGCCTTAGCCGCGGGTCCCCTGGGCTACGCACCCACCCGTATTCGTGATCGGGGTCGCTCTGATACCATTTCTGTCGCGTCCCGCTCCCCGCCCCCAAAGCCTCGACCGCACCACACGGCGGGCCTTTCCCTTCCGGAAAAGGAGATCCATGGTGGTGGTAGGCTAGGTCCCCTAGTAATCAAAACACCATTTCCCATCTAGGCTTAAAGTTGGTATGGGATAAATTTTTGAAATTAATCCCGCGCACGGCCCCAATTGTGGCCCATTTGCGCCAACATAAACTTCCGGTCGACCGATACTTTACCTTTCGGTCCGAACCGAAACCTGCGCAGACCGCGCGGTTTCGTGCATCGCGCCAGCCGATCGCAACCGAAACCCGGGGCATTACAGAGTAGCCATCGTAGAACCGATACTTAATGCCGAGGTGAGTGCACTCATTTGCAAATAAGTCCCCGATGAACTAGAGTCCCTTGTTAAATATGAGGGTCGGTGGGATTCAAATAATTCCTCCAAACAAACCATCAACATAACTTTCTCAGTAGCTGAGGCAAGCGGCTCAGCATCACTCCATTTGGTGAAATAATCAAAGGCTACAATGAGGAACCCTTCTCTAACCAGGATCGATTGGTAGGAGTTCCACCAGTTCAAGCTCCTGTTGGACGAAAGTCAAAGGGTTGTAGAGTTTGGTAGTGATGTTGCAGGTATGTGGATGACCTTGGAATGGCGTTGGCATTGTTCAGTTCGTCCGACCAACTCTTGTACATCATGCTGAAGGGTCATTCAGACTAGCCGGAGGATCTTCTAGTGGATGGTCTGAGCGCCCTGGTGGGCCCCAGAGGGTGCTTCGTGGACTTTTTGCAAAACATGCTGGCCCTCTTTTCGTAATAGTTGACGTTAAAAAAAAAAAAAAAAGAGAAATCGAACAATTCGTCGTCACTTTTGTTTAGCCTACCGGACTTTGGATACAATTTATTAGTAAAACATTGAGTACTAAGATCTTAACTCAATTATTTGAAATCATGTTTGGTTTATAGTATAAATTAAAAGACGGTTGTTTTTACTAATATTGAAGTAAGGGGACTTAATATGCAAAACTAGTTTGTAACTGCCGAGTTTGATTCTATCATATATCTCGACCGGGTACGGAGCGGTAAATGGTAGACCCTCTTAACGAGATGTTGCCAGGATTCAAACCTCCGACCTATAATTCACGAATGATAGATTTTTAGTCTACTTCCAACTTCCAGCTTCGCTAATCAACTGCGCCAATGCTGGTTGGTTTTTTAAGGCCACTTTATCTTCTCCTTCCCACCGCCCTCTCTGTTCACTTTCTTTGTCA
>MJHO01000190.1:37469-85456 GCA_002076135.1 Xerophyta viscosa | reverse complement strand
TCACCTCGAGTGCGAAACCCTAGAACTTCCTACGCGCCAAACCTCGGACGAATCTGACGAGTTCGGTACCCACGCGTAGCTCTTAACTCCGGGAACTCGAATCCGCGATCAATCCAACACCCCACGCACCAATCGACCAAAGAAGAGCAAAGGAACTCAAGGGGGGAGCTCTCCTCTCACTGGCTCGGTGGAAAATGGCGAATGAACTTGCCTGCGCGCGCCCGACCTGACCTATACCCGTTCACTCGCGCACTTTCGGTCGACCGGTAATAGGTTTCGGTCGACCGAAACCTCTCTGCACAGCACAAACAGAATTTAAACTCTACGCAAAATAAAACCTCGCGTACCGACACACGCACACACGTGTCTAGAAGTCTCTAACCGAGAACTTCC
This sequence comes from Xerophyta viscosa, assembly GCA_002076135.1. NCBI lineage: Eukaryota > Viridiplantae > Streptophyta > Magnoliopsida > Pandanales > Velloziaceae > Xerophyta > Xerophyta viscosa. The sequence continues at coordinate 85,063 of MJHO01000190.1, read as the reverse complement.
ACCCGACACGCAAACAAGCATGCATCAAACAAAACAAAAGCAAAGAAACGGAAATCTCGGACCTCACACATGTGTGCATATTTAGTTTCCACTTGAAATGGATTAGTTGTTTGAATACCTTTTAGAGTCTATATATATAGCTTTATGCTAAATTTCTGGGACCTTTAGAAATTTGGGGAAGGTTTTACACTTAATGTCATTTTCTTTTAGTATTCTATCGTCTAATATTTCCGGTAGTTACAACATATTTGTTATGGGATTTCTAGTATGTTGATTGGGTGTTAATCATGTTAGTATGTTTACTATGGTGAGCTACCCATGTTTGATTTATGCTGAAATGTTACTAAAACATGTATGATTATCATGATATTGTTAAGATGTTCTACTGGATGAGTATTATAGTAGGTTTGCTACGGAACTACTCTTAGTAGAATGTGTTTGCTTGTATGACATGCTTATTATGAGGTCCGTGAATTTAGAATAATTATTATAGAGATAGTTTCGAGATTATTTGAGAGGTTTAATTGATTTTTTTTTTTTAGTGCTTGATTTGATTTTGGATTTGATTGAGATTGCAATCGTGCGTTTTGGGCTGATTTGGGCCCAATTGGGTTAGGACCTAGCCAACCGAGCCAAATTGGCTTGGCCCAGCCGATCATGACCAGATGCGGGCCTCTGCTGCCTACCCTCCCCACTAGGAGTAGCTCGGGTATCAGCGGGGCCACCCAACTTTCTCTTCTTCGGCCACAGCTTTCCCTTTCCTTTCGGGTCACTCTGCTCTCGCTCCGCCTTCTCATGGATCCAATCGGCCTCTATATTCAGTGCTCTTACTAAGGTCTGATGGACGGTGGGGAACTTCTTCCCCACCATCCTACTAACAATGTCACATTTTAACCCATTCCGAAATTTCCTAGCCATGCGGGAATCATCTGCGCGAGGTAAGGTACATATCGGGACAAAGCCATAAACTTGGCATGGTACTCCCAAACAGACAGATTAATTATAACATTTTGCTCGCTCAGGAACTCCTACCTTCAATTGGGAGGAAAGTGCGGGGAGGTAATGTTATTTTGAAACTCGATATGAAAAAGGCATATAATAGGATGGATTGGAACTTTTATGTTTAAGGTTCTTGAGTGGTTGGGGTTTCGGGATTCCTTTATTGATATGGTGGGCCGGTTTTTCTGTAATTGATGGCTTTTTGTTAGAATTAGTGGTACACTACATGGTTTTTTTTTTCATTCGGCTAGAGGTCAGAGGCAAGGGGATCCATTGACCCCTCTTTTATTTGTCATTCTCTCACAATTTTATCAAGGGGTCTGAATGATTTAATGGGTAAGCATCCAAAGCTTCGAAGGTTTTGATTTCTCACTTGTTCTTTGCTGATGATTGTATGATCTTCACCAATGGCTCTTCCAAATCCCTGCACAAGCTTTTATGGATTTTCTACAATTTTATGAGTCCGTCTCAGGTCAAAAAATTGATATGCAGAAAATAAAATTGGGTTCATTATGTCGGGTACAGTGGCACGTACAAAACTACAGTTAGCGGGACATATTACTGGTTTTCGAAAATGTGAACTAACCTTTGTGGCATCTTGGTGCACCGTTATATACAGGCGGAAAAAAAAAAATCTAGTTTATTTAGTGATGTATTGACAAGATCAAGAGGAGGCTTTCAGGATGGTCTCTGTTTTATATTGCTATTCCAACTCATATTTTCCATGCATTGCACCTATTAAGGAGTTGATGACAGCCATCAAGGGCATTTTTTCTAAATTCTTCTGGGGCAGTCTAAGAGAAAAACGAAGAGTTCATCGGCGCTCCTGGCAGCGAATGTGTTATCCACACGCTAGAGGAGAACTGGATGTTTTGAGGGCATTTTTTCCTTATCTTTGCGGAAAGCAAAAGAACGTTAGAATATGAGGTCCGCAGCTCAATTTATGGCTAAAACAACACTCCTTCACCGTAAGGCATTATCTCAATTTTAAAGCTCACTTAGATTATCACAAACTCAGTCCAAAATTCAAATCATCACCTAAACCCTGCAAAATACCGAAGACAACATCCAAGAATAAATATTTGCAAAAGAACATCGAAAACTCAAAACAAATGTACTAAACGTATAAAATTTCTCCCGAGCTATGCTAATTAATGACCACGAAGTATGAAATAAATTCAACACATCAACCACAGTTGCATTGCTTTCCCCTGGAGATTGAGACTGACTCCCAAACTTTGTTTGGTTGGTTACATGGTAAAGTATCAAGCTGGGATTTGTTTTATGCAAAAGAAATGATAACAAGAACTAACACTATGGTACGTCATATACTTAGAGAAGCTACGTCGGTGGTAGACTGACTTGCAAACAAAGGACGAAAACTATCCCCTTATTATTTTTTTGCTTCTTTTGTAGAACTAGAAAAAATTTGTAAGGGCCCAATCTCGTCGGATAAGCTATCTATAACATACGTTCGTCAGGCTTTGTAATGCCTAGATTAGTAGGTGATTGACCTGGAGTTTCTCATTTACTTGGCAAAATCGGACTAGGTTTGTTGCCCAAATAATAGTCTAGGCTTCCCACGCTGTTAATATTATTTGGAAGGGTTAGCCTCTACGTAGCATCAAACTTTGATGTCTTACAAAGTTTGTTGCCCAAATATGTGCCTTCCAGCTATAAAAATACCCAAACCTCAAAATAAAAACAATTTAAAACGGTTTTGAAAATTCTCATTCTACAGAACTTTTCGGTCGACTGTTCTCAACTATTTGTTGACCGATAGTTCTATTAAGTCGTAAATACATAATACAATCGGTCAAGCGTTTTCGATTTCGGTTGACCGATCCTGCAGTTTTCTGCAAAAATAAACTTGAGTTTCATAAGAACTCAACTACTCAAATCCGCAACTGTCTACCCAATAGGTATTAAACTTCAACATGACAAGTCATATTTCCACTAAACAAGGTTTTATAATACCAAAACCTCATAAAACATCCATACATGGTCTTAAAACATGAGCGCATACAAAAATGTGAGTTAACACTTCCTTTACATAACCTTTGCCACTTTTAAACTTGTTTAGGTACAACTATCAAAACTACAAGTTTGAACAATGCAAATCCCCCAAAATACCTCTAGCACAAGAAATTTAACCCCCCTTACTGGCTAGGCGATCAAGCACCTTCGGCCGGTGCCTTGCCTCTATTTTACGGATCTGGAAAAGGGCAAATAAGGAGAGCATGAGTCATCGCAGACTCAGTGAGCGGCACCAATGCATTTCCCCTCCAATACATATCATGCGTCACAAATACAATATAAACATAATCACATGCATGTATAAACATAAACAATACAAGCCGTCCATAGTTTAACCAAACTAACATGCCAAGTGTTTAAAATATACGTTCACCCATCCCAAACCAATTATACCAATGAAATTTCTTCAATTATTTTAGGGTGATATCCACAACCCAAATATCTGGTCTAGGTGCCTCAATCAATTATCAAAGCATTTTAATCCACTAAGCTCAACTTATACACAACCAGATACATTGTTGCCAATATTACTCTCCAAAAAACATTACCATCAAAGCCTGCTCAATTATTGCAACAATTTCTACAACTTGTATTAATTGTTCTTTGTGTAAAAGAACACAACCACAGGGATGGTTTGCTAATCGTATTCAAAGACATGTTCATTACATGTCACATTTCTGGGTATGGTTCGTCAATCTCAGTGTGCATCAATTATAAATCTCAATTCAGAAGCTCCACGCAAGTAGAATAAAAAGTTTTGATGCATGAACAACCAGGATGACAATGTGTATAATGGCACTATCACCGACGACTTGCAATTCTTGGAATATACCAGTTAAAAATCCACCTCAAAGAGGAAATCGACGAACCAATAAATTACATTGAAATTACCTTTGATATTAATTATCAAACATTGCAATATCCTAACCTTATTCTCCAGTAAGCCCAAAACTGCTCTGAGTAGGTTTTTCCTTAGATACAAAATCTCATGAGCGCCATGAGTGGCCTCTATAAAATTTAACAAAGAATAAATTTCTTTAGCAAAATAGACAGAACATATTTATAGTGTGAAGTACATGATATTTGAGGTTATAAAACCTTTTCAGAGCATATGTCAGTTCTTAATATTCTATATTCTCCTATTTAGGTGAAAACTTTATAAGTCAATCATGGATACCCTGAGCAGATAAAAGATTTGAAGGATGCTATTAAAAGTTAAGCATTAATATATTTGACATAGCTAACTACCTCCTAGACAGCTTTTCTTTCTGAATAGAAGCTAGTATAAGTTTAGAAAAAGAAGACAGAACAACTTACATGAGCACCTTTTTTCGAGAAATAGCATGTGTAAAGTATAAGGCTACCCTGATTTGAATACCGCAGACGTCAATCCACAATACATAAGGAAAGATAAACTTTGCACGTCAACATAAAGAACGGGGAAACACATAACTTCTCAAAAGTTCCACAGAAAATAAATATTAACAAGATTAAACCAGTTAGAGGTAAGCTAAAGTAAGAATGCCCAACTAGTAAGTTGGTTTTCCAACCAATTCCTACATGCAGTAGCACAATAATATACAGCCGACTACGATCAAGCAAAAAAAATATTTACTTTTATGTTAATGAATAAATGTGCAGGCATTAACTAGGTGAATTGCCTTTTTTGACCCATAATAATACATAAACCAATGCACCATGTAACATTCGTCTACCAGTAATTTGAACTTAATAACTTTTAAATCAGAGACTACCCTATGCTAAACATGAGTTAAAGAGCTGACGTCTTATGATAATAGCCTGTACTTGAATATATGGTGATCCCAAATATCACGGGGAACAACAACTAGGTCTACTTCATCCTGCATGCAAAATTTATCTCTAGTGTTAACTGAAACTGATAAATGAGTCAAACATTAAAGATCTAGCTAAGTAGAACTTTAATATATGAAACAAATGAGACAAGCCGCGGAAAACATAAAAACTTACCCGCAAACGATTTTGGCAAGCAATATGAAAACATCATTTTCCTGCACAAAGGCAAATGCCTGGTATTAGGCTTCAACATGAATTAAAGACATCATCGCGACCATAATTTCTGCAAGGCATTTCTAACTACAAGTGCCTTCACTACCGAGTTTGGCAAGTACTTCCACTATTCACTTTGCAAACACTCTACAACAAATTAAGAGACTCTAAAATAGTATTTTCATAACTAGCGATTAACATTTATACGGATCTTAAATTTCAAAATGTGTGGCTTAAACTGCACAAAACATAGAGAGGTAACACGAACAACACACGATTCTCACCAAGCCAGCTATACTGCTATGTAATTCACTTTCAAGAGTATCCATGCGAAGATGCATCCACTACTTTATAAACTTTTAGTCTATTTTGAGTCTCCACATCAGTCTTTTCCTTCTAATTAAAGCGAGGCTGTAAGTGATTGACTACTTAAACAGTTTCTTACCTTCCAGAAAGATGCTATAAAATCTAGTATAACTATCAGAAAGATGCTATAAAATCCAGTATAACTATCAGAAAGATGCTATAAAATCCAGTATAACTATCAGGATCCTAGGACCTTTTCCAGGGTCTAGATCCAATCCTGCAGTGACAGCTTTTTTAGAATAAAGAACAACTAACACGGCCGCACAAAATTTGAGTAACTCATTTATTCAGGCGCTCTCTGGTTGAAGCACCGCCACATCTTTGATTATATTTATAGTATAGAATGCCATGTATACAGCAGAGTATCTTATGACAGCAAAATCTGTTGGTGACCCTATTGCGACATCATTAGTAACATAAAAGACCAATGTATGTCTGACAATCCGAGCATCACAGAGAAGGGTGCAATCAAAGAGGTAAAAGAACATAAATCAAACTTACAAAGCTGCTTCATGATGAGAGCAGAGTGCATTTTCCAATCCAATTATGTATTGTGAAACATCAGTAAAAATAGTATCACTGAGAGACAACTATTGAATATAAAACCAGTTTGCTACAAACAAAATGAATCATGCATCTTAAATCAACAGAAACAGTCATTACAAAATAGAAGTCAGGTTTAATAATACTAAAAAGGTAGATACGCTGCCGATCACATGCAGTCTCTGCAGCAGAGAGCTCCAAATTGAGCACCAATAATTTGAATCAACAACTCTTAGCAAAAGAAATATCAAAATGTCAAATCTTTGGGTACCATGGAAATTCAACTTGGCCTTCCCATTACAAGCATAAATTGAGACAGTTTGGTTATAGCGAAGCACAATTAGCAACCATTAAAGCATTAAAGTACAACTCAAATATAAAGAGCATCGGTTGTGAAATATTTGGATGGGAAATAAAATAAAATCCATTCCAAATGTTGCAACAACACCAAGTGATAATTCTCGCCTTAGGGGATTTGGAGAGTATGCAACCATGCACTGAAGGAGGCTGTTTCCAAAGAGCCATTTGCCTAAAGAATAGCACCCAAACACACAAGCAAACATGCACAAAGTCCGCAAAGAAGATTTAAAACCGAGCATGCCCAAACAAGCAAAGGTCGATCCATACAAATAGGAAGTAAAGGGACGAAACTAAAGAGCGAGATAAAATGATAGAGAAAAATTAACTGCAACTATAATATACGGACATGATCTTTTTAAACAGGAAAAGAAATAAATCAACAAGAGCCATAAGGCTTTTAAACATGAAAAAGATCCATTGTTAAAATTACATATGGATAAAGCCTTGTAGTAAAGACTTTAAAATATGGTTGTCAATTCTCCATGTGAACTTAATTCTATTTAAACACAAAAAAAAAAAAAAAAAAATTTAAAAAAGATGGCCTGGTATATCCCAACTAATAGTCACATCGAAATGCTCCCTTTTCTTAAGAAATTAAAACCAAAAACAAACTTTCACATCAAAATCCATGCCAAATGCAGCTTGTCCGTGACTTGAAGCTAACAAAACACAAGATTTTTGGAAACAGAGCCAACAGATACAGAAAATTACCATATCTCATTAGCACGACAGTAGCAATTTATCAAACAATTCATAAGCTAAATACCAATATGCTCCCTTCTCGCCCTACGGGGTCTGGAGAGTATACAACAATGCACTGAAGGAACCTATTTCCGAATAAACCTCTGTCTGAAGAGTAACACCCAAACACACAAGCATACATGCACAATGTCCGCAAAGAAGATTTAAAACCGAGCATGCCCAAACAAGAAAAGGAAGATCCATACAAATAGGAAGTAAAGGGATAAAACTAAAGAGCGAGAAAAAAGGATACAGAAAAAAGGACACTGCAACTACAATATATGGACATGATCTTTTTAAATAGAAAAAGAAATAAATCAACAAGAGCTATGAGGCTTTTAAACATGAAAAAGATCCATTGTTAAAATTATAAATGGATAAACCCATGTAGTAAAAACTTTAAAACAATGGTTGTCAATTCTCTATGTGAACTTAATTTATTTAAACACAAAAAAAAATTAAACAAAAAAAAAAGATTGCCTAGTATATGCCAACTAATAGTCACATCGGAATGCTCCCTTTTCTTAAGAAATTAAACAAAAAACAAACATTCACATCAAAATCCATGCCAAATGCAGCTTGTCAGTGATTTGAAGCGAACAAAGCACAAGATTTTGGAACAAGAGCCAACAGATAAAAGAAAATTAACCATATCTCATTAGCATGACAGTAACAATTTATCAAACAATTCATACGCTAAATACCAAGATGTTCCCTTCACTACATATCTTCCAGATTACGAAAAAACTAGACATATAACTCACAAAAATAGTTTAACAAAATGATAATCTAAATACATAGCAAGATACTTTCTAGACCACCGCATCTAAATAACATATAGGATTCCACCTTACTTTAATGTTTTTCTTTAAGTTGAGATCAAATAGATGTTGGAATTATGCATACAGTTAAGACGAGAAAAGCTGGCTATAGAAGGAGCAGTATGTATCCAATAAGTTAATCAATAAACAAAGCCTTCACTCTGTCACAATGTCTCTTTCCTATCTTGCTAGGTTCTCTTTTTCTCCATATAGTAAAATACGCATCCTAGTTCCAGAAGTAATTGTCCTCCTCTATTATCATACATCACCCGAAGAAAAACCTCAAGAACCCACTTATTTTAATATTAGCTCTAGCCAATTTCTGGCTATGTTGTCGTTTCTTAGTCATCCTCTTCCTCTTTTAATAAAATCATAAAACAATAAATCATTATCAGCACATTTAGGCACGGTTGACATGCTCGGCACTCTCCAGCTTGGAATTTACCAAAACTCAACTTGATATGGTAATAAAAACCTTGAAGATTAGAAATCTATAAACATATGCAAGGAATATGCTTAAACCAGTAAGAATACACTCTGAAGACCTGAAAACTATAGTAACAAACAATTGAACAAATCTGCTAAGGAAACTACAATGTACATAAAGGATGAGTGCAGGGGAAAAGCAGTAGTAAGACATGAAACCTAGAACTACAAGTTTTTACCTCTTTGATGGTAAACGATGAAATATAACAATCTTCTGAACTAACTATGAACAATGACGAAATCTCCTGCAAAGCGCTTCAAGGCGTAATTCAAGCGCATCAATAACAAATTAGAATATTAGCATTTCTTAAACAATAGTGCGAAGGAATATATAAAATAAACATAATCGAGCTAATCATTTAAGATTTAGTACACTTTAATACACACTACAACTTAAGCAACACACCCAAGAAGCCATAGGAGTGCTGCGTATGAATGTGTAGAATTTAAATTGTTCAAAATCCTAAGAAAAAAGCAAAGGAAATCATTAAGTCATAGCTTCTTCATAAAAGAACGATATTCACATGAATCTAAAACAAGCTCAAGCCTTGTTTCAAGATGATTTTATGATGTTAAAAATCTTGTTTAAAAAAAAGAAAAAAAACAACATGTAATTAGAGAACTATAGTGGTTGAGGTTAGGTTCAACAACATCACGAAGACATATCCTTCACATATCAAAGAGAATGGAAACGCCACATAGGAGCCAAATAAATTAACATGTGCAGAAGAACAACCTGAATATACCAGAACATAGATAATCAAATTTGGAAAACTTATAGTGAACAGTAATAATAACATCAAATTTGAGAACAATTATAAGCAATTCTGATCAAAAAATACTAATATTAACTCTTTAGACTTGATGTCCGTTTTACTTTAGCAAATTCAACAGAAAATGGATTCTAGTGATTATAAATGCCAAAGCTAGCAAACTTTTCAATGAAGTATTATTCGCGCACCAAGTTTGCAGTATATTACATGACATGTAACCAAGGTTAGGTTAGGCCTTCTCAACAATTTCTACGATAATTTGCTAATTTATATAATACATACTAAAGCTACTTTCAACCAATCAATGGAAGTATCATGTATAGTAAAATCATACATATTAAAGCCATGCAATATTTCTCATTTCTTGGCTACACATACAATACAGTTTCAAATCAAAGCTTTCTAGGAATTTCAAATTGCATACATATTTGATGAGTCCCCAAACTACCTTTATAGAGAATTCTAAAAATAATGAAAGTAATATCACAAATTCGTATTTGAATGCTCAACTCTAATTAAACAAGGAACTATTCACATAAAACAGTAAAGATAGCTTACTGGAAAGAAGTGCCCAAATACCCTAATCATTTCTCTCTTGTACAACTTGTCCTATCTATCTCTCGATCTTGATAGGTCTGTCCATGTATCATCTCATTCACCACTAATTTTGGTAGACTCATGAGCAACCCTAGGAATCACGGTTGGATCATACAAATTAGATCCAAATACGAGTGAGGTCATTTGACACACTAGCTACAATATGAGTACGTGCATGTCTTTTCCCTCTCTTAGTCCAACACCAACCTGATCCCAAGCCTACCCACCTGCTACCCAACCAAATTAGGTAACATAATAAAACTTCTCACCAGCAATCTGAACCAGGATGGATTGGAATTAGATTGTCACAAGTCATGTTTGACTAGTCAATTGCTATCAGATGAATTTTGAAATACTACAATATACATATCCAAAAAGTTCCTGATCCGCAATGGTGAATTACAAACACTAACAATTGCTACTTTTAAAGAAAAAATTAATATTACTATTTACAACTAAAAACTTGATCCAGTAGGAATTACCAAGGATTCAAATGCTATCTCGTTATATCTTTCAAACATTACCCAACTACCAAATACGGCAACAGGTACAAAGAACCAGGCACCAATTTGCTAGCAAACGCATGATGAAAGTTAAGCTAGGACTTTACTAAGCATTGGCATGCGCCTTCAAACAAGCAGATTAGCAGGGAGTTTACCATTTGACGGCCATAACTATGACAGATAATAAAATCACAATTCCTGCAAGAACAAAATCAGTTTGGGAAAATGAATTCCTCTGCAACAAAGTTTACATGTTACTATGTAATACACTATTTCACAATGCACTTGATAAAATCACTTGCTTTTGAACTGTGGTTGAGAAACATACGGTGGCCTTTTTTATTCCCAAAACCAAAGAAAAATAGAGAAAAACTAAGGCACATAGAAAACCACATATCATTGGAGTCTTAAAGGTGCATTTATTAGAAAATCCAATCTAACTTAAATAAAGAGTATGGATGAACACCAAATGGCTCTCTAAGTTTCCAGATAAAATTTATTTGTCCTTCATGAAAGATCAACAAAATCATCATTATAAGCAAGACAAATAGTGAGTTTTCATGTAAACCTCCCTCGAACTCAAAACTTCATAATTCACGTCCTTTAGCACTAGAAGTCATTTTCGACTCCAAATTCGAAAACCAAACATATATCGCATTCAGCAAAAGAAGGAAAATAGCATTTAAAATATGCTTCGACCAGAATGCAAAAATATAACAACAAAAAAAGAGAATTTAAACAAAAAAAAAAAAAACAATAACGAAGTGCTGAGGAAGTGATGATTTTTTAAAATATCAGAAGGGCATAAGATGCTATTACATAACTAAGGGCGCCCACTTCCCCATACAATCCACATGTTGAGCAAAAAGATAGGTTCAATCAAATGTGTTGAAAAGCATGACAACTTAAATTCATCTTCAAGTCTATAGATATTTTTCAGCAAAAAATTAATTAATTAATTTACAAAAACATAAATTGTTCGAACAAATGGAGATAATAGGACACACCATAACCATGAGCCTTTGACAAGCCCATTCTTTATCCAAGAAGCAGTTTCTCCAACTTCAGTCGCTTTTCCTGATTGCAAGATTTCTGGTGTGTGCATACAAACCTGCAATTTCACAAAATCTGAAACATTAAAAGATAACTTCAGTCGCTTCACAAAATCTGAAGCAATGTTGAGACCCATATTTAGAGGATTCTTTCACTATTGACCTCATAAAAGACAGCAACAGCAAGTTCCATCAAGTTTTGTTGTGCAAATATAAGAGATCCAATTCTATCATCCTTGGATGACTGTTCCTGTTTATTTAATTATACTAAATATCCGTGAAGATCAAAGTGATAAGGAATGGAAGCGAGGCAAAGTAACAGATATCAAAGCATGCCACCGCTGGTACTAGAGCTTTCATCTATCTCCTTTCCTTCAACATCAAGAAGTTGTTCAACTAATTCAACGGCTTCTGAAAAACTTCTGCTGAGGTTTAGTTGTACTCTTGCATATGAAATAAACGACTCCTACACATATAAACTTCTGACAATTGTTGTGATCTGTATAGATGAGGAAACAACAAGATATAATTTGCACGTACCTTTAACCCCCGATCATGTGTGGTAAACCAAGAACGAAACAGAAATTTCATGCAATGTTAGTTGGATGTTTATTAGCTTGGGAACCAATTATTTTAGGCCCATCTAGTTGTAAATATGTATTAACACATTCCAAAAGCTTGCGTGAAACCTTTCCTTCTTCTCTGCAAATTTTACCAAAGAAATACTATCCAATTTAGCCAGGCTCATTGCCATGGTTGTTGAAACTACATCTCACAGCTAATACTACGCTTTCGCAATTATCGAAACTTAAAAGGTGCACAAAAATCAAACCTTATTTTGGAAAATATCCTAGTAAACCCATTAACAAGATCCTCTCTGATAGTCTCAGGGAAATCATCAAGTGGATTTTCCAGGAGAACATAGAACATCAAGATATGGCTGGGTCCGAACCAAATTCGGCCCAAATCGTCCCAAAACGCAGAAATCAAATTCCAAATCAAATACAAATGCAATTTAAGCACCCAAGATTAAAACATAGCAGTTCAAAGACAAATTTAGTACTTAATAAACAAATAAAACTCTCGATCAAGCTCAAAAAAATCCGATAACCTTTAACTGAACATCGGGAACCTCACAATCTTCCTCACAAAAACTGCAAGTAGGATTCACCTTCTTCACAAGGGAAAGCAAAGCAACCTGCCAATTCAAAATTCAAACTTAATAATGTAACAAAAGGTGGGTGCAAATTCCATGGCAATGTTCCGATTAGATGACAAGGAACTGTGATAGCAATTAACTGAAATGTAAACCAGAAAATTTGCTGAACCCTGAACATCCTTTTGGCTGCCAAGTCTTGATGCAATTGATAAACAAGAGAACAAACTTAAATGACTTAACCTGCCCACTGCAATGTTTGCAATTGGTTAGGTGGCACAGGAAACATTTCATATAGGACAAAGTAAACATGACGTCTCAAAGAATTTTTGATACTACAAAATAAGGTTTTTTGTGTCGTGTCCTGCAGAGTTTTAGTAAATTCGAAATGCAAGACGTGCCGACAGTGCCGAAATAGCATGTCCACTCTTTCTCACTCACTTTTCTCAATAATAATTAATAAAACATTTGAAGTTACCTCTTTCACTGTGCTCAGCATTGATTTTGTAATGATTTCTCTAGAAGAGAGGTTGAACCACAACGAAATAAGTCTAAAAACTTAGAGAAGGAAGCTTCTTCAGTATAGGTATTGCCAATGACTTTGGATGGAAGAAAGGGCGGGTTCAGAGTAATAATGTTATATATTGTAACAGAAAACAACCCACTATTCATTATAGATAGTGTAATAGACATTATGGACAATATATGCATATACCAAAACTGTCGTAAGTACTTCGACTGCAATTTACTTCATTTAATGTAAAATGTCATTATTGCTCTTTTGTGCATACTACTACTTCATTTTCTATGACAAGTCTGGCTTACGAAGACATAGGCAAGAAAATCAAATGTGACGGTAAAAAGAGACATAACACTCTGATGTCATATTTTCCACCTATGACAAGACAATGTTGATACGCTTCCCTTGTCATCCTGAAAGCAAAACATCATAAATGATCATACCTCAAAGACAAGCTCCTTCTAACATGTCACTGTGTGCTAGTTTCCCAATATAGAAGAAGACAATAAAAAATATAGCTAGAATTTTCTTGGCATATTGCATCTACATCGCATGTCATATATGCCTTATCCAGGAAGATTTTGATGATGTAGTTTTTTTTTAAGTTAGAGAAGTATATCGCAATAAGCATTTAGAAGTGCTGAGTGCCAAATCAATAATATGTGTTTGCCAGGTGGCACGACCATGTCAGGTAAAACCATGCTTGAAAGTCACAATTTCCCCTAATGGCCTTCGACATGACTTAAATCAAATAACGGTTTAAGTTTGATCATGCTTATCTTCTGTCACAGTGAAAAACAGAAATAATGCTAATATAGCTCACCTAACTGCAACTTTTCAGCTTCTTCTCTATCCATCATGAGCTGCTTCTGTAACTCTTGTATCTTTATTGAACAATCAGTCTTCTGTCCCTGAAATTAAGGACGATCGGATAACTCTTTCGTTAAGTAAGATTCTACAAGTATAAGATAGGCATCCCAAAACTCATTAGTGTAGAATATTCACACAACAAACTTACCTTAGAGCTTTTTATCCTTTTGATTGGTGCATCAAGCTCCCTGGTCTACAACAATTGTCTTTTAGAAAAATATTGGCCAACTTGTAATGGGGAGTAGAAAAGGAAAACTTACTTTGTGTTTCCTCAATCTCATTGCAGCTTGCCATTCGCACAGTCGCAATATCATGCAACTACATTGAATACCTGAAGCTTCACAATTCTACTGTTAATATCTTTGAGTACTCTCCTTGCTTCTATCACAAATAGACATCATAAGTTCCTAGAGTACATAGTAAGCATCTGAGCTAGACAAGGTAATCTTGAACAAGTAGTGGCGGAGCAAGGATTCGAAGTTTGGGGGGGCCAATATACAAACACAAAATTATTCAGGAAAAAGTCTTAAATAAAAATATCTATATTTATCTTATAAAAGTTTTTAAAAAAGGTTATCTTATGGAAAATGAAAATTTTGTAAAATTCAAGCGATATATCTTATAAAATTATTTTAACATTATAGAAAATGCATTGCAGATATATTTTTTAAGGATTTAATATTCGATGACAATTTTTAAAAATACTAAAAACCAAAATGAACGTGGGCCAAAAAATTAGCCTCAATCCTCTAGCCCCAATTACCTTCAAAGCCTCAATGCTTTATATAAAGCAAATGTCCAAGCACAATTAGCTTTAAAGCCTCAATCCTCTATATAAATCAATCTCCTCGCACGTGTCAGCCACCCCACCCGTCTCCAGACCATCTTCTTCTAGCGATTGAATTTCTTCCTCCGTCAATTGCTCTGTCTCCGGATTCTAATCCCGCAGCCGAGCAAGGTAATATCCCACCGGCACCGCTACCACCTTCGCCTGCTCCGCTATAGCCGCCGGCACCACTGTTAGTGTAGCCCTGGCCACCGCGGCGTTAGCCAACGTGGGCATGGTTGTATATGTATATACATTTGTATGTGTAATGTTTTAGCTAACAAAGTGATGCATGAAGTTAACCCTGAAATGTTCCTAGTTCAGTTTTTGAACTGAACTATCGCCACAAACATTTAGCCTAAATCAAGGTGAACAACATTTTTCTCAAGAAAACCTCCTTGCTGAATATATTAGTTTCCAAAGAAAACTTACTTGTAGCCCCATAAACTCTGAATCACCTTGAAAATTGTCCTTTTGGTTGAACATCCCTTGCAGTACACATCTAAAAAACAATGTTACCAACCAGTGTTTTGTAACCACCTCATTCAAGCCTTGTTTAAAAAATTTTGGGTTTTTTTCCCCAAAAAAATTATCCTTCTTTGCTTTCCTTTTCAAACATAAGCTGTGCTCCATAAGATGATCGTTTGTGTAGTTCATCAACTTCTTCCACTACTGCGGATCATACAAGCAAGTTTTAGAATTGTAAAGCTTTGTTCCAATTCCCTTCATGTTCTAGCAACATGATTAAAACACTAAGATTTAATAGGTCCATAAATTCTACTCGAACGAAACCTTATTTGATTGGAGAATGTCGTAAAAGCTAGCAGGCACCTTTATTCGAGTCAAAGCTGCAACAAGTAGATCAACATCTAGTGGAAGCTGGAAAGGAGACATAACAAAGTCAAACCACATTCAACATGCACGAAAAATCAAGTTACCTCTAGGAAAGAACTCATAACAAAATGAAAAATATGAAGAAAGCAAACAATATTATTGTTGCACTTGCTTTCTTTCTAATTGATATCTTGCTTCAAAATGGACAAAAGCTTGTATATTTAGACAGGGATGTTAGATATATACCGATTCCAAGAGTTAAAAATCAGGACATCCCAATGTTAGGACATTGAAATTGTTTCCTACACACAGTTTCCAATACAATACAGAGATGAAGTAGACCACAAGCGCGCAGAAAATTCAATACTCAAACGAGAGATTAATGCTTATAGCAATAATGAAATTTTGTATTGAGAGAGAATACATAACATCAACAGTAGTCTATAAGCTGATTACTTGTAATTCCCAAAGAAATAAGAACTGATTCAAAAACAAAATCCGATTTTGACATGTTCTCTATTCACAAGCACCATTCCCATCACTAGAAGACCATAAGTTTCAAGAAAGCAACATGAGTGATGAAAACTTTCAAGAAATAACGATGAGAGTATCTCATGCTAACACGCACATAGAGCCTTTATGAATGCTACAATGGAGAAGGGACAAATACCGATGGATCTGTGGTCACATTACAGCTTGTAAACAAGCCAAAATAATCAAGAGTACATACAATATTTTGACACTTGAGTACTGCAAATTGTGGTTGAAGCAGTCTTGGGAAAAAAGAAAACAACTTTTGCAGTTTTTTTTTTTTTTTTTAAAAAGATGTTTTCGCTAAGAAACATGAGAGCTGGACATAGTTTGTGGCTTTGATGATAGTATTGCAAGACGACATGATGAGAATCCGTCATTTATAAACCTACACTAATAATAAATTGTATTGCATATTACATCCAATTTCTCTTTGGAGGAAAATAAGGGGCATAATCCATAGCCGACCCCACCTAGTGGGAATCAGCATTAGACGTCCAAATGTGTCGTCAACCATATAATAAAGCAATAACATTGGGAAAGTACGTATAAACTCATTTACAATAACAAAAAGCAGGAATCTACTCAAAATAGCTGCATTGGAAACGACAAGATAGTCGATAGAAAGCCAGTATGCCTTGAACAAAATAAGATGTTAGTAACTAAGTTTTTGTAATAAGAAAAACTTTGGCATGTAGTAGAACTAAACGAAAATAATAGAAGACAGCTAATCTTGTATGTTGCCAAAAGAAAGAATTGCATTCTATGATATTTCTCTACCATGTAAATAACATATATTCCAGAAGTAACACCACTGTCAATATTAATCATTCACAAGACTTCTGATAGAATTGCCTTCTCTCCAAAAAATAAATAAATAAATAAATAAAAATAAAAATTGAAGAATTTCCTAATGATGAAAAATGGACAATAGCTTGTGACTTCACTTAAAAACCATAATAAAAATCGATAAAAATTAGGCATTCAACATGTATAACATCGATGACAGTTCTGCAATCCTATATCAACATAACTACATGCAACGGGATGATTACACTCTTGTTTCAGTAAAGCATGATCATTTGACAAACTTCTACCACCTAGTAAATTCCCAATTAATCATTCGTCAAGTCAAGATTATATTGGAAAATAAAAGAATATCCAATTTAAGCTGCATATGGTGGAATTAAGTTGATGCATTGTACAATTTTAGATAACTAACTAGAGACTTATCTACCCAAGCAATTATGGATGCCATTTCCGAACCTAGCAAGGTGGGAAGCTAGATGCAATGTAGTTCTTACAAAACAGGTAACTTTTGCAAGTTTAATGTTTAGTGAGCATCTTACCGCAAATTTAGGACGAGAAAATAATCGGCTGCAATGTTCAGCGTACCTACACAATGAAAAATGAAGAGTCCAGGTAACTAAGCCCACAAAGTCGACTCAAATACCGATGGATGCATTAAAGTAGGAGATAAGCACATAATTTCAACTCAATAGCCAGAACATTCTTTATAAGATCTTGGACAATATATATCATTCTTCATAAGTGAAAGTTAATAAAACACATACTTCCGTACATAAAGGTTCATCGTTTACATAAAACTATTCTCACAATGATGTCAACATATATTATCATATCTATATACTATATTTATTTTATCTATCTACATTAATCCTACGCAAATATGGATATTCTCTAGAAAAGTATATTTACAAATGTTTCTCATAGAAACTGTAAAGAAAGCTTTCTCATAGCAACACAACCAACATTTAATACCTTCATGCTTCGTTATCATCGCGAAAGATTAACTGAAACAATGACATAGACAATCTCTTAACTCTCTTTCAATGCAATTGACAATCCAAAATTAAAATTATGATTTATGACATACATTAATAGATGCCCTGGTTATATGTGCCTACACATGTACATACAGACATATCTCGTCGATAATAAGAACACCCTTAGTACTGGAATTGGACAAAAGAAAGTTGCCATACCTTTTTCCACATGTAAGTCTGCGATGATATATGATAAGAATGATCTCTCACTCTTCCACTTGTCGATAGCTTTCCATGATGTAGACACATTTATATGCACGCATGTACCTGACTATACTGTGATTTTCGGTAAGAATTTGAAAATTTCAAGCAATGAAATAGACGCATTTGTACAGATGCAAAAGTGTTACGCATACATTACCTGACCCTGCACGCTCCTTAGGTCCCCCTCTTCATAGCCATCTAGCTTTTGTTTGACTCGCAAAATTGCACGAGCTGCATCTTTGTTTCCTTCGCATTCATATTGTGAGCTCTCTAAGCTTAGCCTCTGCATAATCTTCACTTTCCTGGAAATGCACGTTTTAAATATCATGGCAATGTCAAAGCCTGTCCAAACAAATGAGAGAAAAAATAAAAATTTTGAAGTGTAGTCATGTTGACCACTTGACCAAGAAGATGCATAAGAAATATAATCCAATACCAAGATACTACGGTACTAAATACTGCCAATGATATTGCAAGTGCACAACCATTATCGAGCATCATTATGAGGTATAATTAGAAATGTGTATGCCGAACTAAATGTGCAATATTATTAGTAACTTATATCTCATGCACCAGTGACGACGGCCGTTCATACTCATATCCAATATAGAACTTAACTGAAGTTAACTCACATAAAAGTAGACACGCAGCAATATAACTCGCATGCCAGAGGACTGTAGTAAGATAAGGACAATTGGAATTTCAAATTGTACTTCTGTCGCTGCAAACGCTTCAGGGGGAACAGAGCCCATTTATAAAGAGGATCATGGATGCACACTGAAGATGCAGAAATCAGTGAAACTTGTTCTTTAGCACAAGGTTAAAACGTATTTCAGCCAAGCTGTCAAACCTCAACAATTGTGAGAAGTGCTTCTTTGTTAGCCCTCATGACAGAAATAGTTTCCTCGCAACATCTCCTAAACGCCCTTTCATGGACGCCCATCTCCATTCAATAATTGTCCTAGTCAACCTAAAGGGAACCTGCCAAACCCATTGAAAATGCTGTAAACTAAATGACTTAAACGTATCAAGTTACAAAAGTTAAAGATGAGGAATTTCTATTATACAAACCCGCTCAGGTGTTTTGAGCATTAGCCCATGTTCAAACGCAACACCAAGATCAATGTGTACACCTCAGCAGTGGCTTGATCAATCAGAATGTTCATTGAATGCCTGTCTCCCAATCCAACAATGTAGCCAACCTAAAAGCAAAACTATATTCGTTTTAACGTCAAGAAAATAATTCCCGTTGACCAATTTGTCCTACAGAGTTAGATAGATGAATGATTTCTTTATTTTGCATGTACAATGCCAGCGTTTTATGAAGATCCCTGACAACACTATTTAGCTTGATCAGGAAATATGTCAAGTGCTTTATATATACTATGCATGAAGGAATTTGACAAGTTGCGAGTTATGACCAAATTAAACTAGAATATATCTGACCATTGAACTAGCAGCCACACTTCGAGGGTAAGTTAGCCTACACTCAAACCTTTCAGCAGGCTGCAAGAATTTCTCCAGAAAGAAGTCGTGCATGACCGGCCTTCTTGAATAAGAAAGCAACAATTGAATTAAATTTGCTCCAACCAAATTAGAGATTAGACAACAAATTTGGTTTGCAATATTACCTCAAATTGTCAAAGACTTTGAGAAAAGCCTTATGCTTGTCCTTTTCCTGTAAAAGAATAAAACAATATGTCATATGACAACCAGACAGTTGGCAATAATAATTGAAAATAACACCTCTTTAGGGTAATGATAGTACTTGATTTTCCGTTGCAGACAAACTAGATGTTATTAATTATTAGTTGTTGTTCACACCCAGACACACACACATCTGAACTTACATTTGCCATGTGCTCCCGGCATTGAAGAAAAGACCAATCCCCATTCCCATAATGTCCATGGGCCCCTCCAGTTCTAGTACTAAGGAAAACATAAAAGATCTAAGATGCGCCATCCATAATAAATGGTATTAGTAAAGCGGTGATAGGAAAATCAACCTTCCAATAGGTATCTCACCAAGTGGACATAGTAGCTTCTACCCATTTCGATTAAGCGGCACTAGGGGTAAAGGGAAACCAACCTGTGGAAACATGGGAATCACAAACCGAAACATGAGCTGCTAGGGTGGAACGGTCAGGTTGGGTAGGATGGTCGATCGCCGCTAACTGCGCTGCACACCCCGGCGTGTTTCCGGTACCCCTGACAGGTCGTGCCGTCAGAGCATAAATCCACCGCGGGGAGCTTACTCGCCCGCTCCCCAGAGTCGTAAGTCTCATTCACACTTCTACCGTACTTATTTTTCTTAAACAAAAATGCAGAAATACTCTACTTCATAAGTTAAATGCAATAAGCTTTACAGAAACAATGTAAGCCTGGATAAGTTCAGTGCTCTAGATTCCCCCATTGTTTGAAATGTATCAGCAACTCAACTGATTTTTTTATCTAATGGAGTATATAAGCTAAAAGTGATGTTCATCTACATCAGGCTACAATGTTGTTTTTGTAATCATGATCTTGCTGAATTCTAGAAAACCGGAAAAGTTAGAAAGACATCCAACTATAGTATACGTTAGGCTTTGCCCCTAGTATATTAATAAGCTATGTTTAGATAAACAATGCAAAAGGGATGGGCACAGTCTATTTCTACTAATCAGCCTATTCTGGTAATGTACCATTGTCCACAAAAGGTTCCTTCAAAAGCAATTAAAACAATGGAATTACTTTCTTAGTGATTCAGCCATCAATGCTGAAATCCACTGAACATTTGAAATAGTGCAGTAAGTCATTAATATCGTATTCATTCTTTTGCCAGTTAGTAGCCTTTTTTGCATGAAATAGGGCACCTAAGGCTCTTATGGAAGCAGACAAGAAACGGTATTCTAAATTATGAATTTGGACTTCATTTATGGAAAATGGAAAATTTTAGACATTTTGTCTTAGGCCAAAAAAAAACCAAGATAAATTTTTTGTTTTGACGTTTACCTTAAAGAAAGGATTAGTTAGTAATTTGTGTGGCTGCAAAGCTTGTAAGAGCTCGGCACCGTGCCGGTTCCGAGCTCCGGCGGCTCCGGCACGTGCCGGGCAGCACCGCGCATGCGCCTGGCACGGTAAACCCTGGTCATTTATAAACATATAATAATAAGAAATTGTACTGCATATTAGACATCCAATTTCTCTTTGGAGGTAAATAAGGGTTCATTATAAAGAAGTGGCATAACCATCACGAAATATTAATTGAAATAATGAAATAAACAATCTCTTAACTCTCATTCAATGCAATTGATAATCCAAAATTAAAATTATGATATATGTTGTACATTAACAGATGCCCTGCGTATATGTGCTTACACATGTACATACAGAGATATCTCATTGATAGTAAGAACTCCATTAATATTGAAATTGGACAAAGAAAGTCGACATACCTTTTTGCACATGTAAGTCTGCGATGATATATGAGAAGAACGATCTCTCACTCTTCCACTTGTAGATAGCGTTCCATGCTGTAGCATTCAAAAATGATTTGTCAGTACACTATGCAAACTACATCTATGAGATCTCACACAAAAAGGACAAGGAATTTGAGCTAAAGTAATGTCAAATATTTACATTTTATTCCATTGGCCACCCAAATGTAAAGTAGTAAGACATTGCTTAACATAGTAGTAGGAATTACATAGCGATTCCACGTCCCTAGTAGATGAGGATCTTAATAAGCTACAATATTCTGAAACCAATACTTTCTCGAGTATCCTGCATTGACTTTATGTTTCTAAAATCAGCAAGCCAAAGTTATATTTTGATATGTCATGAAGTATGATGAGTCATGCAATTGGTTAAAATAATAACTTAGAAATAAGATCAAAAGATGAATGATTAACTCTATTAAATCAAATATGTTGAAAAGGTAGCCATTCAGATAGCAGTCATATTTATTAGATGTAAATGGAGTAAAAAGATTAATTAGTCTAACATCGATGGCATATTCTATGGCATTTCAGATTTTAGCTTTCATTGTAGTTCCTTACCACAATTTTGAGATGCGATTACACATTGAAGAGTCTTTACCACAGCTTATATATACAAAATCTTTTTAATTCATCATAAAATACAGGCTACAAATGGCCAATAAGCCAAAAACACAGGTATTTCTTATAACTTTAGCCCAAAAAAAAAGAACTAGCAATTTGACCAAGCGCACTGCAGCCAATCGGTCATAGTATAGAAAATAATAAAGCAAACATAATTCTAAATTAGATGCATAAAATATCCCTAGCTAACTCAAAAAGATATTGTTTACAAAAAACTGGATTAAGAAACTGCATCATCTCTGAACCAACCGAAATAGACATGAGGCATATGAACCTACAACCATACCTTGCTAGGTAGTTTTGAGTATTACCCGAACATACCCAAAAAACCGACCCGGTTCGACAAAATTTCGGGTTAGGGACGGGTTCGGGTTGACAGCATAAAAATATTGGGTTCGACATTTCGGTTCGGGTTCATTAACCTAAATTCGGGTCAGACCCAAACAACCTGAATTTAACATAACTATTATTGGGCTATCATAATGTCCAGCCCACTACTGGTATAACTATTGACTTTATGACAGACTTTTATTTTTTCTAATTTCGTTCCCTCTACTCTTCACTTCAACCAGCAGCGCCTCTCTCTCTCTCTCTCTCTCTCTCTCTCTCTCTCTCTCCATTCCAACCAGCCTAGCGTTCCCCTCCTTGTTAATCACGCTGCCTCCAGCTCCTGTAAATATTTAACCTCACCTTTTGCGCCGCCGCGGTGATCCCTCTCTTCATCCGTTAATAGCACTACCTCCGGCTACCCAGGTATTTATCCCCGCCCTTTACGCTGCCAGTGATCTCGTTCTTCCTAATCGTGTTGCTTCCAGCTTACCCCCTTTCCCGCCGCTGATAAATCCATCTCCAACTTATTATTTCAAATCTTCTTTAACGTAATCGGGTCAATCCGACCCGACCCAATCAGACCCTAATTTTTGTCAGTTCGAATCAGAAGCAAATTCGGGTGGGTCAGGTCTGTTATTATTCAGTTCGAGTCAGTCTCTCAAATTTTCTGGTCGAGTGGGGTCGGGTCAGGTCTGTTATTATTCAGCCCTATTGCTACGTATGAAAGAATGTATCTACAACCATACCATGCTAGGTGCAAAAGAATGTATCTACAACCATACCTTACTAGGTGCTAAAAAGGAGTTGAACTTTCTCGTTACATGGCATGACCTAAGTCAATTTAGAACTTTTAAAAAGGCTTGAATAGATTTGACCATGCCATTAGATTCAACCAAGATATGTTCCTGAACCTGCAAACCATCAAAGAAGTCAACTTCTTTCAGGTTGAAATAAGTCAATCTGAAATATTCTGTAAACTTTAAAGAAGTCAACTTATTCAAAACTTCTCGTGTCCTCACACTTAGGGACTGGTCTGGACCAGATTGAAATCCGAATAAAGTCAAGAATGTGGACCCGCTTACCATAATCCAGCAAGACTAGTCGACTAGTCCAGACCAGATAGTGTAGACCAAAAATAAATTTGGATATATATTTTTTTTAAAAAAAAGACCGGTTTGATCCCTCATGCGGACCAGAGACTACATGAAGTAGATCCGGTCCGAACTGGATCAGATCAAATCGAAAGGTCCAGTCTGGTTTTTCGGTCTGGACCGGTTTACAAACAACCCAACTCGCTTGAAATTTTCTATTGTAAACGGAAAAGCCTTGGTTTAGCCATATGTCTTTCATTCTTTGATGCCATAATTTCTTCACATCTGACATATTATCATGCCAGGACAAACAAATGTAATAACAATAAATAAGCTAATATAAATTACAAAAAAAATTTCTAAGAGCACCTTTTCCGTAATTATCTGGCAAAGATTGTCCTTTGAATCAGTTCTTCCGGCTATGTTCACTAGAACATGTCCAAACACAAGATCAGCGAATCGACTTTCACAAAGACTATTTCTTGACTTAACCTGTAATAACAAGTATTATACAAAAACAACATAAAAGAAATGATAATCATCTACTTGATTAAATGTCACAAAGGTGTAAAACGAAAAGAGACCTTAAGATGATATCATCCACATGATAAATAAGTGATTGAAACAGCAAGCGGATATCCATGAGTCATATGTTTTTGTATCCGTCCCCCAAACTGAAGAGTTAACCAATCTAAATGCATCTGATATTCCATGCACAGAAGAGAAAACAAATTCATAACAAGTATAATATCATTAAAAAAGAACAAGGGACAAACAAAGAAAAAAACCCAAAAGCTCCCCTTTCCAAAGGGGAAAAAACAATGAAAAGAGTAACTCAAAAATCAATTTTAAAAGACACTTATTTTCGTAAAATCAATTTGTTAACTAAGTTTTATCAATTTTATGAAACACTTATATTAGTAAACACTTGTTTGTTTAGACACGAATATCATTTTTATTAAAATTCAACCTCTCCTAAAACCCGAAATTTCAGTTTTAGTAAAAACCCCTAGACCCATGATTTTAGGAAAACAAGAATTGTTAAAACTGCAACACCCCGTGTAAAAACCTGATTTATTGAAATTCGAGATGGCATCATATTTTGGACGCAATGGATTCGAGGGAAGTATTTTATGATGATTTGGCTTTTATTTGAAAGATATTGAATATTCTTATTCATTTATAAATTTTTTGCGAAATAGGACCATGACTATTTAGAAGTTGTTGAGATTGAGATTTTTTGCTACGAGCCCAAAAATACATTACTTTGATACTATTAGATTATTTAAGGTTTGGAGATTTGAAATTTCCATTTGCATAGCTAGAGGGGCTGAAATTGTAACAAAGAAACTTCGGGGCCTAAATTGCAAATAGCCAAAATACCCCAACTACCCCTTTTTTTTGGTCTTAATCGTTCAGTTCAGTTTCTATACTACATCTAGACATAGAACGACGCGCGTTAAGATAAAATCCATCCCAAAATACTTTTACATAACACGTTCTACACTCTCCCCCCCCCCTCTCTTTTTGCCATTTCCTCCCCCTCTCAAACCGCAGGAATCCCCTGGTCACCCCTAAAATTCTGTTAAAATTTCTTATTTTTTGATGTTAAGTTGACTTAATTTAATTGTTATTCTAAGCTACTTATAAATTCTTTTCACATAATTTAATTTTTAATAAAATCTTCAATTTAACAAACGCTATCCTAATGTCAACAAAGCAAAACCCAATGACAAATGGATTCAATAACTAAGTTATTATCAAAAGTGAATTTTACGTGAAGCTATCCTCATCTTACTAATAACATTACAAAAGACATCAAGCTTTAGAAAAGGAATCTATGAAAGAGAAGTAAACATTTGAAAAATTCGAAAGTGAACAAATTAGGTATTAATGAAAATATTCAAGTATAAAGACAATAAACAATATTAGGACCATCGTTTTACATGCCGTCTGGCACATGTCGGACTTGTAGAAATCCGGCACCGAGACGGGTCCTTGCTGACCATTTCGTTCGGAACGGACGATCGGTGCTGCCCAAGCGATGCAGCTCGGGCCGCACCAAGCCTCAAACAAAAAAAAAAGGATAGAGAGAGAGAGAGAGAGAGAGAGAGAGAGAGAGAGAGACATTGAGGAGCAGTAAAGGCGTTGATGAGGTGTTGAGCAGCAGGGCGTCGAGGAGGAGAGGGTTGACCTCCTCTTCTTCTTCTTCTTTTTTTTTTTTTTTTGTTAAATATAGTTGCCATCGAGGCAGTTTTAACAACTGCCTTACATCACCTTTAGCAGGCTTAGCAGCTGCCCTATTAGGCAGTTTTTCAGGCATCCATACATGGGCTGGCGCGTGCCGCCCATGTAGGGCTAGAATTTAGTTTTTCCTTTTAATTTTTATGTTCTTTATTTATTTATAAATAATTTAAAAAATAAAAGTACATATTGGAACGTCGACACAGCACAATTGGCACTTCTCGAATTTGGAATTTACAGAAACTTGGTATGGGACTGCATCGAAAACCTTGATTATGACAACCAAATGCCATGTTAAGTGCTTCTACAAAGAATAAATAAGACATATAACTTGCATTTGCATTACCCCTATAGACAAAACTAAGTACATGACAAAAATATTGAACAATTACAACTTCAATGAAGGCACAAATGTGAATAACCAGTCTTCCTAGAAACCAAAATATTACCGCATAAGCTTCTTTCAGTCCAAGCATGTTCTCTCAACTTCTCCAATATTAATAGTTTGTGAATGAACTTGCAACTGAGAAACAAACTGTACATAAGATATCTCCTTTAGCCACATTCAGGGATCAAATTAATTTCCATAAAACTAAAAGGATGCTAGTAATTAAAGACTACCCCAATTAAAGACTGCTCATAATTGTTAAGGGATAACAAAGCAGTACGGCCTCTTTCAGTGGAAAGAATGCCCTTCATATGACATAGATGGAGAATTGAATAGTGGATAATTAAGATGTTAAAGTAGTGCTGACAATAGAAGAAAATGGGGCAACGAGATTATTAGTGTCTATATCTCTAAAATAACAAATATTTAGTCGCAAGCATAATCATTCAGTAATGTTTCAAAAATTCATAACTCCACATATAAACACACAAGTAACCACAATTCAGCATTTACAAGAACTCTATGAAGTGAAGGTTAACCAGTAGTTCGACTTTCATGACCTCCTGTGGTCATCAACAAAGCTTGATCCCTTTCAAAATGTGGCTCACAGATCCAGGCCCTCAAGCCACTATTTTGATTTTTGTCAAAAAATACAAAAGGTCTCATGGCAAAAAGATAGGGAAAAATTATGTAAATATATAGAAACATAGGCAAGAAAGCCAGAAGATGAGCACATATGGCGCCAAAAGCTCGAAGACATGTGATGTATCTTAACTTTTACCAACTATTAATGTGCATGGCAGCTAATAACTTCATCAGTAATAACAAGACAACAGAACAAAGAACTTTATGGGAAATGAACAGTAGGACAGAACATAAAGAAAAAAAAAAGAAAAAGGTGATATGGTAGCAGAATCATATCAGAGATGCCCATAATGTACAAGATGTTATATGCACTATCTCAACACACTCGTCAACAAGACATTTCTTCAAGAGCTTTTGTAAGTTAACTAAAAGCACTTCTGATATGTTACTTTCAGAGGAAAGAAAAGCAGCCTCAGAATGGTGAAGGAAAGATGGAATGCATTCATGTTTTTCGCTGGCAAATACTGGAATGGAAAATTGAGGGTATTTTTATCATTTCACATGACGAAGGAGCACAAAAACACCAGATCTAGTTAGAGGGGCACAAAAACACCAAATCCAATTATTTCTTAAAAGAGTAACTAGCTATGAACTTTTTGCAATATACCAAAGTACCCATAGATTTAAAACATAGTAGGAATGAAGCCTAACTTCTTCAACAAAATACCTCATCTTGGCAATTAATAGCAATAAGCATTTAGAACAAAAGCAAATTGTGCAATAACCAAAGAATATAATGGTTGCGTCACTTATAAATGAAATTTGTGAAGCTTTGACAAAGAGCCCAAGTAACTAAACTGCAAACGACAAAGGTAATGGAATGTGTGGCATGAGAAAAAACGACTAACACATACACCTTCGGCTTTAGCAATATGTTCAATTTAATAGGTCAGAAACAAGTTGTAATAGAAGATGATATCATTTCGGGTTGAATACAATATACATGTCTATTGCACTTAAAATGTGTGTTGCACTTGTGTAAAAAGAAAGGAAGGAAGAAGGTCCAAGCCATAATATTAGAAGAAAATAATAAAGGGAACAAGAAATGACTAAGGAGAAACAAATATATAATGAAACGCCAACGGCAAAAGGGTCAAACGGAGTCTGTTGATAATACTTACTCTTGATCTAAGAATAAAGAAGTAACCAAGAAAAGACTGGAAAATTAGGTCCCAATTACTAAAAAAACAATTTGCAAAATATGAATGTCATATATGCAATTTGAAATGCTACAGTCTAGAATGGTTCTCAGCTAAGTCAGATCAAAAAAAATGGCTAGCTGAACAATATGACCAGACACAAAATGAATTGTTATAAGCCACAACCTGATCAGCAAATTTCAAAAAAACAATTATTTACAAGGATGTAGCTAGATTTGAACATCTCGGCACATCAAACGGTCAATCAAGAAAATTTGCATTTAAACCAAAGAAATGAAATAGTATAATGCCTACAATTAACCAATTAGAACGTTACAAATATATTCAAATACGTACAAGATAGGCCATTTCTTATACATTTTACAGGCATGCAAAAAAAGGTGACCATTATGAATTCCGTATGTTAAACAACAATTGCATACCATATGTCATGGAGTAAGTCACTATGACCGTCCTAAATCTGAAAAACAGTACCAATTCGTATAGCCAATAGAAGCCTAACTCGATAATCAGTGTCTTGAAGCATAGCAAGAAGTCTTTTGATCATAACATGTTTCAATAAAGGGTTCCAGGCATCAAAAATTGTCAAGAGGACACACTTGCAAATCTGGATTCTTCTAAGGATGCAATGAAAAGTTTTCAATTCAGAAAATAGAAAGCTAAAAAACTACTTGTACCAAAATGGGCTCAAGTAAAATAAGATCAAAGATACAATCAACAAGCTTGATGCATGCAGACCAATCAGGAAGATCAGCTTCTGCTACATCATTTATAAGGTCTCCTATTGAACTTTATATCTACAAATCCACACCAGATAATTAGTGCAAAGCACCTGCCTCCCATGTGACATAATCAAACTAAATGCACGCTCTCGCTCGCGCAGCCGGTGCCACCTCACAGATACAAGATACAAGATCTATATCTACGCAAAAAATATCTCTGTCGACCCGAGCGTGCTACTAGTAGAATTATCAAGTAACCTCTCACGAAAGAGAGATCGACTACAATCCCCTACGCTCAAGATAAACGCGGTGCTACACTCATGTATTCCTTACACACATATATATGATACTATATAGAGAATAGATATTATCGCGCTTCTCTCACGGTTTCGCTCGCGTGCACTCTCTACACCTCACCCTTGATAATATAGAGAATGCTCCTCTGCAACTTGCCATAGAGCTGTTATGAAATAGATATATATGATAAACGGTTGGACTCCCCGAGTCAGGAGACGTTACACGCATCCCACTGTGCCCTATGCTTGCCACAAAGAACTCGACCGCAGAACACAACATTGGGCTCAGCCCAGCCGAGCCCAACAACCTGGGCTGAGTCGGTTTAAATCCCTGCCATCGGTTCCAATGAGAGCCAATGCCGTCGTCGGTCCTTCTCTACTCCATCCGGTAACCTCTTCTCTGCTCTGCTTGCGCTCGCTCCTCCTCCTCTCTCTCTCCATTCTCCGCCCGACGCGCATTCGCCTCGCAAGTCCTCGCATCTAGGCCCCGATAGAGAGCCATACCGCACCGCACGCTTATCTCTCGCCTCGCTTTCTCCAATACTTACTCCCTCGGTGGCGCTCGACTCATCTCCTCGCACTCCCCTTCTGGCGCTCGTGTTCTCTCTCGGCCGCGCACCCCCACCGTGTGATCACCGTCGACGCAGTTGTTCCACACAATAGCTTGCGCCGCGTACTGTGCGCACTAAGTATGATTCGCTCGCACCCCGCGGCCTGCGCGAACAACTCGTAACGTGCAAGCCACGTCAAATCCGAATCCTCCAACACGAATGACGAGCAAAGACTCGCGTATATAGGGTGACCTATTGCGGGACATCATTAGTAACATAAAAGACCAATGTATGTCTGACAATCCGAGCATCACAGAGAAGGGTGCAATCAAAGAGGTAAAAGAACATAAATCAAACTTACAAAGCTGCTTCATGATGAGAGCAGAGTGCATTTTCCAATTCCAATTATGTATTGTGAAAACATCAGTAAAAAATAGTATCACTGAGAGAGCCGAACATAACCTCTGCATCATCTCACTCAAAACCATGAGTTGCTACAAAAACAAAAGCGAAATGATCATAAACAACAGACATCAAGTCATCTCACACACCTCGGCTCCACGCCTCAACACTCTCACACAGGATAAGGCTCCTGTAGTCGCGACACTCCACACTACTCACTACTCTTCTGACAGCAGAGAGAGAACTGTCAAATTTTGAGCCACCAATAATTGAATCAACCTGCAGCACTGTTCACAGTAATAATATCCAATATCAATGACTCAATCTTTGGGGTACCATGGATAAATTCAACTTGGCCTTTCCCATTACAAGCATAAATTGAGACAGATTTTGGTTATAGCGAAGCACAATTAGCCAACCATTTAAAGCATTAAAGTACCAACTCAAATATTTAATAGGCTCAATGCGGAAATCCTGCTTAATGTGGAAAATATATAATATATTGGATTGAATTACAACAATAAAATCTCATTCCACATACGTGTAAACAACGACCGAACCCTCCTCACCAAGTGATATTCTCGCCTTAGGGATTTTGGGAGAGTATGCAACCATTGCAACTGAAGGAGGCTGTTTTCCAAAGAGCCATTTGCCTAAAGCCAATTACACCCAAACACACAAGCAACATGCACAAAGTCCGCAAAGAAGATTTAAAAAACGAGCATGCCCAAACAAGCAAAGAGCCGTCAAGAAAATTAACCATATAAGGAATGTAACCAGCGCGCACGCACAACCTAGAACAGAAGCCGCCCGCGCACTCACATCAATAGAATAAATAAATCCTGTGGCACAAGTCATTATAATATACGGGACATGATTCTTTTTTTTAAACAAGGGAAAAGAAAGTGAAATACTACAGAACGCTAAGATTATATATAAGAACTCCATCTCGCTCTACCAATCTATCATGAATAAGCCTGATAGTAAAACATAATATAATAATAGAGATAAAGAATCAAATTCTCCATGTGAACTTAATATACCCTATAGTAAATAAAAAAAAATATATATATCATATAAACTTTATAGAAAAATCATGCGCTAAGCCTGGTATATCCCAACTAATAGTCACATCGAAATGCTCCCTTTTCTTAAGAAATTAAAACCAAAAACAAACTTTCACATCAAAATCCATGCCAAATGCAGCTTGTCCGTGATTTGAGCGAAAAACCCAAAAAACCACCAAACCGACAACACATAAACCGCGTAGCGACGTATAAGCTCATACCACTATAATATATTATTCGCAAAACACAAGAGTTTTGAACAAGAGCCAACAGATACAGAAAATTACCATATCTCATTAGCATGACAGAAGCAATTTATCAAACAATTCATAAGCTAAATACCAATATGCTCACTTCACTACATATCCTCCAAACTATGTAAAAAACAGACATATAACTCAAGTGATCTTTGCAATCAAAGCTAACTCTAGTGATTATAAATGCCGAAGCTAGAAATCTTTGCAATCAAGTATTAATTTTGCACCAAGTTTGCAGTATATTGCATGACATGCAACCAAGGCTAGGTTTGACCTTCCCAACAATTTCTACTATATTTTGCTACTTTATACAATACATACAGCTACTTTCAACCAATTAATGTAAGTATCATGTATAGGTAAAACATACATATTAAAGTCATGCAATATTTCTCATTTCTTGGCTAATGTAACCTCACATACCTAACATAACAGTTCAGATCACAAAAGAACATATCTACGGATATAAATGACAAATCTAATATATCCACCCTCTTTAGTCCGCCGCAATACACTTTAGGAGATTCTAACACACGCACCCATCCTCATAAAGAAATAATACTATCACAAATTCGTATTTGAATGCTCAACTCGAATTAAACAAGGAACTATTCACATAAAACAGTAAAGACAACTTAATGGAAAGAAGTGCCCAAATACCCCCCGCGGCACTCACTGTAATCTCTCACTTGTTGCTTTGTATATCATAATACAATCGTATAGCTACGATTACTGTATCACATACCTTGTGTGCCCCAAGGTTTACCGTGCCGTGCCGTTTCGAGTTTCGGTAAACTCAGATCTCGAGACGTGCCGACCGTGCCGTGCCGACTGTGCCGACCATGCCGAATCGTACAATTATATAAAAAAATATAAGATTTATTATTTAAATAGTAATAAAAATTAAATAACAAGAAGTCTCATTCATTTGTTAAAATTCAAAACACATATTATAAATATTACCCACAGAGTCCTGTGGAGCTGTCCGCGTGCTCCGTGATTTTGATACGACGAATGCACACACTCCCTCAAATCAGGTATAAATTTACTGCGCGTGCCTTTGTTTGAAAATTTAAATAATACCCACATATCCCATGAATAAATATGATGATACTCATTACTAAAAATTTAAAAAGAAATAAAAAAACAAAATTGTGCGCGACCGTGCCGACCAGAAACGGTCGGCACGGGTCAGCACGGTGTGTCGGTCGGCTCGGTCGAGACGGACACACCGTGCCGACCAAAACGGTCGACACGGGTCGAGACGGCCGAAAAACAGCCGTTTCGGCCGTTCCGGTGCCGCCAAGTGGCGGCACCGAGACGTCTCGGTCGGCACGCGTCTGGCGGCACCGAGACGTCTCGGTCGGCACGACGCTGCCGACAATGTTAACTCACAAACACTCGCTCAAAATTAAGCTATATCTACCCACTCACCGACGAACTCCTCTCGCACCATCTCAAAGTCCTGTCCATGTATCATCTCATTCACCACTAATTTTGGTAGACTCATGAGCAACCCTAGGAATCACGGTTGGATAATACAAATTAGATCCAAATACGAGTGAGGTCATTTGACACACTAGCTACAATATGAGTACGTGCATGTCGCTGGGTATAAATAGTCTTAGTCAACATAGAGATCCAATCAATATCCTTCGAATCAAGCCACCTTGAGTTCACTTACGCAGACCAAATATATAAGCACCGTCGAATAGCACCCACCCGCCTACACCACTCACCACCACCTATATATCCCACGCGACTCTCTAGACCACTCCGTGTGGAAATCATATGCGTAATTTCGTCAGAATCCTCCCCAAAACGGTCCGTCATGCTTGACTAGTAATTCCATCAGCGATGAATGTCACAAATAAGATCACCTAACACATACACATATCCAAGCATCAAAGTTCCTGTATCCGCAATGGTGGATTACAAAACACTCCAGCGAGCAAATTAGGCTGCATAGCTCGAATCTATAATCAGTGATAATGTAACACATAATAACCGCAAATAAGTCTGTACATAATGTAGCGCTAATACACAGAACAAACACTTAGACCACCCACGCCAGGAATTACCGAGAGCAGATATACACACCAAGTTCCACTCCGTCGAGTAGTATGCGTCAATTCAGAATCAAGCCCATTAGCTCACTAGTCATACCAAATACCAAGAAGTCGCACCGCAGACACTAGAGGTAGGACAAGGAACCATCTCCAAAAATAACAACAATAAAGAATCATGAACAAATTTGCTAGCAAACGCATGATGACAGTTAAGCTAGGACAAACTTTATTTGCCTTTCTAAGATTGGCATGCGCCTTCAAACAAGCAGATTAGCAGAGACTTTACCATTTGACGGCCATAACTATGACAGAGATAATAAAATGCACAATTCCTGCAGGAACAAAATCAGTTTGGGAAAATGAATTCCTCTGCAACAAAGTTTACATGTTACTATGTAATACACTATCTCACAATGCAGTTGATAAAATCACTTGCTTTTGATCCGTGGTTGAGAAACATATGGTCTTTTTTATTCCCAAAAGAAAAGAAAAAAAGAGAGAAAAAAATAAGGCAGATAGAAAACCACATATCATTGGAGTCTTAGGGGTGCATTTATCAGAAGATCCAATCTAACTTAAAAAAAAGAGTATGGATGAAAAGTTTCCAGATTAAATTTATTTGTCCTTCATGAAAGATCAACAAAATCATCATCATAAGCAAGACAAATAGTGAGTTTTCATATAAACCTCCCCCGAACTCAAAACTTCATAATGCACGTCCTTTAACACTAGAAGTCATTTTCAACTCCAAATTCGAAAACCAAGCATGTATCGCATTCAGCAAAAGAAAGAAAACAGCATTTAAAAATGTTAGTATGCTTCGACCAGAATGAAAACATATGACAACAGAAAAAGAGAATTAAAAAAAAAAAAAAACAAGAAAGTGATGAGGAAGTGTTGATTTTCTGAAATATCAGAAGGTCATAAGCAGCTATTACATAACTAAGCACGCCCACTTCCCCATACAATCCACATTTTGAGCTAAAAGATAGGTTCAATCCAAAATCTACCACGACTCAACAATATTATCGAACTCGCGTACTAAAGAAAAACCATAGTAAAATGCCCGCCATCTATAGATAGATAACAGCTCATCTACACTCACATTGCATTGCCTCAGAGCCCGAAAATATGTTCCTTATAGAATTTTTCAACCATAAAGACATAACACTTAATTCATATAAATAATCTAAAATCACACAAAACTATCGTAAATCCTCGTCTTGAAATCCACACATGGATCGCTCACATCCGTAGTAACAGACCACCCGATAACCCAAATATCCGCTATATGATATAGCGCAAAGTGCAATATATACCAACAGCGCCCAACGCCGTAGAAGCAATCTCGAAGCGTATTCAAGAGCTTGAATGTCTACTATGCCGAAGGCTTCTTAGGATGTGTTGGAAATAGTCAACATAAGAACATTAAATAAGCCCAAAGAACTACGAAATGCACACTCTCACCAAAAAGCTATATATAATGCAATCAGTCCACTCGCTCACGCACGCACACTCTCTTTAAATCGTGCTCACATACCGCTAATATAAACCGCCAAGTAGCTGCAAGTTCCATCAAATTTGTTGTGCAAATGTAAGAGATCCAATTCTATCATCCGTAGGATGATCTCATTTCCTGTTTATATATGACACTACATATTATACTAAATATCCATGAAGATCAAAGTAATAAGGAATGTGAGCGAGGTTAGAGTAACCACATACTAAGGCGAACGTCTATGAGTGATAACCCAAGAAGTCGCGCGAGTCCTCACAGTAAACTGTCTACTAACCAAATAACACGCTCTTGCAACAGCTGTTAACTAGAGCTTTTCGTCTACCCTTTCCTACACATCAAGAAAGTTGTTTCATTTTTTTCCAATTCAACGCCTCTGAGAAAATTCTGCTGAGCTTTAGTTGTACTCTCTTGCATAATACGAATATAAACACCCTCCACACATATAAAATTAGCGTATACACAATGTGCGGAGATCCCGATTCTCTGTGATCTGTATAGATGAGGAAACAAAAAGATATATCTGCACGTACCTTTAACCCCGATCATGTGTGTGTAAACCAAGAACGAACACCGCACACTGCACATTTATACCTACGCTCAACTACGCTCCGAAATGTATAAATTAACACACATAGTAGAACAAAATTAGTCGCCCATTCGTTTCTCCTCGCTCAAGAAAATAATAGATAAGCCTCTAAACACCGAAATATCCTAAATACACCCCTCGCTCCACCAATCGCACACACCCCTCAGTCATATCTCGTCGCACTCTACTTTACCAAAGAAAGACTATCTAATTCAGCCACGCTCATTGCCATTGTTATTGAAACTACATCTCATAGCTAATACTATGCTTACGCAATTATCGAAACTTAAAAGGTGCACAGAAATCAAGCCTTATTCTGGCTGAGGACTTTATCTGTGCATTTTGAGCTTCCCAATTGAATAGCCGTAAAAACTCGCCTCTGCACCGCCCCATAGCCTACGAATACTCAATCTAATCACCACCTCGTATTCAATGAATGATGACAGAACAGATCTTCATATTAAGATTTTATTCAGTGATCCTAACTAAATAGTTAATCAGTCATCTTTACAAGGAACACAGATGTCACTCACGAATTAGCCGAGCCGACACGATAAGATTAACACATAAGTCTCACTCAAGATGACTAGTATAATATAAAAATAATATAAACATCTTACAGCATCCCTCTCACCACGAACACCACTCCACTCGTCCCCAAATAAATACGGTGCCCTTTAAATTTGTTAAAAGATCCATAACTTAAATTGAAACAAAGATACAAAGCAGTAAACAAACATATCTTCTGGCTGAGGACTTGATCTGTCAAATTTTGCTTCCCAATTGAAGAAATGAAATAGAGCTTTGTGCATGCTTGTATACATCAACAATGAGAAAATTAAGTCATCTTAACTGATGAGATATCACATAGATTTTATTCCAGTAGTGCTTATTATTGTTTTGTGAGATCATACTGTATATTACTTTAGAGAGCAGCATGGTGATCCCAACTAAGTAGTTTATCAGTAACCTTAAGGTGTACCGAGTTTCTGAATGACGGCACAGTAAGAGAAAGCTCACCTTAAACTGATACCCACCGCGCAGTCCCGACACCTCCCCCCCATCCGCATTGCCGCCCAAACCCCCTAGGCTCGAGTGCCGATCTTTGCTACGTAATAAGTCATGCAAATAAATTTCTACTACCTACCCAAACCTGAGAGCTTCAAATTCTCGGCACATTGGACAGCCATCTGAAGTGTCTTCGCGAGTATCAACTTCGGAGGACGCTTCTTGCTTGCAGCAATCTCAATCGCAATGCACTTCTTCAGCAATGTGAGAAGAAACGGCCATGTTTCAGCTGAAGCAACCATATGTAGCACAAACCAAACTAAAATTAGTCAAGATTCTTCAAGCAACATATCAAAGAAAAAACACTACAAATATCTCTCACCACTAGGAATCTCATCACGTTGATCTTGGCCATATTCCTGCCTAGCAATTTGCAAAAACTGATTGCTCGCTCGTCCTCCAGCCAACTACTTAGCAGCCTCACTCCTTCCTGGGTATCAAATAACAAGATATAAATAGAAAAGAAAATTGGCTAACAAGAATTGGAATGGGTTAGAACAACAAGCTCACTTCCCGGGCCTTGGCCTTGTCGGAGGAGAGGTTTTCAATGATCTCCTGAACATCTCGAGATCTCGCCATGGCGATGCTTCGATCCACTGGTAAAAACCGATTTACATGGAATGATGAACCGAAATCTTTCGCAAAGACGGAGATGAAATTGGGGTGGTAGGAAGAGGAGGGTCAGGGAAGAAGAAAGGCGTGAATGGAGAAATTGAAGAGTTCGAGAGCGAGTGAAATAATCTTGCGACTTATTAATTGGAAAGTGGGGAAATTGAAATCTTGCGAAGGTTTCTATCCGCTGGTTAAAACGATTGACATGGGAAGATGAACCAAGATGTAGCATTTTATGAAATCGGGGTTTGATAAAATCGGGGTTGGTAAGAGAAAGACAAGAATTTCTTTTTGAGAAATAATGTGAACAAAAAAACACGTATTTCAAAACTCAACCGAATCTATATATATATATATATATATATATATATATATAAAAAAAATTTAGTATTAAAATAGTTGAGCGAAATGTGATACTTCTTATAATTCACAATATGCCACATGGCATATCTATTATTTTACCAATTGACATGTGTAATTTAAGTATAATAAATATGTAATTAATCACATATTTAATGAGAGTTTGAATTCAATGCATACTTAATGTATTATTAATAATTTTATTAAATATAAAAATTAAGTATAATTTATAATATTTTATTTTTATATATTAAAGATAAATTGTAATAATTTAGAAGAATTTAAAAGGTCATTATCAAATTCTTAATAATCTATATATAATTATATACAATATATAGAAATGGGTGATCAAAATCGTAAATTTTGGTATGTAATTGAAGAATTTTTAAAAGTCATTAATCAATTCTTTTATATATAATTATATACAATATATACAAATGGGTGATCAAAATCGTAACTTTAGGTAATTATATACAATATATGTAAATGGGTGATCAAAATTGTAACTATTGGTATATAATGAAGAATTTAAAAGGTCATTATCAAATTCTTAATAAGCTATATATAATTATATACAATATATACAAATAGGTGATCAAAATTATAATTTTATGTATGTAATTTGATTTTTTGCTCTAATTACATATAATAAATATAGTATAATATTTTAATAAAAATAAATATTAATTTATATAAATTAATATATTTATAATAAAATAGTCTTTCGAATAACACACACACACACACACACACACACACACACACACACACATATATATATATATATATATATATATATATATATATATATATTATAACTCGATATCACAATCATTTCACGTCACTTAAATAACTTTATTATTTTATATATAGCATATGGTAATTATTTTGCTCTAATAATATGATAAATAAAATATAATATTTTAATAAAAATAATTTTAATTTATATATTCAAATATAAGATATTTTAATATTATTATTTTATATTGGTGACTAACAACCATGTATCGCACGGATTCAAAACTAGTCTATCCTTATTTTTCTAATTTTTTAAACTAAATTATGGTAGAATATTTCAAAATGTTCCAAAATTTTAATTTAATATTAAAAAGCTAATACAATATTATTAATTTATATTACAGTATTTTAGTTGAAATGCTCCAAACAAAAATGTTATTTATATTTTTTAAAGCGTTCATTAAAATTACCATAAAAAGAGTCACTACTCTAAAGAGCGACATGCAAGAGCACTATTTATAATGGCGACCTCGCTTGCAATTTAAAGAAAAAAGATAATAGGTTGTTGTAGACACCCCCATTTTATCCGGACTATCGTCCCGATTTTACTCGATAAACTCGATTAAGCTTAAAATTTTGATTTACACAATTAAATGTATTTTGGCTTAATTTGAGACTATTTGGACGTATAGGATTGTTTATAATTCTAACGGGGCCGCATACGAACGATAAATTTTCGCGATAATCGAATATTTAAATGAGAGGGGCCAAGTTTGCCAAAACAGAAAATCGATGCCCAAGGTTTTGCAAAATTCAGAAGGGTCATTTTTACAATTTAGCAAAGATATGGAATTTATACGCAATATCAAAAAAAATAACGCTGCCGTTACCGCCGGCCTACGCGCACATAACGTTTGTGCTCGCATCGCCTTTGTAACCGACGCCCACCACCCCTATATGTACAGCAGACAACGACGACGAAGGGGAGGGGAATTAGACGCGAGACGGTCGCCAGAGAGAGAGAGAGCCGACAAGGAGCTTCGAACAAAATAAATTCAAAACACATCCAAAAACGAGAGAGGACAAGAGAGCCGCTGCAATTTGCCGAAAGCTCCACGGATTCGTCCTCAAGGACTTCGCAGCCACTGCACCGCGCCGCTGTCGTCGCCGTCGCCTGAAAGCATTAAAAATCGAAAGTAAAGCATTCGAGGTATGCGTCCAAACACCACGATTTTTATTGCATCATAATCTCTATACCATATAGATCACGTGACACCGCCGTGGCTTCGCCGGCGGCAAGCCACGGCGGCGAAATAATAAAAGCATTTTTATCCCGAAAATTACACCCCATGATATCTTGGCATACAAGCGTCAAAACCAAAATTTGCCATTGAATCCGAAACCGTCGAAAACCTTAGGATATATATATATGGGTCAAGACGGCCGGCGACGAAATGCCGCCGGCCATTAGCGTTCGGCCGCGAGCTCGCGGCCAATCTAAAATTAAAGATGACGACCGGCTCAGCCGGTCGTGCCACATAAAGAAATAGATGCGCGCGGGTTCGCGTTAATCCGAGCTCGGGCTCGGTCGGTTTCGTTCCGACCGAGCCACATTCAAAACGATCCGAGCCATTTTGCATCCGGTCGAGCCCAAATCGAATATGACCGAGCCATTTTAATTCTGACCAAGTTATTTTAAATTCTGATCGAGCCATTTTGTTGTAGACTTAACCATTTTGACTCTAGGAACCCATTTAGTGACTCATATCTATTTTTAATCAATTTTAATCACTTTTAATTGAAATTTAAGCTATAATTTTTATAAATTAATCAAATTTAAATCTTGTTTTAACAAATAATCATAAAAATAGGTATATGACATATACATATAAATTCGGAGGAGATGGATATTTCCACGAAACAGATTTTAATGGACGAGTAAAAGAAAAGCGATGGACATTGCTTCTTTCTCGAAGTTACGTGACATATGCCTATTCATAATTATTCTTTTTTTTATTTATAAACTAATAAAATTAAGGTTGAAATGAATATTTAAGCAAAACATTTAACAAAACACGTCTAGATATTTAATAAAAATATTGGGAATGAGATGGATTTTTCTTCCCATCCAATAAAAGATATCGCATAAAAGATACATAAAAAGATCTGGTGGATACTGGTTCTTCAAATAATAAAAATCACACATCATAAAATATTTTAAAATATATAAAAAATCCGGCGGATACTGGTTCTTCAAATAATAAAAATCACACTTCATAAAATATCTTAAAATATATAAAAAGTTCCGGTGGATACTGATTTTTCAAATAATAAATATCATACTCATACAAACAAAGGATGAGATGGATATCTTTACCTTCAAACATATTACAAATTGGGCGATGAAGAGGAAACGGAAACGCGCTGAGCCTAACATTAAAAACTTAATATTTTTATCACACGAGAACACTAATAAAAAATAATAAGCACATCGACACACACAAATAGACTTCACATTTTACATTGATTTATTCAATTTGTAATTATTCATGCTCGAGTATTTATACATGTCAAAATAAACCCAAAATCGTTATAATCATTTATAGAGTACCCTCTTTTGAGGGGCGCTGTGGGGGTGTAACTTCTTCCCCATACGTAACCGACGAACAAGCCCATGAACCTCAAAAGTGTTTTATCTGGTTTCCTAATTTTTCATAAAAATTAGGTGGCGACTCCAAACCTTTATTTTTTCTTTAAGGTCGTCAACAATTGTCGATAAACTGGTGACTGTTGTGTAAGGTTCGTAAATTAATTTCTAGCTACTTTAAAATTTCGTCGGATTTAATTATTATTAAATTGTAATTAGAGAAGCGCTTGTTCTAATTATAACTCGTGAGGGTTGATTCGGTTTGCATATTAATTTAGTTGCGTTAAATTATATATCGAGGTATGTATAAAAGTATATCTATTTCGATTTGGAATTGAGCCAGGACTATTATGAAATGGTTAAAAGAATGGTGGAGTTGAATTTTTTGATGTTTGTATGTGGATGTCTATGTAATATGAAGACAGAGTATATGGAGAATGTAAGTACAACCCTCGCAGCCCACCGAGCAGTCCTGGACTAAACTTGGGCACATAAGGCATTCTACAAAAAATGATTTGAAATAATTAGGGTCTATTCTACAAGGAAATTTGAATAGATGAGGATGTCAGCCGTCGAATTAGAGCATGCTGGTGTAAGTGGAGATTGCTCTCTAGGATTCTGTATGATAGAAAATTTCAACTTAAACCGAAGGGACGATACTACCGGACTGCAATTCGGCTAGATATATTATATGGTGCAGAATATTGGCCGGTTAGGCACAACATACTCAGCTGGTGAAGGTGGCAGAGATGAGGATACTGCAAGGAATCTGTGGCCACTTGATTAAGCACAGGATCCGCAATGAGGTGATCCGAGAGAGATTAAAAATGGCACCTATTGAAGACAAGATAAAGGAATGTCGATTGCGATGGTTCGACCGTATGAGACGTAGACCACAGACGCCACCGGTTAGAAGATATGAAACGTTTGGTAACGAGTGGAAGAGGAAACGTGGGAGGCTACGAAAGAGCTGGCTGGAGACTATTATAGGAGATTTGAGTTACTTGAATCTTCATGAGGACATCCCTCTCGATCGTGCGGAGTGGTAATGTAAAATTCTTGTTAATGATATTGTTATCAAGTCATAGGATGCTATTACTATTACTATTATTATTATTTTACTACTATCAATAGCCTTATTACTATTATCACTATTAGGTTGTTATTATTATTATTATTATTCGTACTACTATTATTTTATTCCTATTGTTACTAATAGTTTTATTATTAGCATTCAGTTTTATATGTAATTCACAACCTCAGCTTACTTGTGTGAAAATTTTTGCTTCATGTGCTTGATGTTGAGTGACTACGTGTATGTTTGTGGCTCCCGGCCGAGGATCCACCGGAAACAGCCTCCTTCCAGGAATGGCTGTGTATATCTCGCTCTCTCCAGACTCCGTCTTGATGAGATTATTACTGAATTATTGTTATATGTAATACAAAGTATATTACTATGTTTTGTGTGTATGTGTGTGTGTATATATGGCAATAGTATTAAGGAAAAAAAAAAGTAAGTGGGTGAGCAGTGGCTGGATAAGATCCAGCTATTGCCCACCACCCCACCCCTTAATTCCCCTATGTCTCGCCCTTACTCTCTCTACCTCTCACAATATCTCTCAATTTTTGCCTCTCAATTACTCGATTTCGTACACGAGCAATGCCCTTTTTTGTTGCCCTTAATAGGCCACCATTTGCTAGATTCTGCGTTCACGTGTTGTTCGATCTCGCTGTTGTGCCACGGGGTTCGGTTTTGATCATTGCCCTTTACCAGGTTGGAGCCGAGCCCTTACTGTTCAGGGAGCCACACCTTGTCATCTCTGGCTTCTCCCTTGCTTCCGGTCGCTCTCGGTTGAGCTCGTGACCGAGCCTGAGCAATGCCTAGCCGCACCGTCGGGCGACCCGACCCCTATTTTCGGTGGTTGTCCTCTCTGTTCCCGGCATTGATCGCATTGTCGGGCAATGTCATCGCTTGAGCCGTCTACACTTGTTGGATAGGAAGTTTTCAATTATACATCTTTTATGCTGGCAATATCACAGACTCAATGGTTGACTGTATTTTGTGCAGTCCATTGCAAGCTTCATTTGATCGGATCATACAGGTAAAGTTCATGCTGCCTTAAAAATTGTTTATCCTCAGTAGAGCATGATTATGGATTTTGTTGTAGATGGTCCATTTAGGTTGGTGATGCCAGTGGAATTCAGTCACCAGTTTCTTTTGGAGGCTTTGGGAGCATGACTCGGCATTTAAGCAGAATATCAAATGGTATGTTTTAGTCAAAATTTACTGCAGCACAAGCAGGAGTTCTACAGTACACACGTGCTCATGTAATTCCTTTTATCATGTTGTAGACAATAATTGTTTCACAGCTTAATTAAAAAATTTGAAAAATTGGAAACTACGAAAATAATGCCATTTTACAAATTCAAATTTTGAAGCCTGTTCTGAGTTATGTGTTTGACGTTTCTATTAAACATGAGATCTCCTAGCTCCATGGGTGGAAGATGTGTCAGTACACCCTTGAATTTAACTATTATGACTGTCATGACCCGCGCCCCGGGGCCGCGACGGCTGGGAAAAAATAACACAAATTGGAGTTTGCAATGCGGAAGCTCATACACATAGAATCGTTAAACAAGATTTGAGCCGAGTCCGGGACTTTCGACACCGACAAGTGCCCACAGAGGAGGTGGAACCCGCCACGGTTGCCGACTAAGCTTGTCAAAGATTTTAGGATATCAATCGCCTCCATTGACACCAAAAGATCTAGGACAACTTTAGGTCCAAACATAAAACACTTATAACAAAAGCTTAGAAAACGATTTCGGAAATACCGGCTCAACCTGTATTTTTCTAAAAGTTTCGGAGGTGCTAGAACTCTTAAATACATTTACTTAAGACCCTAAAACCATCAAAAGTATTCTCATAAACCATTTAACCCGAAATCAAATTGTCAATTGCAGAGAGTTTTCGGTCGACCGAAAGTTGAGGACCGGTCGACCGATACTCAACCCGAGAGCTTAAAACACATATAGTTACAGCTTCGGTCGACCGATAATATCAGAAAAATAGAAATCAGATTTCATAAGTGAATTACTCGACGCCACGAAATCTATATTTCAATTGGATCCTGGAATCCAACTCTACACGCCCGAGTATCTACCTTGGATACACATGTAGGACCTCCCAAACATCCAAAATACACCAAGACGACGAGTTTAGACCAAAACTCTTTAAGACCCGAAATACGGTAAAAATGATAGCTAAATGTATCAAAATTTGCATTTCAAATCAAATATCCATTCCAACATGTTTGAAATTTCATACTAACTCAAATACACATGCTCAACCATTCATTCACCCACTTGGTGTCTCAACACCACACTTAACAAAATATACAACTTTTATATAAAACTTTGGAAGTCCACACAACTTTAGAAGTTCAAAGTTTTACATTTGAAAATATCAACTTCAAAAGAAATACAAGCTATGTGTAGGTTAATACTTCACATTTAACATCGTTTACTAACAATCTAAGTGTGACTAGTCTATGTATATAAAATGTTATCTATA
Organism: Xerophyta viscosa; assembly: GCA_002076135.1. Lineage (NCBI taxonomy): Eukaryota > Viridiplantae > Streptophyta > Magnoliopsida > Pandanales > Velloziaceae > Xerophyta > Xerophyta viscosa. The sequence goes on along the minus strand of MJHO01000190.1, from coordinate 40,543 downwards.
CAATTGCTAATTCCCAAAACCCCAAATACCTTCTACTTTTTACTCCTCGCAAGCTACGTCGGCTACGCGAGCTCCTTTCCTTTCGCAAGCGGATCTGAAAAACGGGGCAACAAAGCGGTGAGTCTTTCGACTCAGTGAGCGGTACATTAGTGTCCTCTTATGAAGCACACATGCAACACCGCACACAAGAAATCACAAGCATAACCAACAACATCAACATTATGGTTGATAACAAGCATAATCATCACATATGCATAACACAAATAGCATACTTAAGCTCGTAGCATTATTAATCACCCGATCAAACAAATATGCGTTTTCTTTGTTAAGTCAGCGTGATCCACTGACCCCATCGCAGTTAGCCATAATTGTTTATTTAGGGAAGGTAGGCCCAACAGCGAACTCCTTAGCCCAAGGCACCTATACCCTTGTCTGAACTAAGGCAGTATCGGACGCCTACACACCAAGGCTTTGGCCCGCTGTCGCTGCGTTTTCCATCGCGACACAACACTCACGGTAGGGGCAACCCCACAACGCAAAATGGGGGCTACTCGGACTCTTTATGCCTTATGCAACCGAGTCTTGCTAAATGTAGCAATCGCCTGGCCAACGGCTGATCGGCAAGGTGCTACGCCCACCCTCCTCCATAGAGGCGCACTCACCGCCTTAAGTGCTCTAGTTGGAACCCTATGCCCCCGATATATTATCCCCCGAAAATAGCACCTTGGGTTGAGTCACTCGAAACTCAACGGAGATCCAATTTTCGAGCACCCACATTTTATTAAGGCACAAACAATACGAGTGTCTCTAGAGCTAATTTACTCTACAACTCGCACGCATGCTCACATAATATCACATATCAATATGGATAACATAGTCATTGAGCAACCCATACAAACATCATAATTTTGAACTAACATATTTTGTACACAATATGATGTACTACTCAAACTAGCATAAGTAGCATCTCATGAGTAACATATGGCATGTAACATGATTCACATAGCAACATTCAACATCAAACTAGGGTTCTTGACGCAGCTACACAAAATCATTCAAGAATCATGTAAACATACCAAGCATACCACTAAGAATGTTCTCATGCATACCAACACACACACACACACACACACACACACACACACACACACACAATTGGTGCTTAGCCGCTCACCTCAAAACCGAGCTTTACGCGAGCTCACACCCCGAGACTCCACGAAATCGAAAGTGATCTTAAGCGTACAGCAAAACTGGGAGAGTGTGAAAATCAACTTTAAGCCAAATAAAATCAAGAAAAAGGAGATGAATACCTAGGAGCTTACCTAGGGCTCCAGCAACCTCAACTCGCGGGTGAAGAGGAAAAATAACCCCAAACAACATTTAAAACAACTCCTCACCTACCATACATGTTCCGATCGGTCGGCCGAAATAGGTATCGGTCGACCGAAAACCCTGAAAACTGAAAAAACATTCGATTCAAGCACTCTATCAACTCGCTCCGGATCGCAGATCGACTCGCTCTGGATCGCACACTAGCGCTGATGAGAACCCAACTTGGCTAGCTCGTCCCTGACGCGACAACGCATGCAAACACCAAGCAAGTACAAGTCTCACATGCTCATACAAGTCCAGGGAAATCAAAGCGCACACACTCAAACATGCATGTTAAGGACTTAGCAAAACTTCAAACTAACCACATACAAGTCTAAAGCCAACACAAGCAACTAAAGACTAAGAAAACCAATTCGGTCACGGACCTCACATCGATCCCCACTTAGGGGATTCGGTCCACCGCTTTCTCAACATTCGATCCACCCTCGAACGCCGGCGGATGCATCTTCTGGAATTTGGACAAGTACTTCAGATAACGGTCCTGCTCCGGGTCCTCTGTCGGGTCCTCCGCTTGCACAAACACGGCCTCAACCGGGGCGGGTGGTGGGACTGGGTCTTGGGCCTTAGCAGGAGCCCGCTGGGCCTCTAACGCGACGACCACAACCTCTTGTATTGCCCTCACTACGTCCGCAACAAGACCTGTTCCCTCCGGTGCAACCGGAGCCGGGACCCTACGTGGTCGTCCCCGCGGTGGCATCCTGCAAGCACAACCAACAGAAATTAACGATCCGCGCGATGACGAAGTCGCCTAAACTCTCGTTATCACAATGATTGATACTCCTTACTAAACCATTCTTTCAAAATGGGTCTTTAGTGTAGGAAGTACTAAGACACACCATACTCTGATACCATTTCTGTCGCGTCCCGCTCCCCGTCCCGGGCCCCACCCCCAAAGCCCCGACCGCACCACACGATCGGGTCCTTTTCCCTTCCAGAAAAGGGGATCCCTTTGGTTGGTGCTAAGGCTTAAGGCCTCTAGGTGGTATGGGATCATTTGATTTAAAGCCCCCGCGCAGCCCATTGAGAGCCTAATCTGCGCCCAAATACACATTTCCGGTCGACCGGAAACCGCGCAGACCGCGCGCTAGACCGCGCGATCCCGCCGAAAACCCGGGGTGTCGAACCCTCCACACCTTAGGATACGACTTTCCCGTCGTACAGGACAGGTCACGGACGGACGTACATGCCCAGTCTCTCCCCAGTCACACGGGTCGCAAGTCGCGCATCCTGCCCCTACCGCAACCTATCTTGGCCTTTCCGCGGGTCCCTGGGCCTACGCACCCACCCGTATCCGGGACCGGGGTTGCTCTGATACCAACTGTGACAGCCCGTATCCCGGGACCGCCCCGCGTATCCACGCAAAACCACACACGCGTATGCGGAAGCTTTTAAATACACCGTGCATGGTTTCCAAATTCTTTTATTAATCACTTTTCAAACTACTTTAACAAGGACTCCGAGCCCGAGCCTACAACTAGCGGGCACGTGTCGAGCATCCGCGAGGGAGGCGGTTCTCTTCACATGGACCCTTCATAGCTTGCTAGTGATCGAAATGTGTCAATCTCCCTCATTGACGCACAAAGATCAAGAGCAATCTAAGGTTCTCAACTCCTTCTCGGCACGAAAAACCATTTTCAATATAAAATACGAAAAATTATATTTTTCTAAAACTTTGGGAATTG
>MJHO01000190.1:0-36662 GCA_002076135.1 Xerophyta viscosa | reverse complement strand
CAGTAATTCGGCGGGTAATTAACTACCATAATACCCCTTAATCTCTGTATAAAAACCCCCACTTGTAACTCTAAGAAGGGAGAGACTCAAGTAAGAGAGAGATACAGTAGATACTTAGTACAACACTTGTATTCATAAAACATGCATAGTGAACTTTGGAGGACTCCGCTCCTCTCCGTGGTTTTTCCTACCCTCCATTGAGGGTTTTCCACGTAAAAACAGAGTATTGATAATCATCTGACTTAATCGAGATAATCCATCCTTCTCATCGATACGAACTACTCTCCGTAACCCCATCCGACCGGAGATCTACGAAGCGTTCGTCATCCCAATCCTGGTGAGGATAAACCCATCAGCATCAACGATTATGCGCGAATGTAGAGTAAAGGACTCTAGAGACATTCGATACGTGTGACCTAGGCTTAATCCCAAGCGGATGCCTTGTATAATTTGAGTTGTGAAAAATCGAGTGGGGTAAAGTACCTTTGTGACACTCGTAAGACTTGGTGTGCTTGCCTATGGGACCATGTGATGTTCGAAATTGGGTCGTTGAACCTCGAGTTACGTAGCCTAGAACGGTTGAAATGACACCCGGAGGGCTAGGGCTTGGGGGATAGGAAACGATTGGACCAATTAGAATATAAGCCACAATTAATGAATGATACCTTTAGGGAAGTCGATTGACGCGGTTTTGGAGTCGCTCATTGGGGCCGGTCGGCGGTGCGAGTGCGAGGCTCGGTTTATAACACGTAAGAGTCGGGTAGCCCCATTTTGCGCTTGTGGGGTCGCTATCACCTTTAAGTCTGTTAGTCGCGCTGGAATGCCCGGCGGAGCGTACCAGGACCTTGGTAGCGTGGCGGATAGAGCTCGCATTGAGAGGACTATCTCGGATTGCGAGGATGGGTTATAGGTTCCCTCGGCCTCGGGAGACAGTCTCTAGTGTGGGTCCGCTCTACCAGAACGAAAATATGAGAGGACTGACCTTGTTTTGGGGTTAGTGGGACACGCTGACTTAACTAATAAAGATTTGCATAATTGGTTAGTTGGGTGGTACCTTGCCATGATTGCAAGAAATTTGGATGCGTATGTGATTTAATGACTTGCATCTATGTGTGTGATTTGTTTTTATTGTTGTGTTGTGGTGTCGCATTGGTGCTCTTGAGGTGGACACCAATGTGTCGCTCGCTGAGTCTTTTTTACTCACTGCTCTGATACCAAGAACTGTCACGACCCACGCCCCCGGGGCGCGGCCGCGACGGGGAAAGGAGACATCGGGGACGATCCGCCGGGAGCCCAAAAATATGCAGCGGAAACCGAAGAAACTCCGCCGGGTCGAAGCATAAGATTTATGGCTTTTAAAATGAATTTGAGAATGCTTAGGAAACATTTTTAAACCTTTTAAGAAGCTTGAGCCGAGTCTTGGACTTTCGAGCCCGGGTGCCGTTCACGGAGGAGGTGAACTTCACCGCGAGGTCCGGCAAAGCTTGCTATAGATTCTAATGTATCAATCTCCTCCATTGATACAAGAAAATCCATAGCAACCTAGGGTCCGAAACGTCAAAACATTTTTACGAAAAACTTGCAACACAAATTTATAAATTCCGGCTCAACCTGTATTTTACAAACATTTGGGAAGTGCCACATACCTTAGATATGTCCACTAAAACCAAATAAACACCCAAAACTTAAATCAAAACTGATTTAAATCGATTTTGAAATTCTTATTCCAGAGCCTATTTCCGGTCGACCGGTCCTGGATGCCACCACGTAGACGGCAGGCTCGTGGCGCCGATCCGGGGTTGCCGGGTCCGCCACCGACCAACGCGGATTTGGTTCGCCTGATCCGGGAGGCTGTTGCGGCTGCTCTGGAGGAGCGTGGTGCTCCGCCGGCCGTACCTCCCCAGGTTGAAGAGCCAAATCAGGGACCGGTTTTAATTGAGGTTGCGACTGTTCCAGCAGCGGATCAGCGAAGGAAGGAAAATTTAGACCATTTGTCCCGATTCCAGAAGATGAAACCGCCGAAGTTCGAAGGTGGGGCCGACACGGATAAGGCCGATGATTGGGTTCTGGATATGGAGAAGAGTTTTGAGACTTTGATGTGCCCGGATGAGTTCCGAGTTGCACTGGCCACCTACACATTTACTGGAGCTGCCGAAAGATGGTGGAGGAGCGTGAAGGGACAGCTCGGTCAGTTTGGCAGTTTGGTAGACATCCTGATTCTGTTCAACCGCCAGTACATACCAGAGTCAGTGAGGAGGCAGAAAGAAGAGGAGTTCGAGCAGTTGAGACAGGGGGATATATCAGTTTGGGAGTATCATGCGAGGTTCATATCTCTATCCCGACATGTCCCATATCTTTTGGCCGACGAGGCAAGGATGGCTAGGAGGTTTCGCAATGGCCTCAGAAGTACTAAGACACAACCCGCTGTGATACCATAGCTGTCACGACCCACGGCCCGGGGCCGCGACAGAAATAACACCAAATCACACAAAATGCGGAAGCTTTTGAATCTTTTTAAAATGTGCGATTAGAAAACTCGTAAACATGACGAGTTCTGAAATTAAAAAATTTAAAACCTGTTGAGCCGTGATCCGGACTTCTACGCCTGGGCGAGATTCCGTGGGGAAGACGGTTCTCACCACACGACCCATCTCAGCTTGCCCAAGATTCTAACGCATCAATCTTCCCCATTGATGCCTAAGAATCCAGGACAATCTAAGGTCCGTATCAAATAACAACTTAAAACGATACATTTGAAAACTTTTTTATAAAAATCGGCTCAACCTGCATTTGTCCAAAAGATTCAGAAATATCAAACTCTTTAAGCATCTTAATCAATAAAGTCATCGGAATCAAAATCGAAAAGCATAACAACTCTAAGGGTCAAATTCACCTAATTTGCCCATTTCAAGAGTTGCAATACATCTTAACCACATATTAAAGGACACGCACTTGCCAAAACTTTTAAAACAAAGTTTGGACTTCAAAACCACCGTTTATGCAATCAAATACCAAAACACATAAAATGATGGGTAAATACCTCAAATACTCAACTTTCAAATAAACAATTCCAAGTATTAAACTTAATACATCTAGGAACATAAACATGAAAGTTGACACAAAGATCTCATGAAAGGAAACATGAACGTACTTCCGTTTATACAAATCCTTTATACTACATGTTTAATAATACTACTATATACATATTCAAGGCTACAAGCTAACTGCTATGCTTAGCCCCCACCAAAATACCTTAAACCAAAATGTAATCCCAAGCTCACACGCTGCCTATACGCTTTCCGACGGATCCTTCCCGCTCGCGCAACAGTCTGGAGAAAGGGATAAACAACAGCGTAAGTCTTACAAAGACTTAGTGAGCGGCACGATAGTGCTCCCTAACAAACACTATCGAGGCACCCACAAAACAAAACAAACATGTACATATCACAGTAATCTCAAATATAGTTCAACATATATAATAAGAAGACAATGCTCAAACCAAGCATATTTTAAGCTTTTGGCCTTGAGTTGACATATTCATCCTTTAAGCTCCACTTCAAGGCTCTTACATCAAATATTAAGCCTTGCTCTTTGGTACCCAAACTTGCTTGGGTCCACTAGCGTTAGCAACTAAAAATTTAGGTACCCATATAAGTTTTTCATTTATTTTCTTGTATGGGCATCCATGAGCAATATGTCCAAGTCTATTGCAATAGTGACATGTAATAGATTTGTTGCTATACCTATGAGCTATGTGAGTATAACTAGTACTATGCTTGTATGTGGGTCTAGATGGTGCATGCATAGTCTTAGTTTTTTCTTCTAATTTGAAACCTTGGCAAGTGATGCTCTTAGGTCTACATTGTATCTCTTAAGTGCCATGCATTCACATATCAAAAGTTCATTAGCCTTGACCACTTGGTCATACTTGAGTTCTAAAATAGATAGTTCATTTTTAAATTTGCATGCATCCTCAAGTTTGACTTTTGAGGCCTCTAAATCATTAGCTATGCACTCTTTTTGCTCAAGCAAGTCCACAACTTTAGCATGTAGTTCATCATTTTCGGTGGAAAGTTTGGACATGCTTTTCTTATTTTTCTTATGGAGTGCATTAAGCTTTTCATAGCTCTCCATTAATTCTTCAAAAGCATTTTGTAAATTAATTTCACATGAAGAACTAGAGGAGGAAGAGGATACCTCATTATCGCTATCTCCGATAGCCATGAATGCGAAGTGTGCTTCAACCTTATTATCATCACTTGAGGAACTTGATGAAGCATCTTCATCACTCCAAGTTGCCACCATTGCCTTCTTCTTCTTTTTCTTATCTTTCTTGTATTTGGGGCAATGTGGTTGAATGTGGCCCGGCTTCTTGCACCCGTAACAAATAATTTCATCTTCTTCGCTTAAGATGCTCTTCTTAGCAAACTTCTTCTTCTTCTTCTTGCTCTTTTTCGAGTTTAGAAATCTTTTGAATTCCCGGGAGAGCATAGCAATATCTTCTTCACTCTCTTTTTCAATTGTAGAGCATATTTGTTTTGCCTTTAATGCAATGCTCTTGGCTTTTGTAACTTTTTCTTTTAACGCCATTTCTTTCTTCATATTTGAAATGATTTGGATATATTTTGATGAATAGGAGGCATACTACATAGAGCTTGATATGTTAATATGCATATATGTGCTAATCTAGTAAATTCCTGAAAAATAAGCATAAATTATTTTTTGAAAGGGGGAGACATGTGTATTTATCCCATTTAAACTTGTTCACATACTCAAAGTGTGATTTTGTTCCTTAAATGAGATTTTGACCCCTTAGGTTCCTATTTTTCTCTATATATTGACTTGGGTCAAAACTATTTGAAAATCAAACAAATTTTACCAAAGAAAGGGGGAGACACATGTATTATAGGGTATTAGACATAATAGAAGTGTTTTTATATTTTTGTGGATTTTATTTGTAATTATTGGCCTATTTTCAAATTCATTTCTGAATTTTTAAAATCTCTGAAATTTCTAAACATGATTAGAAGGTTTTGCTTCATTTGGTTATATATATATTCTAAATCTTGTTTTATGAATATAGCTATCAAACACATGTTCATCATGCATATACCATAGTGTTTGTACAAATATTAATGACTTTTAAGTTATTGGAATGATTAGTATATCTTTATTTGAACTTAAGTTATCAACATATGCTTTGACTCATATTGGTGTAACTATCTTATCATTGTATACAAAGGAAGAGAATGTTTGTCTATCATGCTTTTTACTTGATAAACCTTTTGATATGACAAAAAGGGGGAGAATATGCTTGATTTGAATATCTTTGTTTAAGTTAAACACTTTTGCATTGTTTTGCTATGTATTTGTTTAAATCAAGCTATAGTTTTATCATCATAAAAAAGGGGGAGATTGTTGGCCCTAATGTGATTTTGATGATAACAAAATAATTAGCAAAAGTGTTATTAATAAGTTTGTTCAAATTGATAAGTATAGATGTTGGCTTGGTGGACCGAAAAGAGCTAAATATGTTAAACAAGCAACGAAACACTTGAAACAAACTTAGATGAGTTTAGCAAGCCTAGAGAACAAGTGTGGAGCAAGAAAAACACTTTGGAGACGCGTAAAGCTTGATCGGATTTTACGAAGACGGTGCTTCTCCAACACACACCGTTTCAAGACCTTTTAATATTTTTGTGGGTGAGTTTTGTATTCTCTAGTGCTAGAAAAATAGATTTAGAGTTAAGCTCAAAGTTTGGTGTGATTTAGAGACCGAAAGCAAAAGTTACATAATCTCTAAATCAATAGAAAACCGAGAGAATTTTCGGTCGACCGCAGAATTTTCCGGTCGACCAGTCATTCTGACGGCTTTTCTGAAACGCATAAACTGATATTTACAGTCGACCGAAGTACTGATCCGGTCGACCGGCAATTCGCAGAAATAGCCGTTTATAGCCGTTGGAAGCAAAAATTATAAATAGGGGATGAATTGTTTCGGCCAAACCGAATCCTTGCATTTGCCAAAATATTTTCCTGCCCCTAGAAAGGTTCCAACACCCCCTTGGAACATAAATTTGAGCTTAAACTTGTGAATCCTTATATTTAGCCCTAAAATCTCTTACCCTCTAAGTGAGTTATGATTGAGAGATTGTATTTGGGTTTTTTATTTGTTTGAGAGACTTGTAAAAGTGGGATTGCTAGCTAACCAAGGAAAGCTATGGAATTCCGGTAGGCTAGCATCACCGCCATAGAGCTAGGAAATCGGGAGTTATCGCTCAAGGAGACGGCAAAAGCGAGGTGTAACGGCTTAGTAGACGCCGTCCTCGCAAGTCTACGAACAAACTAAGTGATGAGTTCAGCCCGCCCGTCGGTGATGGTAGAAGAGGCAAAGAGAGTGGAGAGTAGGTCTTTGGACGGAGACCACTATAGAGAATACTCTTGTTTTTGTCAGTATTATTGCGCATTTCTCATCTTTTTGTCTTTATATTTTTTATATATGACATGACAGAGGTGGGGATGAGTTTATCATAGGATGTAAGTTGAATATCTTCATATGCGTTAAGCTAAACTTGATAAGAGCTAAATCTTGCTTAGATTGCTACATTGCTTAATTAGCTCTTAATTTTTAATAACCTAATTCACCTCCTCTATACATGGGTTACGATCTTCGCAGGTTTTGATTCAGATGGCCTGAGAGTTCCGCACCTCTCGGAGTTGCGCCGGTTCTATTCGTAAAGAAGAAGGTCGGTAGTTTGCGTATGTAAAATTGTAGAGATAGTTTACCGACATTGAAATCAGATTAACGGTTAAGATAAGTATACCGCTCAAGTCCAATGATAGATTTAATCTGTTTAATGAGGGATTGTTCGGCAGCCGTGTTCTCGAAGATTGACTTGAGATCCGGTTACTATCAGTTGAGGATTAGATCTGAGGACATACCGAAGGCAGCATTTCGTACTCGATATGGACATTTTGAGTTTCTAGTCATGTCGTTTAGACTGACTAATGCGCCTGTAGTTTTTATGGATATGATGAACCGTATTTTTCAGCCGTTTTTGGACCGTTTTGTGGTGGTGTTCATTGACAACATCCTGGTGTACTCTCGAGGTGAGGAGGAGCATGCCGAGCATTTGAGGCTGGTATTGCAAGTCCTTCACGGGAGGCAACTTTTTGCTAAATTTAGCAAGTGTGACTTTTGGTTATCTCAGGTCCACTTCTTGGGGCACGTTCTATCCCAGCAAGGCGTGGCTGTCGATCCGGCCAAGGTCGATGCCGTCCTGAGGTGGGAGCGGCCCAAGAATGCGACGGAGATTCGAAGCTTCCTTGGTTTGGCTGGTTACTACCGTAGGTTCATAGAGAATTTCGCTAGGTTGGCGAGTCCTTTGACCAGGTTAACGAGAAAAGCGGTCATATTTGAGTAGAACGACGCGTGTGAGCAGAATTTCCAGGAGTTGAAGCGCAGACTGACTACCGCACCGGTGTTGGCATTGCAATATGATCAGTGTTGTTTCGTAGTGTACAGTGACGCTTCGTTGATTGGTTTAGGCAATGTGCTGATGCAGCGTGGCAGGGTTATCGCGTATGGTTCCAGACCGTTGAAAAGCCTATGAGGGTAACTAGCCTGTTCACGATTTAGAGTTGGCCGCGGTTATCTTTTCTTTGAAGTTGTGGAGGCACTATCTTTACGGTGAGGATTTTGAGATTTACACCGATCACAAGAGTTTGCAGTATATATTTTCCCAAAAGGAGCTGAATTTGTGGCAGAGACGATGGATAGAGTACCTGAAGGACTTCAAGTGCCGCATACTCTATCATCCTGGGAAGGCAAACGTCGTAGCTGACGCTCTTAGTCGGAAGAGCTCTACTCACCTTGATGGATTGTACATGTTGGAGTGGGATATAGCAGAGCAGTTTTGCATCACTCGGTTTGGCCGAGCCACTGAGCATTGCTCCAGGTTTCCTGTATGTTACATACAACGTCAGATGTCGGAGTTACTTTCGGGATTGTCGCACATCAAAAGTTGGACGAGCTGTGGTGTGTGGCGTGCTTACAGGAATACGAGCCCGCGCCTTTGAGTCCAAGGTGTAGCATATTACCGATATGGAGCAGATGACATTATCGCTATAATACCTTGACATAGATGTGTCGGTACCGACAAAACGCCGAGTTATACGCATCAGATTTTATCGGAGGCACACAATAGTTTAGATTTCCGTTCATGCCGGTCAACGAAAATGTACAGAAATTTGAAAGTTTGCGTTTGGTGGCCTAGTATGAAGAGAGACGTCCGAGATTTTGTAGTACGGTGTGCAGTTTGTCAAAAGGTTAAGGCCGAGCATATGAGACCCGGTGGATACTTACAGCCGTTAGAGATTCCGACTTGAAAATGGGAGGACATCACCACGGACTTCGTTCAGGGTTTGCCGCGGACGAGGCACGGGTTCGACGCTATTGGAGTAGTGGTGGACCGTTTGACGAAGACCGCACATTTTATTCCGATTAAGAGCACCTACACACCTGATAGGTTGGCTCGAGCGTTTATAGCGGAGATCGTCAGACTCCATGGTGTACCTTTGAGTATAGTATCGGACCGTGATCCTCGGTTTACTTCACGTTTCTGGAAAGCCTTCCAGCAGCAGATGGTACGATTTGGAGGTTCAGCACCGCGTATCACCCAACAGACTGATGGGCCAGTCCGAGAGGACGATCCAGACTTTGGAGGACATGTTCCGGGCCTGCGTACTGGACTTTGGCGGTAGCTGGGACGATCACTTATCTCTGATCTCTGGTTGAGTTTGCCTACAACAACAGTTATCACAGTAGTATTGGTATACACCGCCACGAGCCTTGTATGGCAAAACGGTGTCGTACATCCCTTATCTGGGACGGAGTGGTTGATCTGGCTACTGTAAGCACTGACGTGGTTAAGGAAGCTAACCAGAAGATTCAGGTGATCTGTCAGCGACTGGAGACTGCTCAGTCCCGCTAGAAGTCATTCGCGGATAGGCGCCGACGAGAGCTTGAGTTTGAGATGGGAGATTTTGTGTATTTGAAAGTCTCGCTATTGAAGGGAGTGCAGCGGTTTGGTTTGAAAGGGAAGTTGTGCCCCAGGTTTATCGGACCGTTTCGGATTTCAGAGCGGATTGGCAGTGCAGCGTACAGATTAGAGCTTCCTGAGTCGTTGTCTCACGTGCATGATGTCTTTCACGTCTCAATGTTACGAAAGTGTTTGGGCGGTACTTCAGTGGTTACAGCACCGTCAGCACTTCTAGTTCAGTCAGACCTTTCCTATCCGGAGCAGCCTGTACAGATTCTTGATCGGAAGGATAAAGTTCTGAGAAAGAAGACAATTTCGTTAGTGAAGGTCCTTTGGCAGAATCAGATATTCGAGGAGGCCACTTGGGAGCCGGAAGCGGATATGCATGCTCGCTTCCCTCACTTATTTGATTCGGGGGACCGAATCCTTTAATTTTGGTTTTGTGTTCGGTTTTATTTTGGTTTTGTGTTTATATGCATGCTTGGTTATGTATGTAAATTTTTTTTTGCATGCAACCTTAGATTTCGTTTGCGTAGCGTTTTCGCTTGTGTGACCGCGTCTAGGGCGGGCTGGCCTAGTAGGGGACCTGTCCGTGTGAGGGCGCGTTTCGGGTCGAGTCGACCGAGTGCTGAAATCTAATCTATTTTTGCAGATTTCAGAACTTTCGGTCGACCGATCGTAGCGGGTGAAGTTGGTGAGGACTGTTTTTAGAGTGTTTTGGGGGTTATTTTCATTTTCTACCCGAGCTCTGAAATGCTGGAGACCTAGGTAAGACCCTCCTAGGTGATCATCTCCCTTTCTTTGATTTTCTTCGAATTAAACTTGATTTCCTCACTCTCACCGGTTCTCCTTTACGCGTAGATACCGTTTTCTTGCGTTTCGGTGGAGTGTCGCAGTGAGGGCTACGGGAATACCTTAAATCTTGAGGTGAGCGGTTTACACCGAGTGTGTGTGGTATACATGTTGTGCTAGCATGTTTGTGGTGTAAACTATGTGTTTAGTATGGCATGTTTATGCTAATCATGCTTTGCGGGGTTATAAACCCTAGTTGGATGAATTGTTGATTTATGAGATCATGTTTTATATGTAATATGATACTCATATGTTGATGGTATGCTAACCATGTGAATGAAACTTCATGAACAAGTATGTATGATGTAACCAATGTTATGAACATTGTGTGGTTGCTACTATGTGATGTTAATGTTCATGCTAAATGTAGTGTGACAATACGATTATGCGCGAATGTAGAGTAAATGACTCTAGAGACATTCGATACGTGTGACCTAGGCTTAATCCCAAGTGGATGCCTTGTATGATTTGAGTTGTGAAAAATCGAGTGGGTTAAAGTACCTTTGTGACACTCGCAAGACTTGTTGTGCTTGCCTATGGGGCAATGTGATGTTCGAAATTGGGTCGCTGAACCTCGAGTTACGTAGCCTCGAACGGTTGAAATGACACCCGGAGGGCTAGGGCTTGGGGGATAGGAAACGATTGGACCAATTAGAATATAAGCACAATTAATGAATGATACCTTTAGGGAAGTCGGTGAACGCGGTTTGGAGTCGCTCATTGGCCCGGGCGGCGGCTGCGAGTGAGAGGCTCGGTTGCATAACGCGTAAAGAGTCCGAGTAGCCCCCATTTTGCGCTGTGGGGTCGCCATCACCGTAGGGTTCTGTAGTCGCGTGGAATGCCCGGCGGCGCGTACCAGGACCTTGGTAGCGTGGCGGATAGAGCTCGCATTGAGAGGACTATCTCGGTTGCCGAGGATGGGTTATAGGTTCCCTCGGCCTCGGGAGACAATCTCTAGTGTGGGTCCGCTCTACCAGAACGAAAATATGAGAGGACTGACCTTGTTTTGGGGTTAGTGGGACAAGCCGACTTAACTAATAAAGCTTTGCATAATTGGTTAGTTGGGTGGTACCTTGCCATGATTGCAAGAACTTTGGATGCGTATGTGATTTGATGACTTGCATCTATGTGTGTGATTTGTTTTTATTATTGTGTTGTGGTGTCGCATTGGTGCTCTTGAGGTGGACACCAATGTGCCGCTCGCTGAGTCTTTTTCACTCACTACTCTGATACCAAGAACTGTCACGACCCACGCCCCCGGGGCGCCGCCGCGACGGGGAAAGGAGACATCGGGGACGATCCGCCGGGAGCCCAAAAATATGCAGCGCAAATCGAAGGAACTCCGGCGGGTCGAAGCATAAGATTTATGGCTTTTAAAATGAATTTGAGAATGCTTAGGAAATATTTTTAAACCTTTAAGAAGCTTGAGCCGAGTCTTGGACATTTCAGCCCGGGTGCCGTTCACGGAGGAGGTGAACTTCACCGCGAGGTCCGGCAAAGATTGCTATAGATTCTAATGTATCAATCTCCTCTATTGATACAAGAAAATCTATAGCAACCTAGGGTCCGAAACGTCAAAACATTTTTACGGAAAACTTGCGACACAAATTTATAAATTCCGGCTCAACCTGTATTTTTAAAACATTTGGGAAGTGCCACATACCTTAGATATGTCCACTAAACCTAAATAAACACCCAAAACTTAAATCAAAACTCATTTAAATCGATTTTAAAATTCTTATTCCAGAGGCTATTTCCGGTCGACTGGTAATGTGGACCGGTCGACCGAAAATAGCCTCTGGAATAAGAATTTCAAAATCGATTTAAATGAGTTTTGATTTAAGTTTTGGGTGTTTATTTGGGTTTAGTGGATATATCTAAGGTATGTGGCACTTCCCAAATGTTTGTAAAAATACAGGTTGAGCCAGAATTTATAAATTTGTGTCGCAAATTTTCCGTAAAAATATTTTGACGTTTCGGACCCTAGGTTGCTATGGATTTTCTTGTATCAAATGAAGGAGAACTGATCAGCATTAGAATCTATAGCAAGATTTGCCGGATCTCGCGGTGAAATTCACCTCCTCCGTGAACGGCACCCGGGCTCGAAAGTTCAAGACTCGGCTCAAGCTTCTTAAAAGGTTTTAAAATGTTTCCTAAGCATTCTCAAATTCATTTTAAAATCCATAAATCTTATGCTCGACCCGCCAGAGTTCCTTCGGTTTTCGCTGCATATTTTTGGGCTCCCGGCGGATCGTCCCCGATGTCTCCTTTCCCCGTCGCGGCCGTGCCCTGAGGGCGTGGGTCGTGACAAATAGTTTGAAAGCTAACTAAAGTTTACTTCTAAACTAGGGGCTTATGATGGAGTCGCATTTGACACGTTATCAACGGCGTAACACATGGCATTACATAATTAAGAAAGCGATAAATATGAGAGAAATTACAGTCAAATATGTACTTAAGGAAGTCAAGATCTTTGAGATGTTCATGGAGATCTAAACCCAATTAAGGAGTTTGTTACCATAATTATTGCTATGTAATCTAGGGTTCCTAGATAACTATATAACTTCATGACAGCCACATAATTTAGGACCGGCTACCTTGTACTCCCTCTAACACATAGTGAAAGACATTCGTTTGCGCTGTCCGTGGACGTAGGTGATTATCACTGAATCACGTAAAATTTGTGTCTTATTATCTTTCTGTTCACAAACTCTCCGCGGGAATCAGCGAGTCCGATCTCAAAAATCACCTCTACATCACATAGTATATACAATATACATAGAAAATAGTTATACAATATACATAGTATATACAATATATTTATACAGTAATAAAAATATGATACATATATTCCAATTAATGTAAATTTGCTATTTATGGATATTTTTTTGGATAATATACTATTAACATATGTATTTATATACCGTATACAAATACATGCAAAAATTTATAAAATTTTCACAAAATATTCAGTAATGTACACATATGTAGATCTAGAATTAAAATTTTAATCACAAGTATATACAAATTTAGATCTACAATTTAATAAGAATAGTATAAAAAATATAATCATATCGTATTTTCTGTAGATCTTCGTCGAAATTGGTAGATTTAGTCAATACTAACTTAGATCTATGAATTTTATTAAGTTATGATGATTTAGGATGAGAAATCTAAAAAAGGGGAGAGGAGCCGAAGGGGAAAATAAGGGAGGAGAAGAAATGAAAGTGGAAGGAAAATCGAGCTCGTGTTATGCTTACAGTCTAAATGTCAGTTACAATGGCGTTTAGGATTACCAGTTAGACTGGCAATAGGAAACATCAGTCTAACTAACATTTTTCTGCCACGCAAGCAACGCGTAGCCACGTGTTGCCGCTCTGGCATGCGAAGTTGACGGCAATATTTTATTTTTATAATTTATAAAATATAAATAATCTTAAAAATATAATTTATTTAGATTAATTTGAAAAGAAAAACTAATTCCTGAAACTTTTCTCACTGTTCAAACATATGAATTGGCGATAGGCTGGCCACTGAGCTGGCTTACCGCGTGATGACCGTTGGCGTGGAAGAACCATTGACCGAGATCTCGCAGGCTGGACAGATATTGGACACAGTAGGTGCCTCACTGTTATCATCCTTTATTTGGAATGTTTATTAACTGCGGTCTCTCAATGAGAATTTAATTCATAACGTTACTAATTGGAAAGTCATTATTGTTTAGGTAATTACACAATTTATGCAAGTTTTAAATATCGAAAACATATCCACGCGAAATGTACAACGGTTACATAAGCTCGTTTAATCTTCCACGTCCTCAATGTAGAGAGATTTTCGCACAACACGAATCATATTCAAACAGAACACCAAGTGACAAAACGAATACAATAACTCAAAAAAAAAAAAAAAAATATTTTGGGAACGAATTTGAGAATTTGGATTGCATAAATGTTTCTCTTTGAAACACTATTGAAATGCTGTACATAGCTAATTTAACCGGCCTTCGATTCGAAGACCTATTTTGAAAGGGCGAATTTAAACTGAAAATAGAAAGATAAATTAATTTAAATTAATTAAATGAAAAGAAAATTCCCGAATAGCAGCAATCTGCCTGGCGATCTCAACTCAATTTCAAATTCAATTCATGTTGACGCTGATCCGCTGCATCACGGCGTTACCAATGCTCTCTGGCAGCGGAAACCTTAGGCACATAACGGCATCAGCGCCTCTGTTCCGTGCCAGCTCGTCCATGTAACTTGTCACCTCGCTTCTGATCATCTCGTGCATAACAGAGAGAAGCTCCGGCGGGATGTGACGGCCCAGATTTTTCAGCACCTCTTCTCCGCAGCCGCTATGCTTGCCACTTGAAACCAAAACCTCGCACGCGTCGGAGCTAGGCGGCGCCAACGTCAGCGACGTGTCGAGATCGCAGACGCCATCGCTGCCGGTGCTACTTACAGCGTCGAAATCAATTCTTCTCAGAGAAGAAAAGGTCGCTGGAGACGAAGGGGGGACACCAACCAGAGGAAGAGACATTTCACTGCCGAGGGATCCCGATCCAGAGGCAGAAGAGCTGCAGTTTGCTCTCTTAAGCGGGCGATCGTTCAAATCAACGGCGTCGTTTGAATCGGGAGAACATCGGCGTTTGAGTGTCGAATTCCAGTGATTTTTGACAGCGTTATCGGTGCGGCCATGGAGAAGACGAGCGATGGTAGCCCATTTGTTGCCATACTTAGCGTGTGCAAGTACGATAATCTCATCTTCCTCCACCGTGAAAGCGCGGTGCTCTACCACCAGAGAGAGCTGGTTGCACCACCGCAACCGACAAGATTTGCCAGACCTTCCAGGAATTGATTTGCTTATCATTGTCCAGTTCCTCGGCCCGTGTAGTTCTACCAGCTTCTGCAGAGAAGCATCCTCTTCAGGACTCCATGGACCCTTGATCCTCTCCGCAACCGCCGCCTCCACCACCATTGCCACCGCCAAGAAGTATCAGTACAGGTAGTATAACCACTGCAGTGGTTTGAAGTTTTTTCCTTTGAGATTAAAGAGGGCGGGGTTGGTTGAAGTGAGGGCAGACTGGAGGGGTATATAAAGCGAAAGGCATGGAGAGCATAGCAGAAGCGTTTGCTATCGTGTAGGCTGGCACCAACACGTGTCGCGCGTAGTTTCTTTTTTATTTTTGCTGAATTTACAGTACCATAATTTCAATGCTCCCTTTTTGCGCCCTAGGGTATTTTTTGGGCATTCGAATTCTTTTTTTTATGGGCATTCAGTCGACTTGGAACCTTTTCTACGTAATTAATAAATATTTACGACAAATCACATCTCCCAAACGAGTGGTTGAAAAGCTCAAACACAAAACATTTTTCACCTAATTAATTATATATCATCGTTTATATTTTGGCACAACCTATCGAGGTACGATATATCTTTGTTATGTCGACAGTTATCATTGTGGTATGCACCGACATGACAAGTAGTAAAAAATTTTTTATATAAATATTAAATTACATTATAATTTGTCATATTTTTACTCTTTTAAAATTAAAAATAAAATATATTGGCATAATCGAGATACAACATCATTTATATAGTCAGCAGTTATCGTAATCTAAGTTTACCGAAATTTAGTTCAGTTAGACACTGAAAATCCCGTTACATGCACCTTTTGTCTTAAATGGTCGTCAAATTACAATGTAGCATGCCACATGTAAAGTCATCAATATATATGATGTTTTGAGAAATAACCACAAAAAATAAAAATCGCTCCAATTACTGGAATTTAGTTTATGTCATAATTGTTGAAATTTCTATTGTTTCTAGCTTATTAATGGTAATTAGCAATAGTTCTATTAACAAGTTTAGCTTTTGGAGAGTCATGAACTTGAACCACTTCTACTAGGTATCGTGTGATCGTAAAATATGGGACACCGAATATGCAAAATATGTTGCCAAGAGCTGTTCTTATCTTCGGATCTGTTTACATTTAAAGAAAGTAAAAAAAGTGAAGAAAGTGGTCAAGTCACTTTTCTCACTTTCTCCACCTTTTTGTTTACTTGAAAAAAAAAAGGCGATTTTTTCTCACTTTCTATTTACTATTTTTTTTTATATAGAATTGTTACCTTCCCCACGTCAATTTGGAGAGAAGTGGAAAAAGTCTATATACATATATATATATATATATATATATATATTATATATATTATATAGGTATATATTATATATAAAATAAAAATAACAATTAAGATATTATAAAATATTACTAATAATAATAATAATAAAAATATACTATTTAAATTATTAGTCTTTAAATATTATATTAATATTTAAATTCTATATATAACAAATTAATATATATGTTTATATTATTAAATTATTATGAATACTTAGTAACTATTAATATATTGATAAATGTATACATAATAATATATGTTATATTGATTAATGGGCATTTTGCAGATATGTGCCCCCCCCCCTTAATGGATTTTTACGGATATATACCCCCTCTAATTTGATTTGGCGAATCTGTGCCCCTTTAGCGTGTAAAATGACCAAAATATCCTTGTACTTTATTTTGATAAGCGTTCTCTATTTTCTCTCATCTGCCTACAGTTTTTCGCCAAAAATCAATTATCCTCTCTCATTTCTCTCTCCTCGCAGCCTTCCCTGAATAAAATCGTAAAAAATTCCAAAAAAAAGCCGAAAATTCCGAAAAAATCACATCTAATTCGGCAGCAAAAATATGTTATTTTAAATATTTTTTCGTAAATTTAGAGTATATCTAAATATATTAAAAAAAATTTGAACATTTAAAAGTATTTTTGAGGCACCAGACGACGTTTTTTCGCAATTTCGACAGCGTTGAAGTTGCAGCAAACACTTAGGTTTGAGGCAAAATGCATCTCGGAACAACGATTCTGAAAAGGTAAAGATCGTCCCAATCCGACCACCGAGTGCAAAGTTATGGCATTTTAAAATGTGCTATATTTCATAATTTTTTTCTTTCACATGCGAAGTCAGATTCATGATCCGTCGGATTCATTTGAAAGTCTGTCGAGCCCTGTTCCAACAATCATTTTTTAGGTCTCAATCTGGCTCATACCCGTAAAGATATCGTCTCCGAAAGTCGAAATGCGCGGTATTCTCGGGTGTTCTGATGACGTTCTGGGGTGTTCAAGAGGGTTCTGGAGGTATTTCTCAGATTTTTGGAGTTATTTTAAAATATTATTGAGATGTTCTGGGGGTGTTCTCGATCTCAAATTTGACTCATGTAAGCGTTGTCTATAATGATATTGGAAAATTTTCATTTCTATCCTATGAACGCCACCAGAACACCCAAGAACATCCCAGAACATCCACAGAACACCTCAGAACATCCACAGAACACCTCAGACATACGATTTGGAGGTGTTCAAGGGTGTTCTGAGGATGTTCTTGGTCTCAAATTTGACTCATGCAAGCGTTGTTCATAAGGATGTTAAAAAATTATCATCTCTATCCTATGAACACCACCAGAACACCAACAGAACACCCAAAAATATCCCAAGAACACCCCGAACATACGATTTGGAGGTGTTCTGGGGTATTCTGGGTTGTTCTAGAGGTGTTCTCGGTCTTAAATTTGACTTATGCAAGCGTTTCCATAAGGATGTGAAAAATTATCATCTCTATCCTATGAACACCACCAGAACACCACAAAATATCCCAGAATACCCCCCTGAACACCCTGAACATACGATTTAGAGGTGTTCTGGGGTGTTCTTTTAGTGTTCTGGATTGTTCTTAGGGTGTTCTCGATCTTAAATTTGACTCATGCAAGCGTTGTCTATAAGGATGTTGAAAAATTATTATCTCTATCCTATGAACACCACCAGAACACTCCGAAAAATCCTAGAACACCCCTGAACATACGATTTGGAGGTGTTCTGGGATGTTCTGGAGGTGTTCTGGATTATTCTAAGGGTGTTCTAGGTCTTAAATTTGACTCATGCAACCGTTGTCCATAAGGATGTTGATTGAGTCAAAGTTGAGACCGAGAACACCTCCAGAACAACCCAGAACACCCTAAGAACACCTACAAATGGTATGTTCAAGGTGTTATGGGGGTGCTTTGGGGTATTTTTGGGGTGTTCTTGTGGTGTTCATAGGATAGAGATGATAATTCAACATCCTTATGGACAACGCTTGTATGAGTCAAATTTAAGACCGAGAACACCTCCAAAATAACCTAGAACATCTCCAAATCGTATGGTCGAGGTGTTATTGTGTGTTTTCGGGGTGTTC
Source organism: Xerophyta viscosa (assembly GCA_002076135.1). NCBI lineage: Eukaryota > Viridiplantae > Streptophyta > Magnoliopsida > Pandanales > Velloziaceae > Xerophyta > Xerophyta viscosa. Next base: position 18,483 of record MJHO01000190.1, on the reverse strand, counting down.
TGGTGGTGTGCATATGATAGAGATGATAATTTTTCAACATTCTTATGGACAACGCTTGCATGAGTCAAATTTGAGACCGAGAACACTCCCAGAACATCCCCAGAACACTCCAGAACTCCTCCAAATCGTATGTCTGGGGTGTTCTAGGGATGTTATGGGGTGTTCTAGGGATGTTATGGGGTGTTCTAGACTAGGGGTGTTTTGGTGGCGTTCATAGGATAGAAATAAAAAATTTTCAAATATCCTTATGGACAACGCTTAAATGAGTCAAATTTGAGATCAAGAACACCCCAAGAACACCTCAATAATATTTCAAAATAACTCCATAAAATGGAGAATACTTCCGGAACACTCTAGAACACTCAGAACACTCTCAGAACACCCGAGAACACCACGCATTTCGACTTTTGGAGACGATAATTTTACGGGTATGAGTCAGACTGAGATCTAAAAAATGCTGTTGGAAGAGGGCTTGACAGGCTTTCCAACGAATCCGACGGATTATGAATCCGACTTTGCATGTGAAAGAAAATTTTTTTATAAAATATAGCAAATTTTAAATTGTCATAACTTTGCGCTCGGTGGTCGGATTGGGATGATCTTTAATTTTTCGGAATCGTCGTTTCGAAATGCATTTTGTCTCAAACCAAAGTGTTTGATGTAACTTCGACGCCGTCGAAATCGCAAAAAAATATCGTCTGGTGCCTCAAAATTACTTTTAAATGTTCGAACATTTTTTAATATATTTAGAGATGCTCTAAATTTACGAAAAAATATTTAAAATAACCCATTTTTGTTGCCGAATGAGATGTGATTTTTTCGAAATTTTTGGCCTTTTTTTTGTGGATTTTTTATGATTTTGTTAAGGAAAGGCTGCGATGAGAGAGAAACGAGAGAGGATAATTGATTTTTGGCGAAAAACTATAGGCAGAAGAGAGAGAAAATAGTGCGCGCTTATCAAAATAAAGTACATGAATATTTTGATCATTTTATACGTTAAAGGGGCACATATTCGCCAAATCAAATTAGTGGGGCATATATCCGCAAAAATTCATTGAGGGCGAAGACATATCCGTAAATTGCCCTTTATTAATATATTACTAATAATAATAATAAACGCAATAAAATTAAGTAGTTATTAATATAATATATATATATTATTAATGGACCTTTAATATTATAATTTTTTTAGTTATATATTATATATTAATACTTTATTTATATATTACATTAATATAATAATATTATGATATATAATAAAAAATATACTATTATTAAATTATTAATTGTTTAATAATATATTCATATTTTAGATATATATATATATATATGTTAATAATATTAATAAATTAGTAATATAAAATTATTATTTATAATATATTTAAATTATTTTATTTTAATTGAAAGTTCTATTTTCAATGACCGATGAAGAATCGGACATTAAAAATCAGACTTTCAATGACCGATTCAACATCAGTCATTGAAAACGGATCTTTCAGTGACCAATGTTGTTGTGGTCACTAAAAGTCTGACTTTCAGTGACCGTTTTTTCGGTCATAAAATCTTGTCTTTAGCGACTAATTTACAGCGGTCGCTGAAAAGTCGGTCGCTGAAACTTATTTTTGTTGTAGTGAAACAACCCCTTCAGAAAAGTGAGATTTCCGATTGGAGGGGGGTGGTTATGTGCATCAGTTCGCTTTCTTTGTCTAATGAAAAATTATTAGTTGTTCGGTTTTTCTGCGCGCATTACATCTACTTAATGTTCATTTTTGTGGATTTTCTAAAACACCTTTCCTGCTAACTCTCCTCCACATGGAAACCTCGCTTTATAAGCTACTGTTATTTTTCGACTTCAAATGGACTGTGATCCACAAGATCAATGCTCAGGAGCTTGCGATAGCAGCCTATGCTACTACACAAAACCAGCTTGAAGCGGATAGAAAATAATATAGATAATAGAATACGTGGTTCAAGTGAAATATAATATAGCAAATAAGATTTGCATGGTTTAGGTAAAATATGTCTATAAGAAAAGGTAAGAGTCATTTTATTATGTAGAAAAGAATATATGGTAAAGCGTCTTGTATCACACTTATATTTATCGTGTTTATGTTTAGGGTCTTTATATACATATATATATATATTTATCATGTTTCTACTATACATATATTTATCATATTTATATACATAAATTCATTAAGATATTAATCAAATTGTGTCTACAACTAAACGGCTACATAAAAACATATTATTATTATTGCTATCCATATATTTAGTAATATCTCAGCATATTAAGTGCATTAAATACATTATTTTTTCATATCAAGTACTTTATTATTGAAATATTTTCAAATATTTATCTTAGTATTTTTATTTTTTAATATATAATTTATTTGTTTGTGAACTAGTTTAATTTTTATTTTATATTTTGATTGAATATAAAGTGATATATAGTCGATTCTATTCCCTAGGTTGTGAGAAGCATCGGCGAAGGATGAAGAGAGGCTAATAAAACTTAGTAATAATTAAATACATTATAGCAATTATAAGTAGGCTGTAGCACGTGTTATGAAAATGGGAATGGCCACGAGATCTGAGCCGACAGCTAAGAGGAGATTCACCCTGTCCAGCAGCAGCAGGACCGTACACGGATTCGTGCAACGCAAACAGTACCCTTCCACCCCTGGCTTTTAATTGATTTTGTGCTTTGCAAAAATGGGTTCTTATGCTTGTCTTCACGATCGTTGCTCCTTCTAATTTTCTTTGTTGTAAAATAATGTTTGACGTTTCTACTGGGATTCTGAATTACGTCCTTGTTGTTCGGTTGAACGTTGAATTCAGCCGTAGACTTTTCTTTAGCAAATTAAATTTGGAAATAAAAAATTCACAATTTGTTTTGCATTTAAGTTGGACAACGATATTTAAAAATATGACAACAATACTTGTATTCAGTATGTTCTAAATAAGGTGATGTTTTATGGCATGTGTATAGAGACGGTTACTAGCTTATCTATTTTTATGGCACTAATAACTGCAAGTTTAAGGAAACTAGGGCTATATAAGTAATTTTAACAGTAATTAGTTTGATTCTAGTGGAAAAATATAGAACAAATTAAAGGGGCCCCATATTACGAAGAGATGATGCCAAAGGGGTTATGATTATGCAAAACGTGAAAAGGTTGAGGGGAAGTTGAGCGGAATGAGGAGGGCGCATGTGTAGGTGATGGGTTTGAATATTTAAAATGTCAATGTGCAAAAAATAAGTTAAATTTGACCGGTGGAGGCAAAGCCAGGCTGGCAGCCAATGAGATTTGATTCGGTAGCGGGATTTATGTGGTCGGGTTCATCGGGGTCCGTCCACCAGATTGGGTAAACATTGCGTCCATCCAGATCCATATTGCGGAGGGGACACCGTTTGGTGATGTGGCAACCAGATACAGCGCTGGTCCCCCCCGGTTCAAGGCGACCGTCGCATGGTGCGTGCGGATCCCAATTTCAATGCAATGGTCCGTGCAGATCCCAATTTCAATATTGCATTGTCCCTTGTACTCAAGGCAAGATTTGATGAGGAGAAGGATGGAGTTGAATGTGGAGTCATTATCGGGTCAGGATCAAAGTTGTCAAAGAGGTGTTTTCTCAAGTCTCGGTGCAATTCGTGCGTCCGATAAGATTGAGGCATATGAATAAAAAAATGCAGTAATAACAGCTAACCCAAAAAAAAAAAAAAGAAACAACAAAATTAAAAAGAAAATAAAGCAAAATACCACTAGCTAATATTTTTATTTCAATGCGCACTTTTTCATTAGAGCGTTAGTTGAGTGCATGATTTCTTCATTTTTTAGATTTTTTCTAAATATTGAGCTGTACCTTTATAAGATTGACTCAGACACGCTAGGGCGCCTCTACAAGTCGTACCAAGCGTGTTTGGACTGTATTTTATAAAGGGAGCATGGTGTTAACGGTAGGCAGATACACTTTCGCTTAGGGTTTATTTACTTAGAGAGAAAAATAGAAAAGTAAGAAAATGCGAAAATTAAAAAATTAGTTTTTTTTTATTTACTTTAAAAAAAGTAAAAAATAGAAAGTTGGAATATCAGTTTTCTTATTTATTTTAAATAGAAAAGTGAGAAAGTGAGAAACAAACTTTTATTTTACTTTCCATCTTTATGTAATTTTTATTTTTTGTACTTTCTCATAAAAAAATAGAAAGTGGGAGAAATATAAAAGTCATTAGCATTTAGTGATGATTATTAATATATATTATTTTTAAATAATAAAAAATTAATATATTTTCATAAATAAATTAATATGTCTATAACTAATAATTGTTATAAATTTATCTTATAGATAAAAAAGAATAAAAAATGTATAATTTGTAATAAATAATAAAAAAAATAAAAATTTATATTGTTAAATAAAAATATATAATAATAAAATAATCAATAATACAATAACAATAACAAGTAATTTGATATAGAAATAATATTTATAAAAATATTATTAAAAATTATTTTTTATAAGTAAAAAATTATATTTTTTTTCACTTTACAATGCAATGTAAACAAGAAAACTCATATATATTTTCTTACGACTTTACCATCACATTCTATCTTACTTTCTTTTCACTTTTCACTAAACTACTTTTTTATCACTTTTCTTTTACTTTTCACTCTACTCCTTCCACTTTCTTTTCACTTTCATACTTTTCACTCAAAATAAACGGCCCTTTAGGTATACGTGCAACTCTCCTTCTCCACCAACTAAGTCTTCGTAAAATGGTACGCTGCATCAAAATCAGGTAAATTTTCAGTAGAGTTACTCCTTGGCTCTCCTGTTCAATTTAATCAAATCTGAAGCAAACAAAACAATGCATCCATTTGATATGTACGCAAGATAGGGATTAACTTATTTTTCTGCTCCCTAACGCAAGTAGTAGTGCTAGTTCTCTATTCCCTCGTTTGCAAGCTTTTATCTCCTACATGAACACTAAGGGGTTGAAGACTGCACACATCCCTATCGTTTATGATCGCGCGGTGTCGCGACGGGTTAATTGTTGAACGTCAACGGCGGCTCAGAGGTGATCGGAGAAGAAGACCGGAGAAGAAGACGGAGATTTGAGGAAGAGGAAGAGACAAGGTATTTTAGCGTGGAAAACCCCGAAGTTGAGTTCCGGGGAGAAAAATCACGTGACGGCATTGGAAAGATCGTCAGCGGCCGAACTTTGATTGATGATCACTGGAAAAGGTGGCGTTTTACAAGTTCTCTCTCTTTCTCTCTCCTCTCTCTCTATTTATAGGTGAAATCACTGATTATGGACGGTTGAGATGACTCTGCTTTGATGGTTCAGATCGCGCCACATCGATGCGGCTCTCTTGGCCGCGGTGGGCTAGGCCGAGTAGCCCACAACACCTAGCAGTATTAACGGTAGCAGCTTAGGGTGGCCCTGTCCAGCATTTATGGTGCGCATTGAATGGCATTGAATGCAATCGGTGATGTCCTACCGAGGCCGACCTCCAGCTCTGCCGAGCTCGAGCTCGCTCCGCTGAGGCTAAGCTCTGGTCCTGCCGAGCTCGAGCTCGGGTCTGCCCGAGGTCAACTCTAGTCTTCTCCAGGCTTGAGTATATGTTGCGTGAATTCTAGCAAGCGCACTAGTCGCACAAGTAATAAAGAGTGAGTAGAGTATCATTCCTCGGAGACTGAATTTATTGATTACCGGTCTAGGTTTAATCCTTTTATTTAACAATCGAAATGAATAAGAAATATAATTCAAATTGATAAAAATTTCTCCAAAAGATGGTATTGAGGTACACAATTTGTATTCGCTATGATAACCTAAATTCTTTTATCTAGCATTCTGAACAATGTTAATTCAATTTCCAGCAAGTCCTTATTATTTAATATTCTCTCTTTATAAATATTAAAACTATTTCTCTCTCATCATATACTATATCTCTATGCAGGTTGATCGGAGAGAAACGAATTATATTTTAGGGACTTCATTTGCTGCACGAATTATTCGTAAATATCTTTAATTTACGTTACTTCGTGGTATATTTCACTAGAAATATTAATTATGATTTATTTCTCAATCTTATCATAAATCATCATTTCATTTAAGTTGTGATCAATCACTTAAAAGTATTAAGAATAGTGAAATATTTGATATTGAATTAACTATATTCTAGAATAACTTGATAAAGGAATTCATATTTTCATAGTTAGACTACAAATTGTGTCCTCGAAGATTTTATTCCATGGAGAAATGATAAAAACAAATTAAAATTAGAAACTTTATTCCCCAACGGGGTTTTTTATCTTATGCATGTCTCTCCTCCTATTTATATTTTACATTCTTCTTCATTTTCTTCTCTTCTTTAATTTTCCAAAATAAATTTTCTCCTTTTAGTTTTTCTTCATTTGAGTTGCTTTTCCTCATTTCTTCTTCATTTACTTAATTGTTTTCTTCCTTTTCCACAAGTTTCAAAGGCTTCAGTTGGGCTTCAAATCTATCAAGAATAATGCAAAATTGCTCCGATCTATTGGTCGAACCTTTAATGCGCATTTAACTTTAATTTAATAATTTTGACCTGTAAACAACCAACAAATAATAAAATTAGTGTATAATCAATGCTAAATTTATGTATAAAAATTATGCTTATCAGTATACCTTCTCTTGAAATCTTCCTTGCCACTTTTCGCTGGTTCTCGAGGTCTAGATCTTGTCAAACAGGTTCCCGGGTTAGCAGCACAACGTCGAGGCCGAACATGACCGCCTGCTGAGACCGAGCTCTAGTCGTGTCGTGCCCAAGCTCCGATCGTGTCGAGCCAGAGCTCAGTCCTTCCTCCATGTGTCAGCCGATTCCAAGAGGTATCAATTGCCCCTCGATTGGCGTGCCGAGGTCGATCAAGCCGAGCCTCGGATCGTCCATTGGTATATGATGTCGCTTGGTTCCGCAGCTGTCGCAGCAACAGCCGAGCTGATTTCGAATCTGAGCCGATTAGTGCTGAGTCTTGGTTCAGTTCAAGTCACCTTGTAGAGGCGAGCCCGGAGATTTTCCCGCCCAAAGTCAAGCTTGCGGAAGAAGGACTCGCTAGTGGAATGTTGTCCGCCTCGTCCGCCAATGGTGCCATGCCACACGTCGCCGATCACATGGGTGAGGGACACCCGTCGGTATCGCGTCGCTTCCGCGTGCAATTTACAAATTCCCGAGGGCGAAGGAGTTCATTTCTCGCATTTGAAAACATCGGCCCTTCATCTTCTTCGCGTCTCCAGCGACTTGCTTTCATTTTTGGCTTCGGCAGTGCAGCGGCAATCGTTTTCCGGCCTCTCATTCCATGCTGCCACGCGCCTTTTTCCCAAGTTAGTTCCTCATGGCTCCTCCACGACTTATGATTAGGGGCCCTCCTAGGAGAAAATGCCGGAATCCGCGTCTTTTGCTCCGTCCGATCTTCCTGCTCCACCACCAGCGCCTCCAACTGCTGGCGGACACAGCTCCGTTTCCGAACCCATACATACCCCCTAGTAGGTCGTCTCTAGTATGAGCGCGGTTAATATCGAGTCCTGGAGTTCGATCTATGGCTGCGGCACGGATGTGGGAGCTCATCTGCCCTTGCCGGAGGAGCCCATGACCACCTTCCTCCCTGGCGAATTTGCCATCTTTTACGACCATATCCGCCTCGGTCTTCCTTTGGCTCTCGACCCCTTCTTTGTCTTCCTTTTCAACGCTTATGGCCTCATGCCCTGTCAGTTCGTGCCGAACACATTTAGCTCGGCCATAGGCTTCTTATACATCTGATTTGTCCAAGAGATCTATCCATCTCTCGATCTCTGGAGATGTGCTTTTCAGGCGATGGAGGCGCCAAAATTGTCAGGGTGGTATTACCTGTGAGCAGAGGAGACTACTCCTGGTCTCTGAAGGGTCGGCAGTCCTCCATTAAAGGATGGAAAGAGAAGTTCTTTGTCCGCTACCGACCTGATGATACATTTAACAAAGCCTGGGGGAAGCCGAACCTAGTCATTCTGTTGGTCCCCTGACACAGCGAAGGAGACGAGCGGGACGCCATGGTGAAGAAATACGAGGCGTATTCGGGAGAGTTCGGCGTCGTTAATCCATCAGAGGATGTGCTGGTTGCCTTCGCGACCTACTTGTCCGACCACCGTGGTATGCCTTCCTACCTCGGTCTTCTTGCTAGCTTTTTTGCCTTGTATTCGTGATGTGTCTGATTCGCCGCTAACTCTTCTTTTTCTTGTGTGGTCCAGAGCGGTTGGAGAGGGAATGAGGAGCGCCCGAACATCGGCCTGCTGCCCCCCCAGAGGAAAAAGAAAGCTGCATCAAGGCCGGGGCCGTCTCGTCCTATATTGAAAACTCGGGCGCCGCCTAAAGGAAAAGAGGGGCAGAGCTCGAGTGTGCCTCGACTGGCGAGGTGGTTCGAGCCGCTAGAGTCAGCACAGCCAGATCCCGAGATTGTGTCTCAGGTGGATCCGCCCCTCAATGAGTCGCTAGAACCGCAGCTGCCACAGCCAGCACCTTCGAAGGGCCTGCTTGTCGAGTCATCCTCCAGTTCGTCCAGGTCGAGGTCGTAATCGTCTCCGAAGAGGGATATGGGCTTGAGGGCGATGGACATGGCTGCGAGGCTAAGATCGAGGAAGGTTTCGGCGGAGAGCGGGGCGTCCGAAGAGGTCGTTGAGGCTAGCCCTTCGGTGGCGGGTGTCCTCATATCTTCCATGCCTCCTTCTGCCATCCTTCCCGGTGAGGTGTCGCCAGTCGAGGCCGTTAGTGAAGGGGTTTCGGCGCCAGAGGCGCCCAAGGTTGGTCCCCCTCCCGCAGTTGTTGAGGTTGAAGATGCCTCAAGGCCGTCGTCGGTCGAGAATCCGCTGTATAAGCATGCCGTGGAACGGTCATCCGTCGTGTGACGGCCCGTATCCCGGGACCGCCCCGCGTATCCACACCAAACCACACACACATACGGAAGCTTTTAAAATAACCATGCGTGGTTTCCAAAATCAAATACAATAAGTATTTGAAAACTCTTTTAAGAAAAACCTGAGCCTGAGCGTAGAACTATCAGGTACGTGTCGAGCATCCGCGAGAGAGGCGGTTCTCTCCACATGAACCCTCCATAGCTTGTTAGTGATCCAAATGCATCACAGTCTCCCTCAAGATCACATAAGCATTCAAGAAACAACCTAAGGTTCCTCACTCCTCTCGATATGAAAATTTTTTGACATAAAATACGAAAAATGATATTTTGTCTATAAAAACTTTGGATTGTCACATACCTTAGCATATTCCAACGATCCTGCTCAAAGGCGTAAAATCAAATAATTATAATTTAATATCGATTTTCAAAAAAACCCCCAAAAAAAAAAATTACAGAGCAATATTTTTGGTGACGAGTTCGGGTTAACCGGTCGACCGGAAAACCAGAATTCACAGGTTCCAGCCTTCGCGACCTTTTTCGGTCGGACCGACACAATTTCGGTCTAGTAATTCTGCAACAAAATAGATTTCAGAAACACATTTTCCCCAAACCCCCAAAATTCACAATATTTTTCAACCAAAATGTATAAAATGCTATGCGTCACACATGCATCATATCATAAATATACATGCTCAAAGTTTTTAAACGCGGGATTTTGAATCCCAAAATCCTATTTAAGCCAAGAAATATGTATTTATACCAAATAAATACGCTGACAAAGTATTTACATAAAGGGTTCAAAATCTACATTTGCCCTTAAAACAAAGAACCGAAACATGTATAACACCCTATACATGATTCTAAACATGCCAAAAAATATACATGTGTGTTAGTACTTCCTTTCTACACTTTTATACATTATTACAACTTATACAACTAGATATATCAAATATGGAATTTTTCCAGTGTTTATAACCAACACTTAATCCCAAAGCTTAATATCCTCAAAAATCACTATAGTTATGAAATCCCCTCTCGCTCACTCTAGTCGCGCTAAGCACCCTCGCGGTTGCCTTTCCGTCGACTACCTGGATCTGTAAAAGATGAGGAGATACAAAGAGCGTGAAGTCAAACCGACTCAGTGAACGGCGCGTTGCATTTTCCATTCCCAAATTGTTTCTCACGAACACAATCATTACCACAAGTGACCACATATATAACACATATATGTATAACATTATAAAAACACAAACGCCACATAGGGCAGCCACACAAAAGACATTAAGCTAATTCACAATTTAGATCACCATGTCGATATGTCAATGTTCGTCCACCAAACGAAATCCACACTATACCATTTGATATCCATGGATTATGTTAAGGGGTTGAAGATCACTAACCCAAACCCAGTTAGTCCTCTCAGTTTTAGTTTAGTACCCAATTGACCCACGTACCAATGATTAGCTTACCGCTTCTGAGTGCACATCCGAGCACAAACCTACGGTAGGAGGGATCTTCATAACGTCCTTAGATGATACTCAGTAGCCATGCACCCTCCGGAAGGCGCAACCCTGAGCCTCAACAACCGCAGGAATTACCTGGCGCAGGATATCACCCTACGCCTACCGGCCTCAAAATAGAGACATCATTCATTAAGATTAACACCCCCGTTTTTAACGCCGCTCATCATACACCACCCTAGTCGGTAAATCACACGACTTCCGGGTACTAGACGAGCTCACAACTAATCCCGGATATCTTAACATCACTCTACAAGTGTATCACAAGAGCAATTCCGCTCACGCACTCAACTACGTAGAAATAACTGTTAGGCACACAAGCGTATGTCATAACTATATTTACTAAAGTGCCGCTAGAGCTAAGATCCGCTCTCGCACCTATCAAGTAAACACCACATAGCTAACCGTCATGCCAAATATAATAAATCCGCCCTACCACATTTATTATAAGCTATACATCGCAAGGTAGAACTATACACATCAAGCATATTATACAATTCATCACATTCTACTAAAGTATCTACCAAGCATAAACATACTCAAACACTAGCCACTAAATTATATCCATATGCTAAATTACATCAATCGTGCTAATCAACCATGTAATGGCACAAACAATTTAACATGAGTATCCAAAATCATTGTTAAACCTTAACAAGATTTTTACTCATCCACACATGCCATAAACCACATACCAAATATGATTACACATGTACACACATAATAAAGGCATACACTTAGAAAGCAAGCACCGCTCACCTCGAATACGAAACCCTAGAACCTCCTACGCACCAAATCTCGGTCGAATCCGACGAATTTGGTATCCATGCATAGTCCTCGACTCCGGGAACTCGAATCCGCGATCAATCTAACACCAAGCACTCCAATCGGCCAAGAAGCAAGCAAGAAACTCAAGGATGGAGCTCACCTCTCAGCTAGCTCGATGGAAATGAAATTATGGACTCGTCCGCGCGCGCCTGACCTGACTTATACCCATCCGTCCGTACACTTTCGGTCGACCGGTAATAGGTTTCGGTCGACCGAAACCTCTCTGCAAAGCACAAATACCCTTTAAACTCTACGCGAATCAAAACCTCGCGTACCGACACACGCACACACGTGTCTAGAAGTCTCTAACCGAGAACTTCTACCCGACATGCAACCAAACATGCATCAAACAAAACAAAAACAAAGAAATGGAAATCACGGACCTCACATCCCTCCCCACTAAAGGGAGTACGACAACTCCTGCCATACAACATCCGTACTCACAGATCCCGTATCCACCGCTCGATCCCAAAACAAGGATAGCGACAACTCCTGCCATACAAAGCCTCGTGCGGTGACATCCTGATACTACTGTGGTAACTATTGTTGTAGGCAAACTCAATCAAAGATAAGTGATCATCCCAACTACCGCCAAAGTCCAACACACAAGCTCTAAGCATATCCTCTAGCATCTGAATCGTCCGCTCCGACTGACGTCTGTCTGCGGGTGGTACGCTGTACTGAAACGCAGCTCTGTACCCATCTGCTGTTGGAAAGCTCTCNGATACTAAAGTTAGTATGTGAGCTAACGACCTTTGCGATACTCGTGACAGACTTGAGTTGTGGTTATATGAGTTGGTGCTCTAGCGATACCTGATATTAAAAATCTCGACATGGACTTGAGTTTAACTAGCAGGCGTAGTGGTCCCACCACTGGCCAGGTAGGCACTGCGGAGTGCGAGGCTCAGGGTTGCGCCGTCCGGAGGTGCAGAGCGACTGAGTAGCTCCTACAGGACGTTGTGGGATCGTCCTTGCTGGAGGTTATGGTGCCTTTGAAGTGCGCGCTATAGGGGCTTAGAGATTATGACCTTGGTATTGGGGTGTAGACCAGAGTTGGTGTCATCCTGTGTGTGTGGACGGTGTAACCTCTCTGAGTTGTCCCGTTACCTAAATTTAGTCGGGTGGACTTTTGGGTTGGGCCGGGGTGTAAACTAAGTTGGTGTTGTCCTCGAGGGTTTGAGGGCGGTGTAACCTCTTTGAGTTGTCCCGGTACCGACGGTGTTGAAAGGACTAACTATGGGTTAGATCACACTGATATAAGAAAGATAACAGCATAACCTATTGGGTTAGGGTGTGATTATCTTTGCGTGATGTTATGTTGCATCTTGTGGCTATTTGTGTTTGATGCTTCATTACTTGTGATAGCGTATAGATATATGGTTTATCGTTTCTCCCTTTTGGCAACATATTGAGTATGGTTATGTGGTCGGTTTTGTATAAGTCCACTATTGGTGGCAATGCTTATTTGTTATGATGTGCATGACAGACTTATGCAAGGATGTGAAAGCATGCCGTATTATTTTGTTTGCATGCTAATTTATGGACTTGTGAGATCATGCTTATAGTGAGTTGTTTACTCCAGTATGTTGTGATAACTTGTTGTATGTTCATCTGTTGCTAGAAGATGTTTAAATATAATTCGTGTGTCTGGATTTATGTTGCCCGTGCAGATTGCATTGGTATATAGAAGTTTAATATGCATGACTTCTATTTGTATGCATATTAGCATCTGCATGTATGCCTTTTGTGCTTGCATGTGTTTGGTGTGTGGCCGCAGCCTTGGTGGTTGCCTTCGCCAGGATGGGTCACCCACTAACTATATTTTATATACTCAACCTCTCTTCTTCCCCTTAGTTCTTGCAGGGTCTACTGGCGATTGTTGAGCGAGCTACGAAGATTAGAAGATAATTTGGGGATCAAAATATAATAATTTTATAGTTTCCGCTGTGTAAATTTAATTAACCTGTAAACCTATTGTATTACTGAGAATTGAAAGTACTAGCTCATAATGTCTTGTCTTTTAGTTTATTCTTCGAAAGAAAAAATCCACCTTATTTTTCATGACCCCCTGGGTACGGGGCGTCACAGTTGGTATCAGAGCAAGATTATGATTTAGTACTTCCAATATTACATTTTCATGGGTATGGGAATGTGTGGAGAGATAGAAAATCGTAACCTCGCGAATAGCATATGTTGCTCCGTGAGTTAACTTGATTGCTTGTTTGTTTTTGTTTTATGCATGCTCTTAAGTGGGAAGGTGCATAGTTGTTTGCTCCTCGTCCGTGCTTGCTTGGTTTAGACCTCATGAAGGTTGATTGTTGTGGTTGCACTCGGGTAGCGAGGTGCTACGGACTGAGTTGCAACCTGTTGTGTGCCTGTGAATGGTTTTGTTAAAAGCGTTGATTTGTTGTTGCGTGCATTAGAATGTTTGATTGTGCGCATTTGACGCATATTGGTTGTTTTGTTTATTGTGAATGCTTTGCATCAGTAAGCTATTTGGTTGCGTCTTGGATTTGTATGTAAGCCGATATTGGGGGTGATATCTGGCGTGGTGTTTTGTTGTTCGTCAAGCATAACCATACTCGATATCTTGCCACTTGGATTTGCCTGCATGAGCTTGCATTATTACCTTGTGAATAAGATTTTATAAAAGAATTTTACTCGTCTTTTGGCTGTTCTTGTTAAAGCAACATTTTCGAACAAAGAGTACTTGTTTGATTTGCTTCGAAACTATTTGTTTTAGTTCGATTTGGTTTGAGCCGTAGATGCCCCGAGAAACAGCGCTAACCAATGTGAGGGATTGGTTACGGTGATTCTGAAGGCAAATACGAGTGGTCATGTGCTGAAGTTTGTCCCTCACAGATGTTTGTCTAGGATCCTTGCTCAAACTTGATTCGGATTTGTATTCCTTGTAAAACAATTTATCTTCTTTGATTTCTTTTAATTAAAAGGAGATTTTCGAAAATATTCATTCCAAAAGATTGGAAAATGTTTAACTTTCCTTGATTTCCTTTTTGCTTAAGGCTTTCAAAGGAATTTTGAAAAGGAAAATGTTATTTGGAAACTGGGAATCATTTTCAAACAAGTTATTTAAAACCATTTCGTAAAAGTTTTGGTTAGCTATTTCAAGTTCTTTGGCTTAAATGAGCTTCGTTAGGATTGATACGTTTGATTTGTTGATCGGAATGAGTTAAGGAATTTCCGATGGTTTCTTCGTATCTTTCAAAAAATTTGATTTAAGAACTTGGATTTGTTTGAGTTGAAATGTTTTGGAGTAACCCTGTCGCTTATACACGCCCGATGTGTGGAAGGCAGGATGGGAGGATGATCCAAGAAGGTCGCCATGCCTGGCCAAGTTCACCGGGCGGTACACTGACGAGGGAGATCCGTTTGAAACTCTTGGTTGCTTTAACAGATTGAAAATGCTATATTGCATTTATTTCTGACTATTGTTTGCAGCAGGTGTTTCATTGGACACTTAGTCTCGACGTTGCTGGCTTGGTGGAGAGCTAAAAACCTAACTTGAGGTGAGTATCTCTTCTTTGGTGGGCAGGTAGCCCTTTTGTTTATGTTTGGTGGACAGGTACCCCTTTGTGATGTATTGTTGAGCGTGTGGCCCCTTTTTCTTTTCTTTTGTGGATGTGTTGCGACCAGGTAGCTCGTTAGAATTATTGTTTAGGTTTGGGGCCCTAGAAATACAGGGGAGACTCTGCCGAAATTTTCGGTGATTTCCGGCGTGAAATTATGTTTTGAGTACTCATGCTGTCTTAGGGTTCGTGGTTTGGGTTTCGACGAGGGCGTTAGTGTTGGGTTATCGGGGTCGAAAAACACATCAGATGCGCAGCGGAAATTTAAAATTTTTAATACACAAGCCCCATGTAGCCGAATACAGGATCACATTGGTATGCTATAATAATCTAAACATCCACATCGCATGTAAAATAAGTATGACATAATAAAATTAATCTAATTAATTTATTACGATCCTATCATGCTTCTAACGCGGTACGAGTTTTATCGATATACCTTGGCGAGTCGCACACGCCGCGCAATGATCCTTGGATTCTGATGAATTGAGCCACGAAAATACCCGGCCTCTAATGCAAGTCCACGCTGAGACGCTCGCGAAACCGAAATCCGATTTAATCGTATTAAACCGGATTTGGGACTTTAGTGGATCGGATACAACTTTGGCCCATATGAACAGTGCCGTCTTCTTCACTGCTTCGGCTGCAACCGACGCTCGTGATCACTGTCCGAGCTCGTTCTCGATGCTCGCCGCCGCTGCGTCTGATCAGCAGCCAAGCACCGTCGCCTTCGCCTCTTCAGCACGCCGAGACAATCGCAGGCCGTGGCTGGAGACCTAGACGCACGACCTCGTGCAACCTTCGCAAACGAGAAGCGCACGCCGTGACAGGCACTGGTGCTCGACACTATGACTGCCGGAGCTCAGCGTCCTCCCCGTCAGCTTCCCGAGATGAGGAGTGTCGAAGGCTCGTCGATGCAAGAGGGCTGGTGTAGTCGGCTGGAAGCTTCACCGAACGTCCAAGATCGGTTCTGAAGCTTGCTGCCGTTGTTGACGACGGAAGAGAGGGGTGGAGGCGGGCGGCGGACCGTAGAGGAGATGTGCACCGTGCTAGCAGCGTAGGGTTTTTCTTCTCACGCGTCGGCGCCGTCTTCTTCAATTCGGTGGAGAAGATGAAACTGTTCATGCATATATATAGGCATATATATTACACATAAAATCCACTTCTTTGCTGTTTTGCAAAAAAAGACCCTCAAAGCATTTTGCAAAACTTAGTCCATCACTTTGGACATTGGCAAAAGCAGCCCCTCATGCACAAATTTTCGGTTTTTCGCGATCGCATCTCATTTGCGTGTGACCCATTAGGTTCAGTACCACGCCGGCAGTGAATAAATAGTTAATTCAACTAATTAACAAATAATTAATTCAACCAATTAATTATATTTATTCACAGATCCTGGTTAACGTCTAGCAACGTGCCACTACCACCCGTGGGTATTGAATATCAATATTTCAATCACTTGAAACCTTTAGTGAATAGTTCGCATTGCCCTATAATTCTTTTGTCCTTTCTAACATTCCCGAATGAGCTTAGAGTATGGAATCTGTCAAACTCTAATAATAGCTCAATCATATTGTATCTGTCTTATAGATTTGCTCGTCTGTGGACATTAAGAAACATTTCTTAATTGACATCGTACCTCGGCCAAGATTTTTTCTGAGCTAGTTCTATTCAAAGACATATAGGATTATTCTCCTTCCTTATAGGAGGGTGAAAGATTTCTCTATCTGGTTATCTCCTATCTTCCTGTGCTATTATTTATACCCAGATGGTTCCCTTGTATAGCCGAGCTATACTTGGAAACACACTAAAGTATAAATCTGTTACACATTAAGATTACTATGATAAACTCAAGTCTGAGGATAAGGCATAACTATCACACTGAGGAATTACCATTGACAGACTCATTGGTATTCTTCGAGGTAAGTCAGTTCAGTGAAACTTCATTCATCCAATGAGACACCTACACACTTGCTTCAGTGTCAACTACACGCTAGTAATGAGATCACTACTCTCTCATCGTAGAGCAATGCAAGCTGTGTATTAGGTCTTTCCAATGACATTGAGCCCCTACTCAATGCACCTATGACTAAGAACATTCCGGACTTAGGTTTATAAGACATTAGATCTCATTATCATGATCAACTATCATGATCCTAATTCTGTTGCCTTAGTCCATGGGGTTTATCACATACATTCATATAACATATCAAACATGACGATGCGATAAATAAACAGATAACCATAATCAAGTAAATCAAAAAGGGTTTATTACAAAATATGTTCGCCAAAATATCCAATATTATTGGCTTTTAGGGCATTTATTCTTTCAGTTAGTTATGTTTCCTCTTCGTGTGATTGACTTTGCGCGTAGGGGGTGTTAGTTTGGATTTAGGGGACCAAATCCTTTAAGTGGGGAGTGATGTGAGATCCCTGGTGTAAGGTCCCGGATTTTGTAATGTTAAAATTTGTTTTAAATCGGATTATTCGGAGTTTGATTTAGTTTTGTTTCGAGAGATTTATTGGTTTATGGGTGCTTGATTTGTATTAGAATTGATTGTAAATTAATTTGGTATATTTTGGGCTTGATTTGGGCCCATTTAGGGTTGGACCCGGCCGACCGAGCCATGTGACTCGGCCCGGCCGAGCCCGACTGACCCGGCGAGCCAAATGGCTCGCCAGGTCGCCAGGCACCCGCACCCCTTCTCCGTCTCTATCGCTCGCTCAGCTCTCGTCTCTCTCGCCCGATCTCGTCTAGCGCCGCATTGATCGCCGCTCCATCCGCCCCCGGCGCGCGTTGCTGGGCCCCGCCTCACCTCTCTTCTCCCCTGGCATGTTGTCTCCCTCTCTCGCGCTCGATTTCTCACGCTCGGCTGTGAAAACCTAGTTTCGACCGCCGTCGATTCCGGCGCCGCAGCGCCTCGTCGCCGTCGCCGTCCAAGGCTCCTCACCATCGGCCGCCATGGATCCAGTCGTCGCCGCCACTGTAGCTGCCGTACGGTCATCTCTGGCGAACTCCTCCGACGAACTCGACTGCTCCGTTGCTCTGCCTCGTCGTCGTGGACTCATTCGTGGGATCGTTTCCGGATAAGCTTTGTCTTTACGCGCCGATCGGTAAACCCTAGAAGGTTTACGTTCGGGTTAAGGTGAGTACCCCTGCGGTCTCACTTGTTTGTTAGTAATCTTGTTAGAAATCATGCTAGGGCTTTATAGTATGATGTAGTAGCATGTCTGGATATGTCGGCATGATGTGAACTATTGATTGCGATATCATGTGTTAGATAATGATATTCATTACAAAAGCATGCTAGGAAATTATGTTAAGAATAGCATGTGACTAATTGGTCGTGATAACATGTGTGTGACATTGTTGGATTGAGCACAATATATGTGTTGTGTTTTCATGATTAATATGCTAAGTGCTTGGATCATGTATGTCTGGTGGTATGTAACTAGTGTGACAATTTACATGCTAGATGTAATATTAATGTTCCTTGTTGTGTGGATAATAGGCCTTGCGTGTATGTTACTTGCCGTAGCAATTAGGGCTATACGCTAGCTTATGCATCGGACGTGTTTGCGAATATCGTCGTGTGCATGAACTTGACAAAGTCTAGTTATGCTTG